>CM038214.1:92252916-92335110 GCA_021442155.1 Cymbidium sinense | reverse complement strand
TAAAACCTTAACTAAACTAAAATATACCTAAGAATAAAAAACCTAAATTAAATAAAAACTAAACGTAAAATAAAAATTAAATAAATGCTAAATAATAACATAACCTAAAAAATAAACCTAAAAATAAATAAAAAGTAAAACCTAAACCCTAAACCTAAAATAAAAAAATAAATAAAATAAAATAAACCTAAATTTAAACTAAAATAAATAAAACCTAAACCTAAACCTAAACCTAAACTTAAACTAAATAAAATAAAATAAACTAAAAATAAACATAAACCTAAACTAAAAAATAAAACCTAAAATAAACCTAAAATAAAAACCTAAAACCTAAACCTAAAAAAATAAAATAAAAACCTAAACCAAAACCAAAAAATAAAAAATAAAACCTAAACCAAAAAACTAAAATAAAAATAAAACTCTGCTAAAAAATAAACCTAAACCTTAAAAATAAACTAAAATAAAAAACATAAACTAAAATAAATATAACTAAACTAAATAAAAATAAAAAATAAACCAAAATAAAAATTTATAATAAAATAAGCTCAAATAAACAAAAAATAAACTAAATATACTAAATAAACCTAAACCTATCGATTTACTTAATTTTAAAAAAAACATTAAACCCTAAATCCTAAACCCTAAAACTAACCCTAAACCATAAACCCCAAATCCTAAACCCTAAACTCTAAACTAACCCTAAAACCTAAACCTTAAACTAACCCTAATGCCTAAACCTTAAGAATGGGAAAAACCTTGATGGCAGGAACATCACTGACAACTAGGCTCAATCAAGATTGGTGATTGAGGCGAAGGTGGAGGCGGTGATTATCGTAGTGGTGGTCAGGGTTCCGGAGGTGTTGGTGGATATGGAGGTGGTGGTTGGAGTAGTGGTGGTTATGGAGGCTGGAGGAGCAATGAAGGTTATAGCCATGGTGGTGGCGGAAGGAGAGATCGTGGATATGATGGCATATCCTGCAACTCAATAGGTTGGGGTGGTTCTGATGGGAACTACATAAACTAAAGAATGGCTGATCTGATCTTCTGCTTATGGAACTGTGTCTTTATAGTAGATAAGGTTTTAGTTATCTAAGGTTTTTATTTGCTCTATGGGTGCTCATTTTTTATTTATGTTATCACTTGTATGTTAAAAAACTTGGGGTGCTACTTGGTTGATATAATCAAAAAGAAGAAAGTTGAATCTAAATTTGTACTCTATTAAAAAAAACCTTAGACCCTAAACCCTAATCCCTAAACCCTAAACCCCAAACCTTAAACCCTAGACCCTAAACCCTAAACTAGCCCTAAACTCTAAACACTAAACACTAAACCCTAAACACTAAACATTAAACCCCAAAAACCTAAAACCATAACCTAAACTAAATAAAACCTAAAAATAATAATAATAAAACCTAAACCAAAATAAAATAATAAAATAAAATAAAATAATAAAATAAAATAAAATAAAAACATAAACTAAAACCTAATCCTAAACCTAAACCTAAAAAGAAAATAAAATAAAATAATAAAAAAGAAACTAAAATAAAATAAAGAAAAACCTAAACTAAATAGAAAAATAAAAACATAAATAAAATAAAAACTAAACCGAAAATAAAAGTTAAAATAAACCTAAAATAAAATAAAATAAAAACCTAAACCTAAAAAATAAACCTAAAAATAAATAAAAAATAAAACCTAAACCCCAAACTAAGAAAAAACTAAACCTAAAATAAAAATAAAATAAACAAAATATAATAATCCAGAACCTAAGCTAAAATAAACTAAAGTAAAATAAACTAACCATAAAACTAAACTTAAACCTAAAATAAACTAAACCTAAACCTAAACCTAAACTAAAAAACTAAAATAGTCAAAAATAAACCTAAACCTAAATTAAAAAAATAAAATAAAAACCTAAACCTAAACCTAAAAATAAAAATTGAAAAAAAAAACTAAAATAAAAATAAACCTAAACCTAAAAAAATAACTAAAATAAAAAACTTAAACTAAAATAAATAAACTAAACTAAATAAAATTAAAAAATAAACTTGAACAAAAATAAAAAAGATAAAATAAAATAAAATATATTAAAAATAAAATAAATAAACCTAAACATACTGGTTTACTTAATATAAAAAAAACAATAAACCCTAAATCCTAAACCCTAAACCCTAAAACTAACCTTAAATCCTGAACCTATATCCCTAAACCTACAACCCCAAATCCAAAACTGAAAACCCAAAATCCTAAAATCCTAAATCCTAAACCTAAATACGTACACACATACACCTCTAAGGACTTATATATCTACTCAAGAGTAGTCAGGCGATTCTTATAGGGAGTTTTGCTAACACTGCCCTAAAGATATGATACCTGCATGGGAAAATGTACCAGTATGGGTGTCCTCCTAATCCACAAGTGAATATATATTTTGTTTATATGTTTTCATGGACCTGTATGAGGGACTACACTAAGAAGGCCTTGACCTATCTCAAATTTACTAGACTAAATGAGAATCTGCACATCCACAAGATCGATTCTCCAACCACAGGGGTGGTTACTAGAAAAGGGGAACTGCCCAATATGATAGAAACTCGGGTAGTGTCTAAATAAGGTCATAAAGGATGTGATCTAAATCTAGTGCCCATAGGGGAGGTGCTGCTAGGGGCACTATCGTAAGCTCGGGAAAAGAAAGCCTATTGCTGTACGGTGGCCAACTCAAGAAGAAAGCGTAATAGACTTACATCTGCCATGAGTGGTGTATCCTAAGGTGCAAAAACCAACTAACTTAAGGTGTATCCATCAGTATGAGTGGTGTATCCATTAGTATAGTGAGAACCAACCAACCTAAGGTGCCCTTCGGTGTGCAACGATCAATCTAAAAAGAAAATGTGTAGGCTTACAACTTTCCAAGCAAACATATCATTGGAATAGTATATCATGGACTATCTAACCTAGAGAAACTACTGTGGAGCCCCAGGAAGGACTAGCCCCAAACTTGAAGTAGTCGAGGTAAGGAGCCGCTAGGGACTTATCCTAAACCTCAAATATACTGATCCGGCACAAAGGTTAATCCAAGAAGAAAGCTAACTCACATCCTCTTAAATGAAGCCAACATGAGGTAGCTTACCGGCCATGCAGTAAGGCCTACTAAACTAACAAGGTGCTTGTTAGTGTGTAGTGGCCAAGTAAGAATGGAAAGCATAGCATACTTACATCCCCAAAAGCAAGAAGACCACTAGGTTGAGACACTAATAGGGTAGCACATCAGCCCAGCCTAGAGCAGCTACAGAGTGGGTGCCACTGGGGGCATTATCTTAATTTAGAGTACCCTGAGACAAAATATATGTTTTTGTTTTATATGTTTGTGTTGTGTCGAGGAAGGATAGGACACTACTCGGGTTCCTTACACCTACCCTAAACACATTGTGGTGGATTGGTAAACAAGAATAATTTCAACATAGAAATGATTGAATTCAAAATGGAATTTTCATTGATGATAATTATTTTCAAACATAATTTATAATATTTCTTTAAGTAGATCTCATTGATTAGAAGGATTGGGCGCTCTCCCTTATGTTTAATAAGCTGATTAGATCCTCCTTGGTAGGCCTTCTATATGAGAAAAGGGTCTTCCTAAGTGGGTTCAAACTTTCCTCCCATCTTATGATGGGCAACTATCGGTCTCCTTAGAACTAAAATAAGTTTTCCTACTTGAAAAGCTCTAGGACAGACCAACTTGTTATGAGCTTGAATCATTTTAGCTTTATACAATGCGAGATGTTGGCATGCCCGCAGGCATCTTTCCTCCAAACCTTCAAGCTCTTTTAACCATAACTTTTCATTCTGCTTTATTGTGAAATTTTTACCCACAACTATCCTTAGTGATGGAAGTTAGACTTCTAATGGAAGAATGGATTCAGACCCATACACTTAGGAGAAAGGAGTAGACTGAGTTGGAGTTCTATATGTGGTGTGGTAGGCCCACATGGATTCAACTAATTGCTTCTGTCACTGTCGCTTATTATTATCAATTGTCTTCTTCAATATTTGAATGAGAGTTTTGTTGAAAGCTTCTACTTAAGCCATTTTCCCTCAGGTAGTTGATTATAGAATATCAGTCTAAAGATGAAAGCCAAGATCAAGAGACTAGGATACTACTAGCCATCAATGATCAAAGATTGCATGGATATGGCTAGGTGATGCCACTAATGTGAAATACACGGTGTGATCCTACACCAACCACCCAACATTCTACATCTTATATTATTTCATGGATTTTCATTTGAAAGTGGTACCGACAAAGTGGGACCGATTGATCCTCTTTCTTCCAAGGTCATCGGTTCATCTTAACTACTACTGATTACTTTTCCAAATGGGTGAAGGTGATTCTACTCAGAAAGGTCACATCTCAGCATGTGCTCCAATGTTTTAGGAACCATATCATATATAGGTTCAGATTTCCTTGATGGATTATATCTGATAATGGTACTGCATTCAAGAGCACTAAGATCAACAACTTTTCTTAGAGACACAACATAGATTGGAGATTAGTTGGCTCCACATAATCCTGAGTATACCTCAGTCACAATCTTGTAAGCCTCATGCTTGTCTATACAACATAACCACATATGATCGAAATACTGCAGATACAAGACACCATCAACAAGAGCATAAGAAAGTTCTCTCTGCTTCATCTGATGAGCTTGAGACTTCTCTTGAGGTAGTTTTCCAATATTTAGGTAATCCATGAATGGTTGCCTCTAATCTAACTCCTCATCCTTCTTGGCAATGGCAACCTCCCCTTCAAGGGAGTACTTTTTGATGAGTTCAATGTCAATAAGAGATAAGACTTGTCTATTTTGGACCTTTATTGATATGGACTCATCATCTGGACATGTCAACTACTTGGCAAGCTTGGCTAAAGCATATGTTATGGTGTTCTCTCCTTGAGGAATCGTATAAATGGTAATATTTGGGATTTAGGCAAACAACTCCATGGTGTACTTATGGTAATGATCGAGCTTGGGCTTTATAACCTCATAGGACCCAGTGATTTGGTTGATAACTATCTAAGAATCCCTAAAGATGGTGATGTTCTGGATGCTTAGAGTAACAACTAACTCCAGACTGGCAATCAGAGCCTTATATTCAGCTTCATTTTTGATCCAAGGATTGGACAAATGATATAAGAATCTCATCACATCATGGCCTGGAGTTAAAAGAACTATTCATGCCCCTGCCTTTCCTAGAATAGTAGATTATGGTTCTTTTCCTCTTTGAGAGGAAGCCGCACCATCAAGATACATCTCCTAGTGGTGAATGTTAGTATCCCCTAAGTTCATGATTTGTTCATCAGGGATATCATCACTAGGTGGAGAGTCAACAGGAAGTGGGTGTGCTACTAAGAAATCTGCTAGCCCTTATCTTTTAACCGCACAGAGGGATATGAAGGTAATGTCAAATTGCGAGAGGATCATGGACTATCATGCCAACGCGATAGCGATGTCATGAGATAATGTACTGGATTTATCCTAGATATTAAGTTCAACATATGAGGAAGCATGTAGTGTTATAGCTTATGGGATGAAAAGATTAAAGCTAGGTAATGATTCTCATTGGGTGGATAATTAGCCTTAATAGGGATTAGACAATGGTTAAGGTAGTAGAGTGCATTTTCCATCCCTTCATCATTGGCTTGGGCCAATAAAGCACCAACGGAGTTGTCGAATGCAATAGTGCAAAGTAAAAGTAGCTTGCCTGGGATAGGGGCTGTTAGAACTAGAGGTGTCATCAGGTAATGCTTGATGTCTTCTTTGGCATACTCACACTTGTCATCCCACTTGAACTTAGCATCCTTTTGACAAGTGTTGAATGGCTGACATCTTTCCGATAGGTTGGATATAAAGGGTCCTAGATACTACAACTGCCCTTGGAATGATCTGAGTTGAGTTAAACTTTTAGGGGGTGGCATTTCTAATATCACCTTGATCATCTCTGGATCAATTTCAATTCCCCAGTGTTGGACAACAAATGTAAGGAATTTCCCTAAAGTTACTCCAAATGTACAATTCAAGAGGTTCATTTTGAGGTTAAATTATCTTAACTATTCAAAAACTACTCTCAAGTCAAAGAGATGGTCTGCCTTTTCTTTACTTTTAACCATGAGATCATCAAAATATAACTCAACTTGATGATGAATGAGTTCATCAAAGATTTGAGTCATAGCATACTGGTATGTAGCACTGGCATTTTTAAGGCTGAAAGGCATGACCTTATAGGATTAGATTCCAATCGATTGTTCTAAAAGCAGTATTTCTTTCATCTTTAGGGGACATCTTTATTTGGTTATATCCAGATAAGCCATCCATGAAAGAGAAGAGTGCATGAGATGAGGCAATGCCAACCATTAGCTCTGGGATTGGTAGTGGAAATTCATATTTTGGACATGCCTTATTTAAATTTCTAAAATTGATGCATATGTGAATTTGGCCATTCTTTTTTTTAACTGGATGACAATGGCTAACCAGGTAGGGTATTTTTCTTACTAGATGAAGCCCGCATCAATCAATTTCTTGACATCATAAATAACCTATTATTCTCTATCTAATCACATACGTAGGAGCTTGCTTGATAGGTTTAGCGTAGTCTTTATTGCTAGTTTATGGACTACGTAGAGCCAATCTAGGCATCTTTTCATAACTCCATGCAAAATAGTCCTTAAACTCAGTCAATAGCCTAACTAATACATTGGTTTCAATTTTATTCAATAAAGAACCGATGTATGTCAGGCATGGATCTTCTTTAGTTCTTAAGTTGATTTCCTTGAGCTCAACTATGGTTGACTTGATCTCTTCTTTAAACTTTGGCTATGCATCTTTGACTTTGAAATCATCTGAATCATCTGATGTTTCTAAGCACAACTCCTCATATGTGTTAGTATGATTTGAAAAGAATCTATCAGATTTCAAATGATTGGTGATGACTAAGGAGTAATCATCATCATCATCGACTAGACCCACTATACCGATTCCTAGTCCCGATCTTGATTGAGAGCTTTTGCATTTGTTCTTCCATTTTCTTTCAAAGTCGTCTAACCTGCACTTTGACCAAGTATGTGGGATTAACCCTTTTTTGCTAATTATGAACACAAGGCAAGTACCAATCAAAAGGTAATTCTATTAACTCTTTATATGAATCATCCTCAAGTTCTACATCAACTTCTTGACTTAAGGATGATGCACCCAGAAAGAACCTCTGAGTCTTCACACCTGTGGATGACTTAGGAGCTTCCTTAACTACCAAACCTTCCTTTTTGAGAGGAAAGTGGGGTTAGAGAAGGTTCCAACTAATGCCTAACTATTTCACATAAAGACTTGTATACACTTATGCTTTGCTTTGGAGCCTACTTTCATCTTATCCGCATAAGTGTCACCTCCAAGAGAATCTACTCTAAGAAGAGTTGGCGGTGTGATAACCATATAAGACTACCCTATGAACTAGATTCTAAGTCAATATGGATAGTAGTGTACTCTTGGTGGGACAAATCTTCTATTGGTGGACAATAAAGAGGTTTTCCAACTTGGGACTGCCTTTGAACTGGCCTCTTCATCTTCCTGGTGGAGATTAGGTTATCGTACCCACATATTCGAATGGAGTAATGAACTATGGGTGGAATTTAATGTCAGACTCTACTTCCTCCTCCAAATCTATTTTGACTCCCTTTTATTTTCTATTTCATTTTCAATTTTCTTTTTTTTTCTTTTTTCTCTTTCTTTATCTTTTTCTTTTATTTTTAAACTTTTTCCAAGTTTGAGAGAGTAGGCTTATCAATTTTGAGGGAGGTAGTATGCCGCATCCTCATAAATGATGACCTCATGAACTGTAAATGGCTTGAGATCTCCTTTGACACAGTAGACAATCCCACCTCTCATGAACTTCATACACTGATGTAGAGAGGATGGAACTATATTATTCTCATGTATCCATGGTCTACAAAGCAAAGCCTTGAAAGATGTATCCAAGTCTATAATGTAAAAACTTGGCTTTGATCTTCCAATCATCTATCTCCAAGGGCAACACTTTGGAGCCTGAGGCTTGTTGACCTCACTTTTGGAGTGTGGATTTAATCTTCCCATCTTAGACTTAAGAGACTTCTAGAGAGTAAGACTTCTTTAGTCATAAGACACTTCTAACAATTAGGTAAAAAATTTAACCTAAGCCAAAGACATAGAAGGGTTAACCATATGATTAGGTAATGCCTTAGGGATTAGGATAATCCACCTACCCACAACCCAAATCCAATCCATGTTCACCTTCTCAAACCAAAACTCAAGTTTGATTCAAACATAAAATTCAAATCCAAATCCAAATCCAAATCCAAATTCCAAAACCAAATGATTGAATCCCATGATAAAATCCAAACTTGAAACCCTTCCTAAGCCATATGACCTATCCCATGGACTTAGCCAAATCCTAATCCAAATCAATCAAAAATTAATCAATTTTCTCATAATCAATTTATATCATCAATCATCTTCCTAAATATAAATCAAATCTGCATTCAAATGATCAAAATAACTAAATAAAAACTAAATCAAATTAAAATAAAACCCTTCCTAAGCTTTATCACCTATCCCATGGACTTAGCTAACTATTAATCAAGTCAAACTCAATTGATTTTCTCACAAATCAATCATATTTTCAATCATCTTCACAAATTTAAATGAAATATATATTTAAATCATCAAAACTAAGTCAAACCAAATAAAAAATCCAAACTTAAGCCACATGACCAACTCCACGACTTAGCCAAATACCTTCAAAAACCCAAATTCAATTGATTTTCTCATGAATCAACCATACCTTCAATAATATTCACAAATATAAATGAAATCTATAATCATCATGCCAAACCAAAATCAACCCAAGTCAAACCCAACTTAACCCTTTTGACTTGAAATGTTCAAATGAACCAAAACCAATTTGAACCCAAGCCAGTTCCAATTGAATTTATATAGCAATCCCAAATCCATATATAAACCCAACTAAATCAAACTCAACCCAAAATCAAGCAAACTAAACCAAGTTGGTCCACTTGACCTAAAGTGGCCAATTTGACCTATTTGAGCCAAGTTCTAATCCTACCCAATTTGGATTGAACCAAGTCCATCAAAACCTCCCATCATGATTGTTGATGACCCTAGGTTGATCAACTTTCATAAATATTGTCAAACCAACTCAACTTGGTCGTTTGACTAAGTCAACCCCTTTGCCCATATGAACCCAAACTAACCAAATTACAACCTAAGTTAAATCCCTTGAAACTAATGATTCATACCAAATCAAAATTATTATTTGAATATGACTTTACCTTCAATTGAGTCAAACCAAACCCAATTATCCCTCTTGACCCAAGTTGAGCCAAATTGACCTAAAGACCAAATTTGGTCAAATCAAATTATAAACCAAATTGATTACAACCAATAGCTCAAGTTCATTCCAAATTGATTGTTGAACTTGACCAAAGCCATGATTGGACCCAATTGAACCTAATTGACCTAAAGGTTCAAGTTTCCCTAAATCAAAACCAAATCCAAATTAAGTGATATGAAATCCTACAATTATCTTCAATTGGTCAACTAAACCCAAACCAACATCCAACGGAAGTCAAATTGGCCAATTTGGTCAAATTGGTCAACATAACCCATTTGACCAAAATGAATTCAAATGAGCCAAAATCAAATCTAAGCCAAACTAAACCAAACCAATTGAACAAAACTATTTCAAATGATCATATGAACTTGACCCAACCCTTTGTTTGACCCAATTTGACCAATTGGTCAACTTGACCCAACCTAACCCAATTTGACCTAAATGAGTCAAATTGAGCCAAACCTAACCAAATCAACTCCAATTGACTTGAAATTTGGGCTAACCCACTTTTGGCTCCTTTCAAATTTGTCTAAATCAAATCCAATGTTAAACGATCATTCTACCCTTAGGTCAAGGGAATCACATGAGACAAATCACCCATGTAAGTGGTCATTTCCATTCCTTGGCCACTTGGTACTCTCTCAATGGTCCACCTAGGCACCTAGGCCATTGCCCAACCTAACCTAAAAGGTTGTTAGGTTGTCCACCACCCATGGGAGGTGAAATCACCTCACCTTCCCATTAGAGCATTTGAAACCCATAAAACAACCATGATTCCTCCTTAACAGCCACTTCCACAACTTCAACCAACCAAGCTGAGCCAACTCACCTCCTCCCTACCACCCTCAACACCCTGAGATGGTCGGACGGCCACTAGAAGCCAAACTAGATCCAACCATCTTATCAAGTTGAAGAGGGGTATACACCCCCTCATTTCCACTTAAACACACACAAAAATCATTCCTCAGAGCCCAAGCTACCCAAGACGAGCTACTAGAGCCATTCTTTAAGCTCTTAAGCTCGTTCCTCGATCAAAATGTGCCATTCTCAACCATCCTGAAATAGGACACACCCATTTCTAACCTAACTTCCCCATTTCTCCATCAAACTCAAATTAACTTTGCACGCACCTTCCCTAGACCTCATCGAGCAAGAACGAATCATCTCCCAAGCTTCCTGAGAACCAGAGGTGGGACTTTGATCAAAGCCAAGCTCCAAAGCATCAGTTTTTGGCCTTCCAATCGAACGTCAAGGAATTGATCCAATTGCTACTCAGTAGGGCTTTGTCTCCACTAGATGAAGCTTTCTCAATCATTCAAGCTACTAGTCTTGAGCTGCGACAAGGTATGCTTTCAAAACCAATCATAAGAAAAAATGGGTTGGAGATTTTTGAAGAAAACTTGCATCTCCTGTGATCTTTATCATTGGATCCCCTCTGATCGATGTCGTGAAGGTGTGGGATCCTTTTGGAGTTGATCCAAGCTTGGGTAAGCTTGGATCACATGAACAATGGTGGACGGACTCCATTCTCCCTCACTCACGTCACATTAGATCACGCACTGTCTGTTCTACATGATCAAATGGATGGTCGTGATTAGATCTACAAGATTAATCTAATTTAATCCTATTAAGCTCTAGGCTTAATCATAGATCTTTAGGTGTTTAATAACCTAAAAGAGTTTAATGAAATTATGGTTAGTCCACATGTGTGGGAAAACCATAAGAGTAATTAATTATCTTAATCTAATTAACTTTTAATCATGAGCCAATTGCATTAGGCTCCTTTTATTTCCTAGGATCATTGCAAGTTTATTTTACATGAATACCATGATGGTTCATAATTATTTAGTTAATTACTTCAAGCTGACAGTGGTATGGATAATTAATTCATCTAATTAAGGGTTCAACTTAATTAAAACATAAAATCAACTTAATTACATTTCTTAAATTAAATCAAATCCCTAATGTGGGAATGGGTTTAAAACAACATGTAATGATTTCTCTTCACCTCTTTAAATCAAATCAAATCCAAAACGTAATTAATAAAGAAGCTTTTGTTTGCTTTAAATAATCTTATTTGATTTTATTGTCCTTAAGAACTAGTTTAGTTGAATGAATCACATGCTTATATTTGATTGTCCTCTTTCCAATCATGTTAAATTTGGTATGTCATTTGAATTCATGCATCCATCTTTTCAAAATCAAGTACAACAAAATGGATTTTGTTTATGTAAGCTTCCATGCATTGATTTAATTTAATATATGTTTGGCTATTATCACTATTAAATCAAAATATATTTTTCAAAAGCTTATGAATGAATAATAATATGTGTTATTATGCTAGTTATAAATACATTAGAAATGCATGTGCTTATAGCTTAAGTGTTTGAATATTGAGTTCTCTTTCCTCTATTCATGTGTTGATTTATATAAGATTGAATAGTAATGGGTATATAGTCTGGACATCCTAGGGACACGAGGCTTTAACTATCCCTAAAAAGAATATTTGATTACCTCATTTCTGTGGTTTAATAACGGTGCGTACCCATTTGATTTCATTCTTATGTATTTCAACATTAGAATTTTGATAGAGCTTTAATTCATATATATTAATGATTCAATAAAAATATACAATCTTTGCATGGTTTTCTTTCCATCATTTATGTATACATCCATGCGTGTCCACGATAAGCAAGTATATAGTCTAGACATCTTGAGGATACAAGGCTTTAGTTAGCCGCAAGGAGGTCATTTGATTACCTCACTTTCCTGGTTTAACAACAACACATACTTGGCTATATCTTTGTACATGTATATGCATATGTGATTAGAGAATGAAAATCCATTTTACATTAAAATTGGATGCATTCTTAATTGACTAAGTGATTGAATTAATTAACCATATGATTTGGAACTTACTTCTTATGTTCATGTATACGAATTTACATTTGTTTGAATCTAAATGGGTATATAGTCTAGACATCCCGAGAATACGAGGCTTTAGCTATCTCCAAAGAGGTCATTTGGTTATCTCACTGGTTTAACAATGGCACATGCCTATTTAATATCACTCTATCTCCTTTTGTATAAGAATTTGGATAAAGTTTTAAATTAATATGTTTAAATAATTCAATCAAATAAAATATAAATTCTAAACATGCACATACATTCATCATTTAAGTGTTATAAAATATGTTGCTTATTTAGATACACTTAGGATTAAATCATATGCATGTTACAGAAGTAGTAATTCAATTAAATTAATCTTAAGATGCATTTATTTTTGAATAGGATTATTTAAAGTGAACTTAAACTTTGGATTAATTAAATTATTTAATAAGCCATTCACTAAAGAGAACTAAATCAAATTAATATACTTTAGAAAGTGACTAAAGATAGGGACGAAAGAGGGCATTCCTCTTTTCTTATCTTTATAACACTTAGTTGCTAAGTGTAATGAAATGAAATAAAAGAAAACATAGATTAAAATTCTCAAATTAATTAAACTACTTCAAGTATAATCAACCTTTCATGTTAAATTAAATTCCTCTACACTTAGAAAATAAAACACTAATGCCTAACAAGACTTACCACACAAGCCTTAATACACACATTAGAATTAAGTCACAACTTCTAGCTCTAAGTTAGGATAGTGTACAATGTGATGTATGTTTTATTTTATAATGTATTATTTTAGATTGGATGTTAGGGTGTATGCTTCGTAGACTGGATGATAGGCCAATATTAGCCTATTCATATTTTTTGTAGGGGGTAATGCATAAGGGATGCTTAAAAATAAATGTGAATGCTTTTTATGCATGTTGCTTAAATCCTTAGCATAATCCAAGTTAGGACATGTAGGCTTAGTTACCCATGTGTAGAGTGCTAAGTTCAAATTATAAATACAACTGCTTGGAATTATATGTATATTTAACTAACCTCTATTTTGCAGGTGTAGTTAGATTTAATTTTAACACATAAATGTAATTTTTTCAATAGGAATTACGATTAGTGCTATGGGGGATTAGGATGAGTAGCGGCCAGAAGGCTTTGTCCTGGGGTGCTCTGTGATGCCTTTGAAGCAAGCACCATTCAAATCAAAGAAAGAACCAAATTAGAAATGGAGATATGAAGAAATAAGATCCACCATAACATTTAATATAATTATAATTATTCTTTTATATTACAGGTTGTATTTGGGTAGAGCTCGGCTACCCATCTTTTCTCTCTTCGGGTTGTACGACGGTACCCAACCGCATCGGCCTTTTATTCTTTTACGATAGTTTATATACTTGTTTAATGTTTTGTTTACATTGTGCATCATGAAGACATGCTTTTCATAGTTTCTTAATTGATTAATGTTTTAATATGTAGCTTGGACATGATTAGGCTCTTAGGATAAAAATAACATTTCTACCCAACTAATCACTCATAACTAAATTTTAAACAACTCATAAGCTCATCATAAAGCCTAAGACATAAATAAGATGATTGAAAGATTTAGCAACCCCTTAGCTATATGATTGTATGTTTCACCTCATGCATGCATATTATTTCTCTCTTGAACATGAAGGATCTCCATCCTTGCACAATAAAGGAATGCTTGACTTGTGAGGGCCTCCCTTGTGACTTCTAGTTGATTTGACCCATAACCTATATTATCATGCATTTAGGCATAAGAAATCCTAAAGCCTCTATCAAAATGATGTGTCTAAAATAAAATAAAATTTAAAAAGATTTTACATCTATAGATTAAGTCATATGCTCATACCACTTATGCTCTAGTCTCTTAGGGAGTTTGTTTAGGACTTTAGTCTCTTTCTACTTAAATAACTACCTTAGTTATCTTTTGATTCATAAGAGCATACTAGATAGTTTTAAAATCATAGAAGGAGTTCATTGGCGGCCACTCTAGGTGGTTATAACTCTAGAAGTTAAACAATTTATTCTCTCTTATGAAGGTAAACCACCTGTCGCTTAGGTTTAGGTCTTATTTAGCTCATAATAAAGCTCCTTAGATTTAGGATTCGAGGTAGCTATTTCCTTCGGTCTACGAGCATAAATCCTCACCTCTTATGTATTCCCACAATCTTGTGTTGGTGGATTATAAGCCATAGTAATCTAATTAAATTTCAACTTAAAATATATAAATATCCTCAACTTCAAAATTATAAAGCCCAACTATATGATAGATTGGATTGCTCACTAGGCTTCCTAGTATCATGAGAATTTCTTAATTATTTCATTTAGATTCCAAAAATAAGTCTTCTCCTTGAAGTTTCCTAATTGACTTTTCAAATACAACCAATCCTTTCATAGTCTAACCTTGAAATGTTTGGAGATGATAATTCTCTACTTTAATCGTGAATATTCTTAGAAAATTTTATTTCCTAAGATGTAATTAACTATGGAGGGTTGCCTCCATAAGAAACTTAAGAACCTAGTATAATATAAACCTTGCTTTATTCATCCAAGTAAAGTTTGGCAAAAATTTCTAGTACATTCGAAGACCCATCATGCCTTAGGAGTCCTTATTATGTGATTAGGTCTATTATAGGAAGATTCCTCTATCTTTCGAGATAGTATATCATACTTTAATGTTGTACCCCATCACCTCAAAAAGTACCCCCCTACAATCTGTGTGGTGTCCCACCAATACATCCAAAAAAAACACCACAAGGCCCTCTAATCTTGTTCATTGAATCCTCTCAACATCATCTATTCTTTTTGGAGTTTGAAGATGTCAATCCTCAAGTAGGAAAGGGTTCATAGACTCATAATGTTAACTGGTACACCTAGGTCAACTAGAACTCTAGATAGCCTATATCTACCAACATCCACTATAATGCAAAGAGGAAGTGCACAGTCATCCCTAGGAGTAAGTCTTCATCATTGAATGTAACTCCTAAGATGTCCTTCGAGTGGCATGCCTCCTCTTTAGTAGTGGCTAGCTAAGCTAAACATATCTCTAGATCATGTAAGGGTTTGATTAGAGAGTCCCTCATTTCTTTGGATAAGATAAGGGCATCATATATGCTTAACTTAGCTAGAAACTTTCTAAGGTGAGCTAGGACATTGTAATCAACTCTACCTTGGTCCTCTACAAGCAAATCCATGGGTGGAGCATCCTATGGAGGGGCTATCTGCTCAGTGGAACTAATGACTTGCTTACCCTTACCCTGAGGTGCTTCCCTAGGAGGTAGAATTTTTCCACTGCATAGGTTGACTTCAGTGACTTCTTGGAATGATGAGCTTGTGGAAAGTTCTACCTTCTCATCGGGCATACCTACAACTTCTCCTATGGGATCCTCAGAGTCAGTTGACTCCAAGTCAATCTCAAGAGGTGAACCTAATTGATTCAGAGAAGGATTGTCCAACTCTGAATCAGAAAGGAAAGGATTAGAACTACTAAAGCTATTATTTTTATTTAGCCTTGGAGAGCTTTCAATAGGAATAAAATCAAGAGCATAAGAAGTAGACAATATATAAGTAGAATCAGCATACTTCATAAATTTCTTTTTGGGTGGAGGTACATAATAGAAATCAACTAAAGTAAGCAGAGTAAAGGATTTAGTGCCCTTATCCACAGATACAATGCTCCTACCAGTAGAAGAGGATCTAGTAGAAGAATGGTAGCTGCAACAACGGAGAGAGTACTGGACTCGAATGGTGGCTATGCTACTAGACTATCCCCTGCAAGTATGGTGAGCTGCTGCTACTGCTGGGCTATCACCCTCCTCGAGTTGTCCTTTGCAACTAGAAAACCTTCCTTGGTGTTGGAGGTTTGAGCTTCTTTAGCCACCTGAAAAGAAAGCTTCTTGATCTTAGAAATAATCTTCGTAGAGGTTCGAGATAGGGAGATATCCTAACCTTCTTTGTTCTTAAGAGGATCGCAAGTATCCCCAAGGATTACTCTAACATAATTGGATGGTTGTTCTAATAAGTATTCCTTAGGGATAACTATGGCTCTAAATTTGTAGCTGAGCACAAGCTAATCCTTAAAAGTGATACAATCTTTTAACACATGGCCTAACATTTGGTGGTAGGGGCATAACTAGGATCATCACTCTTGCCCACTTCCTCTAGCATTGTAGGCTCTGGTAACTAAAAGTCAAGTTGCTTTAAGAGATTCTTAAATATTTTCCTAATTACCTCCCTCTTGAATGAATATGGCTTATTCAATCTATCAGCAAGAGTAGGTGGAAAATAGCTACCTGTCGATGGATATGAATACCATTATTGGGTAGGCTATTGAGGTAGTAGAAATGGTCATAGTGGCGGCTACGGTGGCCGGTATGATGGCTAAGGTGGTGGATTAAGAGGTGGTAAAGGAGGTTGTTGATCTCATAGTCTCCTACGAACTCCCGCTTCCCTCCACGTCTAATGACACACAACTATCCATGGGTTCTTCTCAAACACTTTCTGCAGCTTGGGCCTAGATGATTGGTCGGGAAAGGACAACTATTTGGCTTTATCTTGTAGGATAGCTATTTTATTTATTAATTTCTCGAATATTTTGATGGTAAAGCCTTTAAGAATGAAGGCGATCGGGCCATGGATATTCTTGAGAAGAATCTCAATGGCATGTTGTTAGTGATTCTCATTTCATACTCGGCCACGAGAATGTAATCAATAAGGGAGTCATTGAGTTCTTGTTTCTCAATGTGGTCTCACCCTCTCGCAAACCTCTTGATGAAGAGGTGCTCCAACTCAAAAGTCTTCACCAAACCTGGGTTAGCACCAATCAAATCAACAATTAATACTACTAATGAAAAGGAGAGGAGCTACCAGGATGCAACAACTGGCTCTAAAGTGTGCAATGAGTTATCGTGGGTTCCCGCTGCCATCAAAGATCTTGAAGGATGGTGGCACAAAACCCTAAATAAAATAAAAACTAAATAAAAACCTAAACCTAAAAAATAAACCCAAAAATAAATAAAAATATAACCTAAACCATAAACTAAAAAAAACCTAAACCTAAAATAAAGAAAATAAAATAAACATAAACATAATCTAAAATAAACTAACTTAAAATAAATAAAACCTTAACCATAACCTAAAATAAACTAAACCTAAACCCTAAGCTAAATAAAATAAAATAAACTAAAAATAAACCTAAACCCAAACTAAAACAAAACCTAAAAAAAAAAACTAAAATAATAACCTAAAACCTATACCTAAAAAAATAAAATAAAAACCAAAACATAAGCCTAAAAAGAAAAAATAAATCCTAAACCAAAAAAAATAAACATAAACCTAAACCTAAACCTAAAAAATAAACTAAAATAAAAAACCTAAACTAAACAAAATAAACCTAAAATAATAAACTAAACTAAATAAAAATAAAAAATAAACCTAAATAAAAATTAAAATTAAAATAAACTTAAATAAATAAAAAATGAACTAAATAAAGCTAAACCTATAGGTTTACTTAATTAAAAAAAACAATAAATTCTAAATCCTAAACCATAAACCCTAAAGCCTAAAAAATCCTAAACCCTAAACCCTGAACCCTAAAAGTATAAACCGTAAAACCCTAAACCTTAAACCCTAAACCCTAAACACTAACCCTAAACCTTAAACCCTAAACACCAAACCATATACTTAAACCTAAAGTAACTAAATAAATTTAAAAATAAACCTAAACCCTAACACCTAATAAACATAAACCTAAACCTAAACCATAAGAATGGGCAGAACCTTAATGGTAGGAAAATCACCGTCAACCTCACTCCTGGTGATGGAGCGAAGGCGGCGCATAGTTGTGGTGGGGGATGTAGAGGTGGTGGATATGGAGGTGGTGGTTAATGGTGGTTATGGAGGCGGAGGAGCGGAGGTTATAGTCATGAGGAGGAGAGAGATCGGGATATGATAGATCCGCTACTAGAGACCACGGTAGTTTTGATGGAAACTTGAGAAACTAATGAATGGCCGATCCAATTTACTACTTATGAAATTGTATCTTTATAGTAGAGACGTTTCTAGTTATCTCAGGTTTTTGATTTTCTCTATGCGTGCTCATTTTTTATCTATGTCATCGCTTGTGTCATAGAAAATTTGGTGTGTTACTTGGTTGATGAAATTGAAAAGAAAAAAATGTTTAATCTGAATTTATTCTCAATAAAAAAAAAACCAAAAACCCTAAACCCTAAACTGAAACTTGAACCCTAAACCTAAACCTAAACCCTAAACCCTAAACCATAAAAATCCTAAACCCTAAAACCTAAACCCTAAAACCTTAAACCCTAAACCGTAAACCCTAAAAATAAAATAAATAAATAAACCTAAACCTAAATAAAATAAATAAATAAAATAAAATAAAAACCTAAGTTAAAACCTAAACCTAAACCTAAAAATTAAATAAAATAAACTAATAATAATGAAATATAATAAAATAAATATAAACCTAAACTAAACTAAAAAATAAAGTAAACCTAAGAATAAAAAACTTAAATAAAATTAAAACTAAATGTAAAATAAAAATAAAATAAACCTAACACAAACCTAACAACAACAACAAAAACAACAATAAGCCTTAATCCCGCTAGGTGGGGTCGGCTACATGAATCCTTCGTCTCCGTTGTCCTATTATGTGCCAAATTCTCATTTAAATCAAGTATAATAAGATCATTTTTTACACATCTTAACCAAATCTTTTTAGGTCTACCTCTACCTTTCTTAACGTAAGGCAAATTTTATGCATCTACTCTCCTAATCGGGTCATCGAACGGTCGATGCTTTATGTGGCCAAACCATCTAAGGCAACTCTCCCTAATATTATCTACCACTGGTGCTACTCCAACTTTTTCCCGAATATACTCATTTGCATTCTATCTCTAAGAGTAAAGCCACTCATCCACCTAAGCATCCTCATCTCTGTAACACTTAACTTAGTCTTATGCTTCTCTTTTATTGGCCAACATTCTGCACCATAAGTCATTGCATGTCTTACCACCATCTTATAAAATTTTCCCTTAAGTTTAAGTGGAACTTTTCGATCACATAATAGGCCAGATGCATTCCTGCACTTCAACCATCCAACTTGAATTCTACTAATAATATCTCCATCTATTTCACCATCATTTTAAACAATAGAGCCTAAATATCCAAACTGCTCACTCGTATTAATGACTTGTTCACCTAATGTCACAACACTACCACCAGAACTTCTACAACTAAAATTACACTCCATATATTCAATTTTAGATCTACTTAAATGAAAACCTTTAGACTCTAATGTTGACCTCCATAATTCAAGTTTGTGACTCCCTTCTAGTCTTATCAACAAGAAGAATGTCCAAAAGCATACACCAAGGTACATCTTCTTGTAAATGCCTAGTAAGAACATCCATAACTAAAGTAAAAAAGATAAGGGCTTAAAGCTGATCCTTGATGTAATCCAACTGAAATAGGAAAATATTTTGTCAATCCTCCTTGTGTTTGGACATAAGTAACAACTCTAGTATACATATCCTTAATGACTTGAATATAACCAATATTAACTCCTTTCTATTCTAGAACTCTCCAAAGAACATCTCTTGAAACTTTATCATAATCTTTCTCTAAATCAATAAATATTATATGTAGATCCTCCATACTTTCTTTATTCTTCTCCATCGAACCCCTTAACTAATGTATAGCATCCATAGTAGATCTACCTGGCATGAAACCAAACTTGTGAGAAACTTATCACATCGTAACCTATGCTCAATTACTCTCTCCCATAATTTTAATGTATGGCACATTAACTTAATTCTTCTATAATTTGCACTCTTGTGCATCACCTTTATTCTTAAAACAACAAACTCTTTCTCCACTCATCGCATCTTTTAGTCTTTAAAATGACATTAAAAGATTTGTAAGCAAGAAATTCCTTGATCTCTAAACATTTCCACACTTCTATTGGAATATTATCCGTCCTGCTTTTCCAAATTCATTTTCTTTAAAGCTTCATTAACATTTACTAATCGATGATAAAAATGAAATTTTCTATTTTTGTTTAGGGTATTAAGGTTGCTAAAATCAATTGTACTTTCAGATCCTTCATTGAAAAGTTTATCAAAATACCTCATCCACCTATTTTCAATATCCTTTTCTAAAAATAGCATTTTATTATTTTCATCCTTAATACACCTGACTTGAACTATGTCTTTACTTCTGCTATCTCTTTGGTTGGCTAACTTATACATACATCTTTCACCTTCTTTGGTATCTAATCTATTGTATAAATCACTAAAAGCTGAATATTTTGCATCATATATTGCTTTCTTAGAATCTCTACAGGACACTTTATATCTTTCTCAATTCTTCGAGTTTTTACATCTAAACCAAGTTTTATAACAATACTTAATTTTTATCTTTTCTTGCACACTCTGACTCCACCACCAACTATTCTTATTAAAAGAAGCTTTTCCTTTTGATTCTCCAAGCACATCTTTAGCAACTTGCTTAATTTCACTTACTATTTTTTCCCACATAATGTTAGCTTCCTCATGAACATCCCAAATTCTAATCTCTTGTAGCTTGCTCATAAAAATATTTTTATTTGTGTTCTTTAAGTGTCTCCATCTAATTCTAGGACAATAATTTGGTTTATTTTCTCTCTTACAACCATTCATCTTAAAATCTAAAACTAGCAATCGATGTTGGGTACTTAGATTTTCACTTGGAATGACCTTACAATCTTTACAATCTAAACGATCTATTTTTCTTATCATAAAATAATCAATATGTGTTTTACTAGATCCAATTTTATAAGTAATAATATGTTCATCTCTTTTCTTAAATGAAGTGTTAACAACTACAAAATCATATGCTAAAGCAAAATCTAATATAGTCATACCTTCTTCATTAGTCACTCCAAATCTATAACCACCATGAATATTTTTAAAATCTTCTACCACTCTACCAACATGTCCATTTAAATCTGCTCCAATAAAACCTTTTTCTTCAAAAGGTATCTTTTATATTAATCTCTCTAATTCATTCCAAAAATTTTCTTTTGCGCTTACCTCCAAACCTACTTAAGGAGCATAGACACTTATAACATTGATAATCTTAGTATCAACAATAATCTTTAAAGCTATAATTCTATCTCCACATCTATTAATATTTATAACATTATCCTTCAAACTTTTATCTATAATCACACCTACACCATTTCTAGTTCGACTTTTATGTGAATACCAAAGTTTAAAACCTAAACTATCAATCTCCTTGGCTTTCTCCCCAACCCAATTAGTTTCTTGAACACAAAAAATATTTATCTTTCTATGAACCATAATATCTATTAATTCCATTAATTTACCTGTAAGAGTACCTATATTCCAAGAACCTAACCTAATTCAAGTTCCATAGACCAACTTCTTTGCCCGCATCCGTCCATAAGGGAACCCTTGCTTATTTAACACCGCACTGATCGTGACTCTAGCACATTTTTCAAGATTAAACCATAAAGCGCTTCCGGGATGCCTAGCGTAACACAATGATTTAAAGAGTTCATGTCATGATTATTTCGACAAGTTTTACGCTAGCTGTCGACTACCTAACGCAACCCTCCACTTTTCACATCCAGACTTGGGACCGATAATGGTAGTGTTAAAATAAAACCTAAAATAAAATAAAATAAAAACTAAAATAAAAACCTAAAGCTGAAAAATAAGCCAAAAAATAAAACATAAAAATAAATAAAAATTAAAACCTAAACCCAAAACTCAAAAAAAAAACCTAAACATAAAATAATAAAAAAAAATCTAAACATAAACTAAAATAAACTAGACTAAAATAAATAAAACCTAAACCTAAACCTAAAATAAAATAAACCTAAACCCTAAGCTAAATAAAATAAAATAAACTAAACATAAACCTAAACTTAAACTAAACAAATAAAACTTAAAAATAAACCTAAAATAAACCTAAAACCTAAACCTAAAAAAATAAAATAAAAACCTAAACTCAAACTTAAAAATAAAAAATAAAACCTAAACTTAAAAAATAAAATAAAAATAAAGCTCAACTAAAAAATAAACCTAAACCTCAAAAATTAACTAAAATAAAAAATCTAAACTAAAATAAATGAACCTAAAATAAATAAACCAAACTAAATAAAAATATAAAATAAACATAAATAAAAATAAAAAATAAAATAAACTAAAACAAATAAACAAAAAAAGAAATGTTGAACCCTAACCCTAAACTTGAACCCTAACCCTAAGGCCTAAACCCTAAACCCTAAACCCTAAACCCTAATGCCTAAAAATCCTAAACCCTAAACCATAAACCTTAAACCCTAAACCATAAAACCCTAAACCCTATACCCTAAAACCTGAACCCTAAACCAAAATAAAATAAATTAAATCAAATTAAATCAAAATATAAACTAAAACCTAAACCTAAACCTAAACCTAAACCTAAAAAGAAAATAAAATAAAAAATAAAAAATAAACTAAAATAAAATAAAATAAAACCTAAACTGAACTAAAAAAATAAAAAACCTAAAAAAAAACAAAACTAAACCTAAAATAAAATAATAGAAAAACTAAATAAAAACCTAAACAATAAGCCTAAAATTAAAACCTAGAAATAAATAAAACAAAAAAAATTAAACCCTAAACTAAAAAAAACCTAAACCTAAAATAAACAAAATAAAATAAACCTAAACTTAAATTAAAATAAACTAAACTAAAATAAATAAATCCTAAACCTAAACCTAAAACAAACTAAACATAAATCCTAAACTAAATAAAATAATATAAACTAAAAAAAAAACTTAAAAATAAACCTAAAATAAAAACCTAAAACCTAAGTCTAAAAAAATAAAATAAAAACCTAATCCTAAAAATAAAACATAAAACCTAAACTACAAAAATAAAAATAAAAATAAAACTCAACTAAAAATAAACCTAAACCTAAAACTAAACCTAAACAATAAACGAAAATAAAAAATCTAATCTAAAATAAATAAACCTAATATAAATAAAGTAAACTACGTAAAAAATATCGAAATAAAAATAAAATAAACCTAAATAAATAAAAAATAAACTAAATAAACAAAAGAAGAAATGTTGAACCTGAATTTTTTTCTCTATTTAAAAAAAACCAAAAATCCTAAACCCTAAACTAAAACCTAAACCCTAAACCTAAAACCTAAACCCTAAACCCAAAACACTAAACCCTAAAAACCTTAGAACCTAAACCCAAATCCCTAAACCCTAAAACCCTATACCATAAAACCTAAACCCTAAACCCCCCTTAAATCCATATCTCCCAAAAAAAAAAAAAATTAAATCCCAACCACTAAACCCTAAACCCTAAACCCTAAAAAGCTAAAAACCAAAACTTAAACTGAATAAAATATGAAAATAAAATAAATAAAAAAATTTAAGCCAAAATAAAATAAAAATATAAATGAAAACCTAAACCTAAGCATAAACCTAAACCTAAACCTAAAAAGAAGAAAAAATTAAACTAAAATAAAATAAATAAAAACCTAAGCTAAACTAAAAAAAACTAAAATAAAATAAAAACGTAACCTAAAATAAAAATGAAATAAACCTAAAATAAAATAAAATAAAAACTAAATAAAAATTTAATCCTAAAAATAAAACTTAAAAATTAATAAAAAAAAACCTAAACCCTAAACGGAATGAAAAACCTAAACCTAAAATCAAAATAAAATAAACCTAAACCTAAACTAAAATAAATAAAACTTAAACGTAAACCTAAAATAAATTAAACTGAAACCTCAACCTAAACTAAATATAATAAAATAAATTAAAACTAAACCTAAACCTAAACTAAAAAATAAAACATAAAAAATTAAAGTAAAAAACCAAAAACCTAAATCTATATAAATAAAAAAACCTAAACCTAAACCTAAAAATAAAAAATAAAATTGAAACCTAAAAAAATAAAATAAAAATAAAACTGATCTAAAAAATAAACCTAAACATAAACTTAAACCTAAAAAATAAACTAAAATAAAAAAACATAAAGTAAATACACTAAACTAAATAAATAAACAAATAAATAATCCTAAATCAAAATAAAAAATAAAATAAACTAAACTAAAAAAAAAATATAAACCTAAACATACCAGTTTACTTAATTTAAAATAAGAATTATAAATAAATTTAAAAAACTAACCCTATACCCTAAACCCTAAAACTACCCCTAAACCCTAAACTCTAAACCCTAAACCTACAACCCTAAACCTTAAACCCTAAACCATAAAACCATAAACCTATAACCCTAAACCTACAACCCTAAACCCTAAACTAAACCTGACTAAACTCAAACTAACCTAAACCTAAACCACTAAATCATAAACCTAAACCCTAAACTAATTAACCTAAACTAAACTACAAACTAAACTACAACCTAAACCCTAAACCTAAACTAAATCAAATTTAACCCTAAGTTTAAACCTAAACCCTAAACCCTAACCATAAACCTTAAAATGACAACCCTATACTACAAACTCTAATCCATGAAAACCTAAACCCCAAACCCCAAACCCTAAACCCTAAACCCTAAATCATAAACACAAAAAACCCTAAACCCTAAAGCCTAAACACTAAACCCTAAACCCTAAACCCTAACCCTATTCTCTAAACCCTAAAACCATAAACCTTAAAACCCTAAACCTTAAAACCTAAACCTTCAAAACCTAAAAACATAAACCTAAAAAATAAAATAAAAATAAAACTCAACTAAAATATAAACTAAAATAAAAAAACTAAACTAAAATAAATAAACCTAAAATAAATAAACTATACTAAATAAAAATAAAAAATTAACCAAATAAAAATAAAAAATAAAATAAATTAAACTAAGTAAACCTAAACCTACCCATTTACCAAATTATAAAAAAAGCTCTAAACCCTAAATCATAAACCCTAAACCTAAGAGAATAAACCTAAAAATAATATAAAATAAAGACTAAATAAAAACCTAAACTTAAAAAATAAACCTAAAAATAAATAAAAAATAAAACCTAAATCATAAACCAAAAAGAAACCTAAACCTGAAATAAAAATAAAATAAACCTAAACCTAAACTAAAATAAACTAAATTAAAATAAATAAAACCTAAACCTAAAGCTAAAATAAACTAAACCTAAACCTAAACCTTAACTAAATAAAATAAAATAAACTAAAAATAAATCTAAACCTAAACTAAAAAATTAAAATCTAAAAATAAACCTAAAATAAAAACCTATAACCTAAACCTAGAAAAATAAAATAAAAACCATAACCTAAACCTAAAAATAAAAAATAAAACCTAAACCTAAAAAATAAAATAAAAATAAAACTCAACTAAAAAATAAACCTAAATCTTAAAAATAAAGTAAAATAAAAAACATAAATTAACATAAATAAACATAAAATAAATAAATTAAACTAAATAAAAATAAAAAATTAAACCTAAATAAAAATAAAAATAAAATAAACTCAAATAAAGAAGAAATAAACTAAATAAAATAATTAAACATAAACATACCGGTTTACTTAATTTTTTTTTAAAAACACCTTGAACCCTAAATTCTGAACCCTAAACCCTAAAACTAATCATAAACCCCAAACCCTAAACATACAACCCTAAACCCTATACCCTAAGACCTTAAACCTTAAACCCTAAAGCCAAAACCTTAAATCCTAAGCCCTGGACCTTAAACCCAAAACCCTAAAACCCTAAACCCTAAACCTTAACCCAAAACCCTAAAACATACAACCCTAAACCTTAAACCCCAAACACTAAACCCTAAAACCTAAACTAACCCTGAACCCTAAACCCTAAACTAACCATAAACCCTAAGAATGGATAGAACTTTGATGGCAGGAACTTCGCCATCAACTAGGCTCAGTCTAGATCTGGCGGTGGAGCTAAAGGTGGTGGTTATCATAAGGGTGGTGGGGGATCTGGAGGTACAGGTGGATATGGAAGTGGTGGTCAGAGTAGTGGCGGTTATTGAGATGGGATGATCGATGGAGGTTACAACCATGGTGGTGGTGGAGGGAGAGATCAGGGATATTATGGTGGGTCCCTCTACTCGAGAGGCAGGGGTGGTTCTGATGGGAACTGGAGAAACTGAAGAATGGTTAATCCGATATGATGGTTATGGAACTATATCTTTATAGTAGAGATAGTTCTACATATCAACAATTTTTTATTTTCTCTATGGGTGATTATTTTTAATCTGTCATTGCTTATGTCTTAGAAAACTTGGGGTGCTATTTGATTGATGAAATTGAAAAGAAGAAATGTTGAGTCTGAATTTATTCTTTATTAAAAAAAATCTTAAATTCTAAACCCTACACTAAAACTTAAACCCTAAACCATAAAACCTAAACCCTAAATCCTAAAAACCCTAAACCCTAAACACTAAACCCTAAATAGTAAACCATAAACCCTAAACCCTAAACCCTAAACCCTAAACCATAAACCCTAAAACACAAAACCCTAAACTCTAAACCCTGAACCCTAAAACCATAAACCCTAAACCCTAAGACCTACAACCTATAACCTTAAATCCTAAATCCCAAACCCTAAACCTTAAACCCTAAACACTAAACTAGCCCTAAACCCCAAACTAACCTTAAACCCTAAATCTTAAGTTCACCCTAAACCCTAACCCTAAACCTCGAATAAAGATGTAATTAGAAGTAGATTTAAAGAATGACCTAATCCTAACATAGTTATGGTAGCTAAAGAAAATGTCATCAAGAGACTTTCCCTTGAGAATTAGATATTTGAATACGCTAAACCTTAACCTTAAATCATATTATAATACAATATATTATAGTATAATGTAGCATCATATATTTGAACATGTAGTGATGTATTTTTGGATGTTATAAGATGTTTTAAAATGTTTTAGTATACTATGGTATTGTGCCCTATAGTTTATATTAATATAAATTAGAAAAATATTAATTTAATAAATTAGATGATGAAATTTGTTAAATTTGAAGTGGGAATTAGATTGTATTACCAAAGGTGTGCTACGCCACTTGTATCCTAAAAAGTAAGATTTTAAGCTCAAAATAAGTATTAAATGTTGTAACATAGTATAACATCATATATCATAATATATTGTTCTACGCATTCTAATTTTTTTTAGTATTTTATAATCATGAAATTGAGCATACACTAGCATTATTTATAAAAATGTTGATTTAGACTTTAAAATGGTGGAATTTGGCTAAATGCATAGTAGGTAGAGCATGACACCATAATATATTATTTAAATTTAAAATATGTAAGGGATACAACTCAAAATATATTGTTTTTTTATTGTTTAGACTAATTTTATGATTTTTTATCTTAAGAAATCCCTTGTGATGTGATATGTAATATAATATAATATAATATGTTATAGTGTATTATAATATAGGATGCCATAACATAGTGCAACATCATGGATTATAATATATTATTCTATATTACTATCTCTTGTTTAACATATTTTAGTTTGTTATAGTATGATGTAGTAGAGTTTGTGCTAGTATAATTCATAAAAATATTGATTTATAGGCTGAGATGATGGGATTTGGCCACATTTAAGGTAAGCTTTAGGGAACATCATTAGGGGTGTGCTATGGTGTATCATTTAATCAAAAGAATAGAATTTTGCATTAAAATAAATGTTCATTTTTCAACCAAATTTTATAAATTTTTTTGCTTAAAGTGATTCATTTTAAGGTTTAATGTAACATAATATACTATATGAAAGCATATTAAAATATAATGTACATAATAATATAACTTCACACACACACATATATATATATATATATATATATGAAAGTGGTGGTGTGTTACTAAATGTTATTGCACATTTTAGTATGTTTTACTTTTGTTATAATACATTGGGTCAAAACTCACAAAAATGTTAATTTGAAGGTTGTGATGGAAAATTTTGGCCAAATTCATGGCACACACCAACAAACAACATCAAAATTATGCTATTTTTTACCATTTCTGATAGAAAAATAACAATTTTACATTCAAAATGAACATTATTTATATTTTGAGAAAATTTTGTTATTTGTTCCTTTTAAGTGATTCTAATGAGGTGTAATGTTAGACAATAAATTATATTATATCAAATTAAAATATATCATCATATATTATAATATAATATAGTGTGTTAATTCACACTATAATATGTTTAGCATGATATTGTATAGGTAATTTGAGCTTGCACCATCTCAAATCATAAAATATTGATTACAATGTTAAGATGATGTAATTTGAATGAATACATTGTTAAGATTTTGGTTGAAGTATTAAAGGTGTGCATAAGAGAAGAAATAAGATTTGATGAGAATTCCATGTCAAGGACATGGAGGGAGATTTACTAGGGGATCAAACATGCATTGGACATGACATGTGAGGGGTCTATGTCAAAGGGAATAGAAGAAGAAAATCTACTTGGGATAAGGTTTGAATTTGATTTGATTATATGATTTATGGAAAGAAGATCCACTAGGGATAAGAATTTATAATCTATCAGGGATTAAGATTGAATCGACTTTAAATTGTTTTGTCTTAATTGATGTGGAGGCATATCTGCTAGAGATATGGGTTCGAGTCTATTGGGGATTGGGTATATGAACCTTCCACTTGGGAAGCAGGTTCGGGCTATCTACTGGGGATTTGAATTTGAGTTTGATTTCATAGATTTTTTTAGGGATGTATTCTTTGGGGATAAGAGTTTGGTTAGATTTCTTTGATTTATACTCTATTAGGGGAGTTGGTTTAATTTGGCTCCACTAAGGAGGTTGGTTTTGAATTTGATTTGTTTGCTTGACTTGCTTAGATTTAATTTGGGGCTCCACTGGGGAGAACGGTGTGATTTAACTCCACTAGGGAAATCAGATTGGGTTTAATTTAATTTGAGTTAATGTATGGACCCTGTTGATGTGCGATGGACACACTGAGAAGTGGCTATATCATCCTTGACCTACCTTAGGTAACAAATCCAAAGGGATAGTCTACCGGCTATGGGGTAGAGCTAGCCAAACTAAGGGGTTGCCTTTTAGTGTGCAATGGCTGTGCTAGGAAGAAGGTGTAGCCTATTTACATCTTTTAAAGCGAGGAACAATCACTGGGGTGGTCTGTTGGATGCACAATAAATTGAACTTGACCTAGGGCGAGAATTGAGTGAATGTTGCTAGGGACTTACGTTAACTCAAAAGTAATTAGGAAAAATTTTATCTTAATTTCATATGATTTGATATGGTTTGTTTGGTTTTGTTTGATTTTGAATTGAGGGCATATTCACTAGGGATGTGAGATTGATCAAATTTGATAAATTTAATTTATGGACCATGTCAATGTGCGATGAACCCACTGAGAAGGGGCTATATCAGATTTGTCCTATCTCAAATTTACAAATCCAAAGGGATAGTCTACTAGCCATGGAGTAGAGCTAGCCAACCTAAGGGGTTGCCTTTCGGTATGCAACGGTTATGCTAGAAAGAAGGCATAGCAGACTTACATCTTCTCAAGCTGGAAACAATTGCTAGGTTGACCTATTGGTAGCACAATAAATCGAATCTAACTTAGGGGTGACTACTGAGTGAATGCCGCTGGAGACTTATCTCAACTCAAGAGTAGTCAGGCGATTCTTATAGGGAGTTTTGTTAACACTGCCTTAATGATATGATACGTGCTTGGAAAAGATACCACTTGGGGTGTCCTCCTAATCCACAAGTGAATATATATTTTGTTTATATATTTTTGTGGACCCTATTGGTGTGTGAGGGACCACACTGAGAAGGGGCTATGTCAGCCTTGACCCATCTCATATTTACATGACAAAGGGAGAATCTACATATCCACATGATCGATTCTCCAATCACAGGAGTGGTTACTAGAAAATGAGAACTATCCAATCCAACAACAACTCGGGTAGTGTTTAAATAAGGTCACAAAGGATGTGATCCAAATATAGTGCTTACAGAGGAGGCGCTTCCAGGGGAGTTATCTTGAGCCCTGGAAAATAAAGTCTATATGTGTACAGTGGCCAACTCAAAGAGAAAGCATAGCAGACTTACATTTGTCATAACTGGTGTATCCTTAGGTGTGAGAACCAACCAACCTAAGGTGAATCCATCATCATGAGTGGTGAATCCGTCAGCATAGTGAGAACCAACCAACCTAAGGTGCTCGTCAGTGTGCAATGATTAACCTGGAAAGAAAGCATGTAGGCTTACAACCTTCTGAGTGGAACTGATCATCGGGATAGTATATCCTCGGTGGGACAGATGTTATCTAACCTAGAGCAACTACTAAGCGGGGAGCCCCGAGGAAGGACTGGACCTAAACTTGAAGCAGTTAGGAGGGAAGGAGCCTCTAGGAGACTTATCCTAAAACTCAAATATACATGACCCAATTAGTGCATGAAGGTTAATCGAAGAAAAAAAGTGTAGCAAACTCACATCTAGTTAAATGAAGCCAACATGAGGTAGGTTACTGGCCACATAGTAAGGCCTACCAAACTAACAAGGTGCTAATGCTGGCTAAAAAAGGAAAGTGTGACTTACATCCTTCAAAGTAAGAGGACCAGTGATGACACACTAGGGCAAGACGTCACCTATAGCTACTAAGTGAGTGCCATTGGGGCATTATCTCAACTTAGAGTAGCCCACTGTATCTCTCCTCCAAACCTTTGAGCTCTTCTAACCATAACTTGGCATTATGCTCATATGATCTTGCTACCATAGCTATCCTTATTGATGGGAGTTGGACTTCTAATGGTAGAACAGCTTTGAACTCATAAACTAAGGAGAAAGGAGTAGACTGAGTTGGAGTTCTATATGTGGTGCGGTAGGCCACAAGACTTCAACTAACTGCTCATGCTACTATTGCTTGTTATTGTTGAGTGTCCTCTTTAGTATTTGGATGAGAGTTTTGTTGAAGGTTTTTGCTAAGCCATTTTCCCTCGGGTAGTTGATGGTAGAATATCTCCAATCTATGCTATGTCTCTAGGTAAAGTTGTTGATCTCAATGCTCTTGAATGCAATAGCATTATCAGATATAATTTATCAAGGCACTCTGAACCTATATATGATATGGTTCCTCAAAAAGCTGGAGCACATGCTGAGTTGTGACCTATCTAAGCGGAATCGCCTTCATCCATTTTGAAAGTAGTTAGTAATAACTAAGATAAACCGATGACCCTTAAAAGAAGGAGGATCAATCATACCTACTATGTCAGTACCCCAACATTAGATTGGCCATGATGATGATGTAGGATGTAGAATGTTGGATGGTTGGTGTCGAACTACACCATGTATTTGACATTGATAGCATTACCTAGCTGTACCCATGCAATCTTTGATTATCGAGGGCCAGTAGTATCCTAGTCTCATGATCTTGGCTTTCATCTTTGGATAGCATTGGTTGGCTCCACATAATCCTGAGTGTTCCTCAATCACAATCTTAAGGGCTTTGTACTTGTCTAAATAATGTAACCACATGGGATCAAAAAATTGCAGGTACAAGACACCATCCACTAGAGCATAGGAAAGTGCTATATCCTTCATCTAATGGCCTTGGGACATCTCTTGAGGTAGTTTGTCTTTATTTAAGTAATCCATGAATTGTTTCCTCTAATCTAACTCCTCGCTCTTCTTGGCAATGGCAACCTCATCTTCAAGAGTGTACTTTTTGATGAGTTCAATATCAATAAGGGATAAGACTTGTATATTTTAGATCTTTATTGATATTGACTCATCCTCCGGACATGCCAACTCTTTGGTATGCTTGGCTAAAGCAAACGTTATGGCATTCCCTCCTTGAGGAATTTTATAAGTGGTAACCTATGAGATTTGGGCCAATAACTCCATGGTGTATTGATGGTAGTGATGGAGCTTGGGGTTTATAACCTTATAGGACTCATCAATTTGGTAGATAATTAGCTAAGAATCCCCGAAGATGTTGATATCCTAGATGTTTAGAGTAATGGCTAACTTCAGGCTGACAATCAGAGCCTCATATTCAGCTTCGTTGCTAGTGCACGGATTGGACAGATGATATAAGAATCTTATCACATCACAGTCTAGAGTTAAGAGAACTATTCCTACCCCCTGCCTTCCTTGGAATAGTATATTATGGTTCTTCTCCTCTTTGAGAGGAAGCCACACCATCAAAATACATCTCCCAAAGGTGAATGCTTGTATCCCTTAAGTTCATGATTTGTTCATCAAGGAGAGCATCACTAAGCAGAGAGTCAGCAAGAAGTGAGTGTGCTGCTAAGAAATCTACTAGCGCTTGTACTTTCACCGCATGGAGGGGTACAAAGGTAATGTCAAACTACCAGAGGATCATGGATCATCGTGCCAACCGTCTGGATAGCATCGGTCGTGTAATGAGATATTATAATGGATTGATCCTAGAGATTAAGTTCACCTAATGAAGAGTAAAGTAGCTTTGGGATGCAAAGATTAAAGCTAGGAAATGCATCTTAATGGGTGGATAATTAGCCTCAGTAGAGATTAGATGATGGCTGAGGTACTAGAGTTTGATTTCATTCCCTTCATCATTGGCTTGGGCCAACAAAGCATCAAAGGACTCGTCTAACACAGTAGTGTAAAGTATGAGTTGCTTGCCTAGGATAGGGGTTGGTAGAACCGGCAGCATTATCAAGTAATGCTTGATGTCTTCGAAGGCATGCTCACACTTGTCATCCCACTTGAACTTGGCATCCTTTTTGACAAGTGTTGAGAATGGTTGACATCTTCCCAATAGGTTGGATATAAAGTGTCTTAAATATGCCAACCACCCTTAGAATGATCTAAGTTGAGTTAAACTTTTAGGGGGTGGCATTTATAATATGGTTGACATTTATAACATCCGGATTGATTTCAATTCCATGGTGTTAGACAACACACCCAAGGAATTTCTCTGAAGCTACTCTGAATGCACACTTTAGGGGTTCATTTTGAGGTTAAATTATCTTAACTGTTCAAAACTAATCTCAAGTCAAAGAGATGGTCTTCCTTTTCTCTCATTTTGACCACGACATCATCGACATAGCACTCGACTTGAAGATGAATGAGTTTGTCAACGATTCAAGTCAAAAAATAAAATAAAAAACTTAAACTAAAACCTAAACCTAAACCTAAAAATAAAATAAAATAAACTAACAAAAAAAACTAAAATAAATAAATAAAAACCTAAACTAACTTTAAAATATAATAAACCTAAGAATAAAAAACCTAAATAAAATAAGAACTAAATGTAAAATAAAAATAAAATAAACCTTAAATAAAATCAAATAAAATAAAAATGAAATAAAAGCCTAAACCTAAAAATAATTAAAAAATATAACCAAAACCCAAAACTAAAAACAAATCGTAAACCTAAAATAAAAATAAAATAAATAAAATAAAATAAATCTAAACCTAAACTAAAATAAACTAAACTAAAATAAATAAAACCTAAACCTAAACCAAAACTAAAAAAAATGAAATAAACTAAAAATAAACCAAAACGTAAACTAAAAAATAAAACATAAAAATAAACCTAAAATAAAAACCTAAAACCTAAACCTAAAAAAATAAAATAAAAACATAAACCTAAACTTAAAAATTAAAAAATAAAACATAAACCTAAAAAATAAAAAAAAAAATAAAACTCAACTAAAAAATAAACCTAAACCTAAACCTAGAAAATATACTAAAATAAAAAACCTAAACTAAAATAAATAAACTTAAAATAAAAAAAAACTAAACTGAATAAAAATAAAAAATAAACTTAATTAAAAATAAAAAATAAAATAAACTAAAATAAATAAAATATTATACTAAATAAACTAAATTAACCTAAACCTACAGGTTTACTTAAATTTTTTTAAAAAAAGAATCTTAAACCCTAAATCCTAAACCCTAAACCCTAAAACTAACCCAAAACCCTACACCTACAACCCTAAACGTTCAACCCTAAACACTACACCCTAAAAAACCCTAAACCCTAAACCCTAATCTTTAACCCAAAATTGTAAAAGCATAAACCCTAAAACCCTAAACCCTAATCCCTAAACCCTACTCCTTAAACCCTTAACCCTAAACCTTAAACCCTAACCATAAACCCTAAACCCTAAACCCCAAACCCTAAACCTAAACCTAAAGTAACTAAATAAATTAAAAAATGAATCTAAACCCTAAAACCTAATAAATTTAAACCTAAACCTAAACCCTAAAATGGAATCTTGATGGCGGAACACTGCTAACCTGCTGCCTAGATCTAAGTGGAGGCAAAGGAGGAGGCAGCGGTTATCATAGTGGTGATGGGGGATCTAGAGGTGCTGGTGGATATGGAGGTGGTGGTCAAAGCAGTGGTGGTTATGGAGGGGAGAGAAGCGACGGAGGTTACAGTCGTAGTGGTTGCGGAGGGGAGATGGTTCAAGTTATCTAGGGTTTTTGATTTGTTCTATGCTTGCCCACTTTTTATCTATGACGTCGCTTGTCTTAGAAAACTTGCTGTGTTACTTGCTTGATGAAATCAAAAAGAAGAAATGTTGAATCTGAAATTGTTCTCTGTTAAAAAAAAAACCAAAATTCTAAACCCTATATTAAAACTAGAACTCTATACTAAAACCTAAACCATAAACCCTAAACCCTAAACCCTAAAATCCCTAAATCCTAAACCCTAAAATCCTAAGCCCTAAAAACCCAAAACCCTAAACCCTAAAACCCTAAACCTTAAACCCTAAACCCTAAACCACAAACCCTAAACCCTAAACCCTCAACTAACCCTAAGCCTTCAACCCTAAAGACTAAACCTGAAAAAGCTAAAAACAAAAACCTAAATGAAATAAAACATTAAAATAAAATAAATAAAAGAACCTAAACCAAAATAAAATAAATAAAATAAAATAAAATATAAAACCTAAACTAAAACTAAACTAAAACCTAAACCTAAAGTTAAACTTAAACCTAAACCTAAAAAGAAAATAAAATAAAATAAAAACTAAATTAAAATAAAATAAATAAAAACCTAAACTCCACTAAAAAAATAAAAAACATAAATAAAGAAAACTAAACTAAAAATAAAAATAAAATAAACCACAAATAAAATAAAATAAAAACTAAATAAAAACCTGAACCTAAAAAATATACCTAAAAATAAATATAAAATAAAACCTAAACCCTAAACTAAAAAAAAACCTAAACCTAAAATAAAAATAAAATAAACCTAAACCAAAATGAAAATAAACTAACCTAAAATAAATAAAACCTAAACTTAAACCTAAACAATACCAAACCTAAACCCTAAATAAAATAAAATAAACTAAAAATAAGCTAAAACATAAACTAAAAAATAATACCTAAAAATAAACCTAAAATAAAAACCAAAATCCTAAATCTAAAAAAAATAAAATAAAAACCTAAACCTAAAAATAAAAAAATTAAACCTAAACCTAAAATATAAAATATAAATAAAACTGAATTAAAAAATAAACCTAAACCTAAACCTAAACCTAAACCTAACAAATAAACTAAAATAAATAAACCTAAAATAATTAAACTAAAGAAAATAAAAATAAAAATAACTTAAATAAAAATAAAAAATAAAATAAACTAAAATAGACAAAAAATAAAATAAACAAACTAAATAAACCTAAACCTATCACTTTAATTAATTTAAAAGAAATATAAAAATAAATTTAAATAAAAATAAATAAATAAACCATAAACCCTAAACCCTAAACCCTAAACCTTAAACCCTAAATCCTAAACACTAAACCCTAAAACTCTAAACCTTAAACCCTAAAACCGTAAACACTAAAACCTAAAACCTACAACCCTAAACACTAAACCTTAAACCCCAAACCCAAAACCCAAAACCCAAAACCCTACACCCTAAACCCTAAATCCTAAAAGCCTAACCCTTAACTAAAGAAAACCTTATAAAAGAATAAATAAAAAACCTAAACCTAAATAAAAAATTAATTAATTAAATTAAAACCTAAACTAAAACCTAAACCAAAATCTAAAAATAAAATAAAATAAAAAATAAAAATAAACTAAAATAAAATAAAGAAAAACCAAAACCAAAATAAAAAATAAACCTAAGAATAATAAATAATAATAAAATTAAAACTAAATGTAAAATAAAACTAAAATAAACCTAAAATAAAATAAAAACCTAAATCTAAAAAATAATACTAAAAATAAAACCTAAAAATAAAAAAAAATAAAACCAAAATCCTAAACTAAAAACAAAACTAAAACCTAAAATAAAAATAAAATAAACCTAAACCTAAACTAAAATAAATAAAACTTAAACGTAAACTTAAAATAAACTAAACCTAAACCCTAAATAAAATAAAATAAACTAAAAATAAACCTAAATCTAATCTAAAAAATAAAACCTAAAAATAAACCAAAAATAAGAACCTAAAACCTAAACCTAAAAGAATAAAATAAAAACCTAAACATGAACCTAAAAAATAAAATAAAAATAAAACTAAACTAAAAAATAAACATAAACGTAACCTAAACCTAAAAAATAAATTAAAATAAATAAACCTAAAATAAACAAACGAAACTAAATAAAAATTAAAAATAAACCTAAATAAAATAAAAAATAAAATAAACTAAATAAACCTAAACCTACTGGTTTAACAAATGTTTTTTTTTCTTAAAAAAAAACTCTAAACCCAAAACCATAAACCCTAATCCCAAAATCTGAAACCTTAAACCCCAAACCATAAACCCTAAACCCTAAACCCTAAACCTACAACCTAAAACACTCAACCCTAAGCCAAAAACCCTAACAAACTTTAAACCCTAAACCCTAAACCCTAAACCCTAAACCTTAAACCCTAACCCTAACCCTAAATGCTAAACCCTAAACCCTAAAACCCTAAATCCTAAAACCCTAAACCACAAACTAACCCTAAATCCTAAATCCTAAACCTTAAAAACCCTAAACCCTAAACCTTAAACTCTAATCCCTAAACCCTAAACACTAAATTAACCCTAAGCCCTAACATAACCCTAAACCCTAAACCTGAAACCCTAAAAGCCTTAAACCTAAAGGCCTAAACACTAAATGTTAAAACTTCAACCATAAACCTTAAAAACATAAAACCCAAAACCTTAAACCCTAAAACCCTAAACCGTAACCCAAAACCCCAAACCCTAAACCCTAAACCCTAAACCATAAACCTTAAATGCTAAACCCTCAACTAACCCTAAACCTTAAACCCTAAACACTAAACCTTAAAAAGCTAAAAACCTAAACTTAAATTAAATAAAACCTAAAAATAAAATAAATAAAAATACCTAAACGAAAAAAATAAAAAAATATAATATAATATAAAACCTAAACGAACACCTAACCCTAAAGCTAAACCTAAACCTAAACCTAAACCTAAAAGGAAAATAAACTGAAAAATAAAAACTAAACTAAAATAAAATAAATAAAAACCTAAACTAAACTAAAAAAATAAAAAAAAACATAAATAAAAAACTAAAACCTAAAATAAAATAAAATAAATATAAAATAAAATAAAATAAAAACTAAATAGAAACATGAACCTAAAAAATAAACCTAAAAATAAATAAAAAATAAAACCTACACCCTAAATTAAAAAAAAACTTAAACCTAAAATAAAATTAAAAATAAACCTAAACCTAAGCTAAAATAAACTAAACTAAAATAAATAAAACCTAAACCTAAACCTAAACCTAAACCCTAAATAAAATGAAATAAACTAAAAGTAAAACTAAACCTAAACTAAAAGATAATACCTAAAAATCAACCTAAAATAAAAACCCAAAACCTAAACCTGAAAAAAAATAAAACTAACCAAAACCAAAACCTGAAAATAAAAAAATAAATCTCAAACCAAAAATATAAAATAAAAATAAAACTGAACTAAAAAATTAACTTAAATCTAAACCTAAACCTAAAAAATAAACTAAAATAAATAAACCTAAAATAAATAAACTAAATAAAATATAAATATAAATAAACTTAAATAAAAATAAAAAATAAAATAAACTAAAATAAATAAAAGACACACTAAACAAACTAAATAAATCTAAACTTACCATTTTAATTAATTTAAAAAAAAAATAAAATATAAAAATATAAAAAAATAAATATAAATAAATAAAACCCCAAACCCTCAACCTACAACCCTAAACCCTAAACCCTAAACCCTAAATCCTAAAATGCTAATCCCTAAACCCGAAATCCTAAAACCCTAAAACCTAAAACCTACAACCCTAAACCCTAAATCCTAAACCCCAAACCATAAACCCTAAACTCTAAACCCTAAACCCTAAAAACCTAAAAACCTAACCCTAAAGTAAATAAAACCTAAAAATAGAATAAATAAAAAACATAAACCTAAATCAAATTAAAAAATTAAAAAATTAAAACCTAAACTAAAACTTAAACCTAAATCTAAAAATAAAATAAAATAAAAAATAAAAATAAAGAAAAACCTAAACCAAACTAAAATAATAAAATAAACCTAAGAATAAAAGATAATAATAAAATTAAAAGTAAACATAAAATAAAAATAAAATATACCTAAAATAAAATAAAAACTAAATAAAAACCTAAACCTAAAAAATAAACCTAAAAATAAATAAAAAATAAAACCTAAATCATAAACTAAAAAAAATAAAAATCGAAACCTAAAATAAAAATAAAATAAAACTAAACCTAAACTAAAATAAATAAAACTTGAACCTAAAATAAACTAAACCTAAACATAAACCTAAACCCTAAATATAATAAAATAAACTAAAAAGAGACCTAAACCTAAACTAAAAAATAAAACCTAAAAATAAACTTAAAATAAGAACCTAAACCTAAAAAAATAAAATAAACCTAAACATAAAAAAATAAAATACAAATAAAACTAAACAAAAAAATAAACATAAACATATACCTAAACCTAAAAAATTAAACTAAAATAAATAAACCTAAGATAAGTAAGCCAAACTAAATAAAAATAGAAAATGAACCTAAATAAAAATAAAAAATAAAATAAACTAAACAAACCTAAACCTACTGGTTGACCTAATTTTTTTTTCTAAAAAAACTCTAAACCCTAAACCCTAAACCCTAAACCATAAGCCCTAAATCCAAAACCCTAAACCCTAAACCCTAAACCTTAAAACTAACCCTAAACCCTAAACCCTAAACCTACAACCCAAAACACATAACCCTAAATCCTAAACCCTAAACCCTAAACCCTAAACCCTAAACCCTAAACCCTAAACCTTAAACTATAATCTCTAAACCTTAAACCCTAAACTAACCCAAAACCCTAAGCTAACCCTAAACCCTAAACCCTAAAAACACCAAACTGAAAGGCCTATAATCTAAATGCTAAACCCTAAACCCTAAACCCTAAACCCTAAAATCCTAAACCCTAAAACCCTAAACCCTAAGTCATAGACCCTAAAAACCTAAAAACCTAAACCTAAACTAAATATAACCTAAAAATAAAATAAATTAAAAAAATTAAACCTAAAGAAAATAATAAAATCAAATCAAATAAAAACCTAAAATAAAACATAAATGTAAATCTAAAAATAAAATAAAATGAAAAATAAAAATAAACTAAAATAAAATAAAGAAATACCTAAACTAAACTAAAAAAATAAAATAAACCTAAGAATAAAAAGCCTTAATAAAATTAAAACTAAATGTAAAATAAAAATAAAATAAACCTAAAATAAAATAAAATAAAACTAAATAAAAACCAAGACCTAAAAAATAAACCTAAAAATAAATAAAAAATAAAACCTAAATCCTAAAAAAAACTAAACATAAAATAAAAATAAAATAAACATAAATAAAAACTAAAATAAACTAAACTAAAATAAATAAAATCTAATCCTAAACATAAAATAAACTAAACTTAAACCTTAAACTAAATAAAATAAAATAAACAAAAAATAAACTTAAACCTAAACTAAAGAACAAAACCTAAAAATAAACCTAAAATAAAAACCTACAGCCAAAACCTAAATAAAATAAAATAAAATCCTAAACATTAACCTAAAAAAACCTAAACCTAAAAATTAAACATAAAGCTAAACCTAAAACATTAAAATAAACTATAATAAAAAACCAAAACTAAAAAAAATAAACCTAAAATAAATAAACCAAACTAAATAAAAAAAATTAAGCCTATAAAATAAAAAAACCTAAACCTAAACCCTAAACCCTAAACTCTAAACCATAAATCATAAACCATAAACCCTAAATCCTAAAACTAACCCTAAACTCTAAACCCTAAACTTAAAACACTAAACCCAAAAAAACCCTAAACCTTAAACCCTAAACCTTAAACCCTAAACCCTAACCCTAACCCTAAACCCTAAACCCTAAACCCAAAACTAAACCAACCCCTAAACTTAAACCTAACCCTAAATGCTAAACCTCTAAACCTAAACCCTAAACTAAAGTTTAAAATTAAACCCTAAACCCTAAACCCTAAACCCTAAACCCTAAACTAAATAAACCTAAATTAAAATATTAAAACCTAAAATAATTTAAATATAAAAATAAAATAAAATAAAAATTAAAAATAAACTAAAATAAAATAAAGAAAAACCTAAAATAAATTAAAAAAATAAAATAAACATAAGAATAAAAAACCTTAATCAAATTAAAACCAAATGCCAAATAAAAATAAAATAAACCTAAAATAAAATAAAATAAAAACTAATTAAAAACCTAAACCTAAAAAATTAGCCTCAAAATAAAACATAAAAATAAAAAAAATAAAATGTAAACCCCAAACTAAAAAAAACTTAAACCTATAAAAAAAAGATAAAATAAACCTAAACCTAAACTAAAATAAATAAAACTTTAACCTAAAACTAAAATAAACTAAACCTAAACCTAAACCTATACTAAATAAAGTAAAATAAACTAAAAAAAACCTAAACCTAAACTAAAAGTAAAACCTAAAAATAAACCTAAAATAAAAACCTAAAGCCTAAACATAAAAAATATAATAAAAACCTAAACCTAAACCTAAAAATAAAAATAAAACCTAAACCTAAAAATAAAATAAAAATAAAACTCAGCCAAAAATAAACCTAAACTTAAACCTAAACTTAAAAAATAAACTAAAATAAAAACCCAAAACTAAAATAAATTAACCTAAAATAAATAAATAAAACCAAATAAAAATAAAAAATAATCCTAAATATAATTTAAAAATAAAATAAACTAAAATAAATAAACTAAGTAAACCTAAACCAACAAGTTTACTTAATTAAAAAAAAATAAAACCCCTAAACCCTAAACCCTTGAACTAACCCTAAACTCTAAACCCTAAACCTACAACCCTAACCCTAAACCCTAAACCCTAATACTAAACCCTAAACCCTAAAATCCTAAACCCTAAACCCTAAACCCTACACCATAAACCATAAACCCTAAACCCTAAACACCAACCCTAAACCCTAAATCCAAAACCTAGAACACTAAAACTCTACTACTCGAGATGACGGGGTGGTTCTGATTAGAACTGGAGAAACAAAAGGACATCCTATCCGATAAACAAACAAACAAAATAAATAAACAAAACCTAAACCTAAACTAAAATTAACTAAACTAAAAATAAATGAAACCTAAACCTAAAATAAATGAAACCTAAACCCTAAATAAAATAAAATAAACCAAAAATACACCCAAACCTAAACTAAAAAATAAAACCTAAAAATAAACCTAAAATAAAAACCTAAAACCTAAACCTAAAAAAATAAAATAAAAGCCTAAACCTAATCCTAAAAATAAAAAGAAAAACCTAGACCTAAAAATAAAATAAAAATTGAACTAAACTAAAAAATAAACATAAACCAAAACCTAAACCTTAAAAATTATCTAAAATAAAAACCTAAACTAAAATAAATAAACTTAAAATAAATAAACTAAATTAAATAAAAATACAAATAAACCTAAATCAAAATAGAAAATAAAATAAACTAAAATAAATAAAAACTAAACTAAATAAATCTAAACCTAGCACTTTACTTAATTTTAAAAAAATAAAAAAAAATAAAAGAATAAAAAAAGCCCTAACCCTAAACCCTTAACCTTAAAACTAACGCAAAACCATAAACCCTAAGCCTACAAACCTAAACCCTAAAACCTAAATCCTAAAACCCTGAACCCTAAACCTTAAACCCAAAAACATACAGCCCTAAACATAAACCCAAAACCCCAAACCCTAAACACTAAACACAAAACCCTAAATACCTAAAAATATAAACCTAAACTAAATAAAAACTTAAAAATACAATAAATAAAAAAAAACCTAAACATAAATAAAATAATAAAATAAAAACCTAAATTAAAATAAGACCCTGAAACTTAAACCTAATGGAATAAATAAAACAAGAAAATAAACTAAGATGAAAATAAATAGGCTAAAACCTAAACAAAATGCTAAAAATAAAATAAACCTAAAAAAATCAAATAAAATAAAATATAAAGAATAAATAAATGCCTAATAAATCTAAAACTAAAAAAAAACCTAAATGTTAGCTAAAAAAACTAAACTAGATAAATAAAATCTAAACTAGGCAGAGAATAAACTAAATAAACTAAACTAAATAAGATATAAAATAAACAAAAGTAAACCTAAACTAAACTACTAAGTAAAACCTAAAAGTAAACCTAAAATAGAGAACCTAAGGTTAAAAAAATAAAATGAGCTAAAACACAAGAACTAAAGATAAATAAAAAAAAATAAACTAAAATAAAACATAAACTAAAACTAATCTTAAAATCTAAACTAAAATAAAAAGCCTAAAATAAATAAAATAAACTAGAGCTAAAATAAAAAAATAATAAACCTAAATAAAAAAAATAAACTACATGAGCTAAACCCTCTTGGGTTTTTTTTTTAAAACTCTGACACCTGAGCCATTGGACCCTAAATCTTATGTTTAAAGGCCATAGGCCCTAAGTGAAAGGCTAGGCCCTGAAGCCTGATCTTAAGCCTGATCCTAGCCACGGACCCTAAAAGGCAAATCTGTGCAGCCACCTGAGCCACAAACCTAGTCTTGAGCCTGGGCTAAGGCCTGAGCTAACAGATCATGAAGGCCACAGGCAAGCTAAACTGAAGCCCTGGGTTGGCAGTACCACTGAGCCTTGGGCCACTGGGCCACTGAGCCCTGGCATTGAGGCTCTGAGGCCCTCCCAGACCCTGAGCCACAGGGGTCTTGACACTGGGCCCTGAGCCTGGGCCCTGAGCCACTGAAGCCTGAGCCTGAGCCTGGGTCTGTAACCTGGGCCACAGGCCACAGGCCTGGAGTCATGGGCCACAGGCCTAAGTGTGAGAGCTGAGCGTAGGCTAAGAGGCTAAAAGCATGTATAATAGGCTTAGGAAACTTAGATAAAAGATAAAGATAAAGATAAAAAGGCTAGGCTAGACCCATGACACAAAGATAAGATAATATGGAAAATGAATGGCATAAAATAAAGATAAAGAAACCTAAACTAAACTAAAAAATAAAATAAACCTAAGAATAAATTAACCTAAATAAAATAAAAAGTTAAATAAAATAAACCTAAAATAAAATAAAATAAAAACTAAATAAAAACCTAAACTTAAAAAATAAATCTAACTATAAAACTAATAAATAAATAAAAACAAAACCTAAACCCTAAACTTTCAAAAAACCAAAACCTAAAATAAAAGTAAAATAAATAAAATAAAATAATCTTAAACCTAAACTAAGATAAATTAAACTAAAATAAATAAAACCTAAGACTAAACCTAAAATAAACTAAACCTAAACCTAAACCTATAGTAAAAAAAAATAAACTAAAAATAAATGAAAACCTAATCTAAAAAATAAAACCTAAAAATAAACCTAAAATAAAAATAAAAAACCAAAACCAAAAAACTATAATAAAAAGCTAAACCTAAAAATAAAAATAAAAAATTAAACCTAAACATAAAAAATAAAATAAAAATAAAACTCAACTAAAAAAAATTCAAACCTAAAAAATAAACAAAGATAAAAACCTAAACTAAAATAAATAAACTAAACTAAACAAAAATAAAAAATAAACCTAATTAAAAATCAAATAAACTCAGATAAATAAAAAATAAACTAAATAAATAAACATGGGTTTTGGTTAATTTTAAAAAACCCTAAACCTAAATCCTAAATGCTATTAAACCTAAATCTAAGCGGCATAGTAAACCCTACAAACCCTAAACCTTAAACCTAAACTCTAAAACACAGACCTACTAAACCTACAAACCCTAAAGCCCAAACTAAACCACAAACCCTAACCACAAAACCACAAACCCTAAAATCTATAACCCTAAACCCTAAACCCCAAACTCCAAACCCTAAACTGCAAACTAACCCTAAACCCTAAACCCGAAACTAACCTTAAACCCTAAGAATGGGAAGAACCTTCAAAATAAGAACATCACCACTAACTAGGCTCGTGATGCGGGGTGGAGGCGGTGATGATTATCCTTGATGGTGGTGGGGGATCTAGAGGTGCTGGTGGATATGGAGGTGGTGGTCGGAGCAGTGGTGGTTTTGGAGATAAGAGGAGCGATGGAGGTTACCAGCATGGTGGTGGCCGAGGGAGAGATCGAGGATATGATGGCATGACCGATCTGATCTACTGCTTATCGAATTGTGTCTTTAGAGTAGAGAGGGTTCTACTTATCTAGGGTTTTTGATTTGCTCTATGCATGTTTATTATTGATCTATGTCATCGCTTGTGTCTTAAAAAACTTGGGGTGCAACTCAATTAATGAAATTGAAATGAAGAAATTTTGAATCTTAATTTGTTCTCTGTTAAAAAATCCTTAGACCCTAAACCCTAAACTAAAACTTAAAACCTAAGCCAAAAACATAAACCCTAAATCATAAAATTCCTGAACCCTAAACCCTAAAAGTTAAATGCTAAACCCTAAACCCTAAACCCTAAACCCCAAAACCTAAAACCCTAAACCCTAAACCCTAAAACCCTAAACCCTAAACCCTAAACCTTAAATCAGCAATCCCAAACCCTAAACCGTAAAGTAACTCTAAACCCTAAATCATAAACTAACCATGAACCCTAAACTAACCCTAAACCCTAAACCTTGAATAAATATGTTATTAGGAGTAGATCTAAAGAATGACCAAATCCTGACATAGTTATGGTAGCTAAAGAAAATGTCTTCAAGAGACTTTACCTTGACTATTAAAGATTTGAATACTCTAAACACAAACCCTAAATCATATTATAATATCTTATATTATAGTACATTATAGCATCATATATTTGAGCCTGTAGTGATGTGTTTTTGGATGTTATAAGATGTGCTAAAATGTTTTAGTATATTATGGTATTATGTCCTATAGTTTATATTTATATAAATCATAAAAATATTGATTTAATAAATCAAATGATGAAATTTGTTATATTTGAAGTGGGAATTAAGTTGTAGTACTAAAGGTGTGCTATGCCACTTGTAGCCTAAAAAGTAAGATTTTATGTTCAAAATAAATATTATATGTTGTAGCATAGTATAACATCATATATCATAATATATTATTCTGCATATTTTAAATTCTTTTAATATTTTTTCAATCATGCAGTTGAGCCTACACTAGCATTATTTATATAAATGTTGATTTAGACATTAAATTGGTGGAATTTGGCCAAATTCATAATAGGTAGTGCATGACATCATAATATATTGTTTCAATTTAAAATATGTAAATGATAGGACTAAAATATATAGTTTTTTTTATTATTTAGACTAATTTTATAATTTTTCATCTTAAGCAATCCCATGTGATGTGATATCCAATATAATATAATATAATATTTTTAGTGTATTATAATATATGATGCAATTACATAGTGTAGCATCATGCATGATACTACTTATTATTTAGCATATTTATATTTTGGTTTGTTATATATGATATAGTAGAGTTTCTCTTTGGTATAATTCATAAAAATATGATTTATAGTCTCGAGATGATGGGATTTGGCCAATTTTAAGGTAAGCTTTATCATCATTGGGGGTGTGCTATGGTGTGTCATTTAATCAAAAGAATGGAATTTTGTATCCAAAATAAATGTTCATTTTTCAACCAAATTTTATAAATATTTTGCTCAAAGTGATTCATTTTAAGGTGTAATGTAAGATAATATATTATATGAAAGCAAATTAAAATATAATGTACATAACTATATAACTTCACATATATATGAATGTGGCAGTGTGTTACTAAATGTTATTATAGATTTTAGTATGTTTTTCTTTTGTTATAATGCATTAGGTCAAAACTCACAATAATGTTAATTTGAAGGTTGAGATGGAAAATTTTGGCCAAATTCAAGGTACATACCAAGAAGCAACACCAAAATTATGCAATTTTGTACCATTTCTAATAAAAAAATATTTACATCAAAATGAACATTATTCATATTTTGAGAAAATTTGGTTATTTGCTCTTTTTAAGTGATTCTAATGAGGTGTAATGTTAGATAATATATTATATTATAGCAAATTATAATGTAGCATCATATATTATAATATAATATAGTGTGTTAATTCATACTATAATATGTTTAGCATGATATTGTATTGTTAGTTTGAACTTGCACAATCACAACTCATAAAATGTTGATTATAATGTTAAGATGATGTAATTTGAAGGAATATATTGTTAGTCTTTTGGTTGAAGTATTAAAGGTGTGCATAAGAGTAAAAATAAGATTTGATTAGAATTTCATGTCAAGGACATGGAGGGAGGTTCGTTAGGGGATCACACATGCATTGAACATGACATGTGAGGGGTATATGTCGAGGGAATACAAGAACAAAATCTGCTGGGGATAAGGTTTGAATTTAATTTGACTATATGATTTGTGTAAAAAAAATTTGCTGGGGATAAGATTCTATAATCCACCAGGGATTAAGATCGAATCAACTTTAATTTGTTTTATTTTAATTGATGTCGAAGATATAGGCTAGAAGAGGGAGCCTCTAGATGAACCTTCCACTAGGGAAGCGGAACCGCAGCTATCCGTTGGAGATTAGATTTGAGTTTGATTTGATAGATCAGCTTAGGATAAGAGTTTAGTTGGATTTCTTTGATTTTATACCTTGGGAGTTGGTTTAATTTGGTTTCATTGGGGAGGTTGGTTTTGAATTTGATTTGTTTGCTTGACTTATAAATATAAGATTTGGGGCTCCACTAGGGAGAAGGGTGTGATTTAACTCCACTGAGGAAAATTAGATTGGGTTTAATTTAATCTGAGTTAATGTATGGACCATGTCAGTGTTCGATGGACCACTGAGAAGGGGATATATTAGCCTTGACCTACCTTATGTTTACAAATCCAAAGGGATAGTCTACCAGCTATGGGGTGGAGCTAGCCAACCTAAAGGGTTGGCTTTCGATTTGAAACAGCTATCCTAGAAAGAAGGCATAGCAAACTTGCATCTTGTAAAGTGAGGAACAATCGTTAGGGTGACTTGTTGGATGCACAACCAATCCAACTTGACCTTGGATGACTATTGAGTGAATGCCGCTGAGGACTTATGTCAACTCAAAAGTAGTCAGGATTAATTTTATATTAATTTCATGTGATTTGATATGGTTTGTTTGGTTTAGTTTTTATTTTGCATATCATTTGGGGATGTGCTTGGTCAAATTTGATAGATTTAATTTATGGGCCATGTTGGTGTGTGATGGACCCTTGAGAAGGGGCTATATGACTTGTCTATTAACAAATGAAGTGATAGTCTACCGTGGTGGTGAGAACTAGCCAACCTAAGGGGTTACTTTTTGGTGTGCAATGACTGTGCTAGGAAGAAGGCGTAGCATACTTACATCTTCTAAAGCAGGGAACAACCGTTAGGGTGACCGGTTGGTAGCACAACAAATCGAACCCGACTTAGGGGCGATTATTGAGTGAATGCCTCTAGGGACTTATATTAACTCAAGAGTAGTCAGGAGATTCATATAGGGAGTTTTGCTGACACTGCCCTAAAGATATGATACCTGCATGGGAAAAGGTATCGATAGGGGTGTCCTCCTCATCCACAAGTGAATATATTTTTTGTTTATTTGTTTGTGTGGACCCTGTTGATGTGAGAGGGACCACACTAAGAAGGGGATATGTCATCCTTGACCTATCTCTAATTTCTTTGGGTGCCTAGAATGGCTCCATGGTTCTAAACTTATAAGTGTGTAAAATGAAGGAGAAAACATAGAAATGGAGACTTTATCATGAGAGTGTGGGTATCTAAGGTGAAACCAACCAATCTATGGTGTATCCATCAGCATAGTAAAAACCAACCATCCTAAGGTGGTCGTCGGTGTCCAATGATCTATCTGGAAAGAAAGCGTGTAGGCTTACAACTTTCCAAGCAAAACTAATTATCGGGATAGTTTGTTGTCAGCGGGACATATGCTATCTGACCTAGAGCGACTACTAAGCAGGGAGCCCTGAGGAAGGACTAGACCCATAGTTGAAGCAGTCGGGAGGGAAGGAGCCACTAGGGGACTTATTCTAAACCTTAAATATACTCGGCCCAGTTAGTGCACAAAGGCTAACCCAAGAAGAAAGCGTAGCAGACTTATATCCTCTTAAATGAAGCCAACATGAGGTAGCTTACCTGCCATGCAGTAAGGCCTACCAAACTAACAAGACACTTATTGGTGTGCAGTGACCAAGTATGGAAGGAAAGCATAGCAAACTTACATCCTCCAAAGCAAGAAGACCACTAGGGTGACACACTAACAGGGTAGCATGTCAGCCTGACCTAGAGCAGCTATTGTGTGAGTGCCTCTATGGGCGTTATCTCAACTCAGACTACCCCGAGATAAAAGATATGTACTTATTTTATATGTTTTTGTGTAGTTTGTGTTTATGTTGTGTCAATGAAGCATAGGGCACCACTCGGGTTTCTTGCAACTACACTAAACACATCATAGCAGATTCACAAACAAGAATACTTTCATCATGGAAGAGATTGAATTCGAAATGGAATTTTTATTAATGATAATGATTTTGAAACATGATTTATAATATTTTTTTAAAGTAGAGCCCATTGATTGGAAGCATTGGGTGCTCTCCCTTATAATTAATAAGTTGATAAGATCCTCCAAGGTTGGCCTTCTCTATGGCAAAAGGGCCTTCCTAAATTGGTTCAAACTTACCTCCCATCTTCGATGGGCAAAAAATCAGTCTCCTTAGAACTAAAATAATCTCATGCCCATACTTAAAAAGCTCTAGGACACACACAAGCTTGAATCATTTTAGCTTTGTACCTTCGAGATTTTGGCATTGCAGCGTCTCTCTTCAAACCTTGCTCTTCTAACGAAATTGTTGGGATTTATTGCTCACTTAATTAGGAAAATTAACTAATTAAACCTTAATTACTCTTTTAAGTTAATTAATGATTAATTAATCTCATGAATAGTAATAAATTGATTATTTAAGTTTTCCCTAAATGCTAAACCCTAAACCATAAACCTTGACCCTAACCTTAAACCCTAAACCCTAAACCATAAAACCCTAAAGCTTAAACCCTAAACTAACCCTAAACCCTAAATCCCTAAAACCATGCCTAAAGCTAACCATAAACCCCTAAACCCCAAACCTAATAAAAATAAAACAAACTAATAATAATAATAAAATAAATAATAAACTAATAATAATAAAACCTAACTAATATTAATAAAACTAATTAAATAAATAATAATAAAACTAATGATAAACCTAAACTAAAACTAATAAAATAACTAAATAACTAAAACATCTAAAAACCTTATAAATATAAAACTACTAACTAATAATAATAATAATATAATAATAATAATAATAATAATAATAATAATAATAAACTAATAATTAATAAACTAAACACAAAACTAAACCAATATAACAATATAATAATAATATACTAAACTAAACTAAAACCTAAAACCCTAAGCTAATAAAATAAAATAAAATTGAACCCCATAAACCTATTAAAAACTATCTAAACTAATAATAACTAATAAACTAAAAACTAATAAAATAAAACTAAAAAAACCAAAAACTAAAAATAAACATTAAACTAATAACTAAATAATAGTTAAACTAAAAACCTAACTAAAACTAATAAAACCACCCTAAACTAAAACCAAATAAAAGCCAAAAACTAAAACAAAACTAACAAACACTAAACCACAATAACCCTAATAAACCAAAATAAAGACTAAACATAAAACAAAATAAACCCCAAAATAAAAACTAATAACTAAAATAATAAAAAATAATAATAAACTAAACTAATAAATCTAAACCCTAAATAAACTAATAAATAATAAATAAGCAAAATAAAACTAAAACTTAATAACATAACTAACTATAATTTAAATAAATCCTTTTGGTTAAAAAAGAAAACCCTAAACCCTACCACAAACAAATCAGATCCACCAGCTAAACTACCAAACCCTAAACCCTAAACCCTAAACCTAACCCAACCACAACCTAAACCTAAACCACAAACACTAAATCTGAATCTCTAGATGCTAAACCTTAAACCCTAAAACCTAAATCCCAAACCCTAAAAGCCTAAAAACCTAAACCTAAACTAAGTAAAACCTAAACATAAAATAAATAAAAAAACCTAAATCGAAAGAAAATAAAATAAAAACCTAAACTAAAACCTAAACCTAAACCTAAAAATATAATAAAATATAAAAATAAAATTAAACTAAAATAAAATAAATAAAAACATAAACTAAACTAAAAAATTAAAATAACCCAAAGAATAGAAAACCTAAAATAATAAAAACTAAACGTAAAATAACAATAAATTAAAATTAAAATAAAATAAAATAAAAACTAAATAAAAACCTTAACCTAAAAAATAAATCTAATAATTAATAAAAAATAAAACCTAAAACCTAAACTAAAAAAACCTTAATCTAAAATAAAAAATAAAATAAATAAAATAAAATAAACCTAAACCTAAACTAAAATAAACTAAAATAAAATAAATAGAACCTAAACCTAAACCTAAAATAAACTAAGCCTAAACCTAAAGCTAAACTAAATAAAATAAATTAAACTTAAACCTAAACAAAAAATAAAACTTAAAAAACTAAAATAAAGAATAAAACCTAAACCAATAAAATAAAATAAAAATAAAACTCAACTAAAAAATAAACATAAACCTAAACCTAAAAAATAAACTAAAATAAAAAACCTAAATTAAAAAAAATAAACTTAAAATAAATAAAAAAAACTAAATAAAAATGTAAACGTAAATAAAATAAAATAAAGTAAACTAAAAAAAAGAAGCTAAATATAGTAAATAAATCGAACATATCGGTTTACTTAACTGTAAAAAAATACCTTAAACATTATATCCTAAACCCTAAACCATAAACCCCAAACCCTAAATCCTTAACAAACCAACCCAAATCCTAAAAATAAAAATAAAAAACCCTAACCTAAAACTTAAAACCTAAACTAACCTAAACCCTAGGCAAACTAAACCTCTTATGCTTAATTTAAAAAAACTATACCCTAAATCCTAAACCCTAAGTCTTAAACCCTAAACACTAAAACTATCCTAAACCCCAAACCCTACTGCAAACCTAAAATATAACCACACTGCCTACAAACCAGATCATAAACTAACCTTACCTGACCCTACCCTAAATACAAACACTAGCCTGGGTACAAATAAGATAAATACTTGTATAAGAAAATATCCTGACAGGTCATGAGCCCTAAACCAACCATAAACTTAAACCACCCCACTAAACCTCACTTGGATCCTGCAAACCTACTAAACCACTAAACCCTGAGCACTAAATCCTAAACCTAAAGGCCTAAAACCAAAATCTTGCAGTCCTGACACTAAACTCTAAACCATAAACCCTAAACCCTAAATCCTAAACCATAAACCCTAAAAACCTAAACACCTAAATTGAATCTAAATAAAACTTAAAAATTAAAAAGTTAAAAAAATAAACCTAAATAAAATAAAAAATAAAATAAAATAAACACTTAAACTAAAACCTAAATATAAAAATATAATATAATAAAAAAATAAAAACTAAACTAAAATAAAATTAATAAAAAACAAAACTAAACTAAAAAATAAAATAAACCAAAAAATAGAAAACTGAAATATAAAACCCCAACATAAAATAAAGATAAAATAAACCTAAAATATAATAAAATAAAAACTAAATAAAACCTTACACCTAAATAATAAGCCTAAAAACATAACCTGAAATAAATAAAAAGTAAAATGTAAACCCTAAACTAAAAAAAACTAAACCTAGACCTAAACTAAAATAAACTAAACTAAAATAAATAAATCATACAATTAAACTAAAAATAAACTAAACCTAAACTCTAAACTAAATAAAATAAAATAAACTAAAAATAAACCTAAACCTAAACAAAAAAATAAAACCTAAAATAAAAACCTAAAACCTAAAACCTAAATCCAAAAAAATTAAATAAAAACTTAAACCAAATCATAAAAATAAAAAATAAAACCTAAACATAAAAAAATAAAATAAAAATAAAACTAAACTTAAAACTGAACATAAACCTAAAAAATAAACTATAATAAAAAACCAAAACTAAAATAAATAAACCTAAAATAAATAAACCAAAATAAATAAAAAATAAAAAATAAACCTAAATAAAAAAAACTAAAGTAAATAATAAATAAACATAATAAACCTAAACCTACTAGATTACTTAATTTTAAAATTAAAAAAAACCTAAACCATAAACCTTAAACCCTAAACCCCGAAACCCTAAATCCTAAACCCCAAACCCACCCTGGACTATAAACTAACACTAGTGGAAACCTGACTGCCAGATCCTAAACCCCCCAAAACTGACCACTAAACCAAACAGGCCACTAAACCCCCAGACCCTAAACTGGCCAGCCAGGCCCTAAACTCTAGGCCATGGGCTCTTAAAACTGACCTCTGAGCTAAAACTACTAAACTAAAATAAAGCCTAAAATAACCACTAGGCCACAAACCCTAAACCCACCCTGGCCCTGCAAAAATGTGAAACCCTAAAGCCTAAACACTAAACCAAACCTAAACCCTGATCCTAAACCTAAACCCTAAAACCCAAAACCCAAGGCAAAACCACTAAACAGACCCAAACCCAAAAACTGGACCAAAACACTAAAACCTACTAAACTAAAATAAAACCTAAAAATAAAATAAAAAAGTAAAAAAAAACTTAAATAAAAACCTAAATAAAAACCTAAATCTAAACCAAAAATAAGAAATTAAAATAAAATAAAAAAGTAAAATAAAATAAAAAAAACCCTAAACTAAACTATGGGCTCAAAAAATTTGCCATCGACCTCTCATTAAAGAGATTGATTAAAGTTAAACCTAAATAAAACAAAAACTAAATCTAGAAATAAAAAACCTAAATAAAATAAAAACTAAATGTAAAATAAAAATAAAATAAATATAAAATAAAATTAAATAAAAACTAAATAAAAGCCTAAACCTAAAAAATAAACCTAAAAATAAAACTTAAAAATAACTAAAAAGTAAAACCTAAACTGTAAACTAAAAACAACCTAAATCATAAACTAAACAAAAAACCTAAACCTAAAAGAAAAATAAAACAAATAAAATAAAATAAACTTAAATTGAAACTAAAATAAACTAAAATAAATAAAACTTAAACCAAAACCCAAAATAAACTAAACCTAAACTAAATAAAATAAAATAACTAAAAATAAAATAACAACTAAACTAAAAAATAAAACCTAAAAGTAAACAAAAATTAAAAATCTAAAACACAAACCTAAAATACAAAAAATAAAAACCTAAACCTAAACTTAAATATAAAAAATAAAATAAAAATAGAACTCAATTAAAAAATAAACCTGTACCTAAACCTAAACAAAAAAAAAACTAAAGTAGAAAACCTAAATTAAAATGAATAAACTAAAGTAAATAAAAATATAAAATAAACTTAATTAAAAATAAAAAAATAAAGTAAACTAAAATAAATAAAAATAAACTAAATATACTACATAATCCTAAACCACAGGTTTACTTAAGTAAAAAAAAAACCTTAAACACTAAATCCTAATCCCAAATCCCTAAACCCTAAACCCTAAAAAATCGTAAACCTTGACCTTGAACCCTAAACACTAAAAGCATAAACCCTAAAACCATAAACCATAAACTTTAAACCCTAAACCCCAAACCTAAAGTAACTAAATAAATTAGAAAAATAAACCTAAAACTTCAAACCAAATAAACCTAAACCTAAACCTAAACCCTAAGAATGGGTAGAACCTTGATGGCAGGAACATCACTGTCAACCAGGCTCAATCTAGATCTGGCGGTGGAGGCGAAGGTGGAGGTGGTGGTTATCATAGTGGTTGTGGGGGATCTGGAGGTGCTAGTGGATATGGAGGTGTGGTGGTTGTAACAATGGTGGTTATGGAGGTGGGAGGAGCGACGGAAGTTATAAGGGTGGTGGTGGCAGAGGGAGAGATCGGGGATATTATGGTCAATCCCGCTGCTTGAGAGGCTGAGGTGGTTCTGATGGAAACTGGAGAAACTGAAGAACGATTGATCTAATTTGCTACTTATGGAATTGTGTCTTTACAGTATAGATGATTCTAGTTATTTAGGGTTTTTTATTTTCTCTATGCGTGCTCATTTTTTATCTATGTTGTCGCTTATGTCTTAGAAAACTTGGTCTGTTACTTGGTTGATGAAATCGAAAAGAAGAAATGTTGAAATGGAATTTGTTCTCTGTTAAAAAATAACCAAAAATGCTAAATTCTAAAATAAAACTTGAACCCTAAACTGAAAAAATAAACCTAAACCTAAAATAATAATACAATGAAACTAAACCTACACTAAAATGAAATAAACTAAAATAAATAAAACCTAAACATAAGCCTAAAATAAACTAAACCTAAACCTAAACCTAAACCTAAACTAAATAAAGTAAACTAAACTAAAACTAAACCTAAACTAAAAAAATAAAACCTAAAAATAAATGTTAAATAAAAACCTAAAACATAAACCTAAAAAATAAAATAAAAATATAACTAAACTTAAAAAGAAAACATAAACCTAAACCTAAACCTAAAAAATAAACTAAAATAAAAAACCTAAACTAAAATAAATAAATCTAAAATAAATAAACTAAACTAAATAAAATTAAAAAATAAACCTAAATAAAAAACAAAGTAAAATAAACTAAGTAAGCTAAAGAAACCTAAACATACCGATTTATTTAATTAACAAAAAACCTAAACTCTAAATCCTAAACCCTAAATCCTAAACCCTAAACCCTAAAGCTAACCCTAAACCCTAAACCCTAAACCTACAATATTAAACCTATAACCCCAAACCCCAAACCCTTAACCCTAAATAGTAAAAGACTCTAAACCCTAAGCCCTAAACTCTAACCCTAAACCCTAAACCCTGAATCCTAAACCTTAAACCCTAAAACCTAAACCGTGAACCCTAACCCTAGACCCTATACCCTAAACCCCAATCCTTAAACTTAAACCTAAAGTAACTAAATAAATTAAATTATAAACCTAAACCTTAAAACCTAATAAACCTAAACCCCTAAAACTAAGAATGTGAAGAACCTTGATGGCAGAATGTCACCAACCAGCTTCAACGCGGTGGAGGCAAAGGCGAAGGTGGTGGTTATCGTAATGGTGGTGGGGGATCTGGAAGTGCTGGTGGATATGTAGGTGGTGATCAGAGCAGTGGTGGTAATGTAGGCTGGAGGAGCGACTGAGGTTACAACCGTGATTATGACAGAGGGAGAGATCGAGGATATGATGGTTGATTCTGCTACTCGAGAGGCCTTGGTGGTTCTGATGGGAACTGGAGAAACAGAAGAACGGTCGATTAGATCTGTTGCTAATGGAACTGTGTCCTTACAGTAAAGATGGTTCTAGTTAACTTAGGTTTATGATTTGCTCTATGCTCGCTCATTTTTTATCTATGTCGTCGCATGTGTCTTAGAAAACTTAGTGTGTTACTTGGTTGATGAAATTGAAAAGAAGAAATGTTAAATCTAAATTTATTCTCAACTAAAAAAAACCCAAAAACACTAAACCCTAAACTAAAACCTAAACCCTAAACCCTAAAAATAAAAAAATAAAAAAAATAAAAAAACCCCTAACCATAAACCTTAAAATGAACCACTAAACCTAAAACCTAAACCCTTATCCTGGGACCACAAACCTAAACCCTAAACCTAAACTCTAAACCACAAAACCCTAAACCCTAAACCTAAACCCTAAACCTCTACCTAAACCCTAAACCTAAACCCCTAAACCACAACTTCCTAAACCTAAACCCTAAACTAATCCCTACACCATAAAACCTAAAACTAAATAAAACTCAAAATAAAATAAATAAATAAACCTAAACCAAAATAAAATAAAATAAAAAAAAATAAAACTAAACTAAACTAAAACTTAAATTATGCTTAATTAAAATAAAATAAAAAATTAAACACTAAATTTAAATAAAATAAATAAAACCTAAACTAAACTAAAAAAAAATAAACCTAAAATTAAAACCTAAATAAAATAAAATAAATTAAAAAATGAATAAACCTAAAATAAAATAAAATAAAATTAACTAAAAGCTAAACCTAAAAATAATCCTAAAATTAATAAAAATAAATCCTAAACCTTACACTAAAAAACCTAAAATAAAATAAATAAAAATTAAATAAAACTAAATATAATAATAAATAAAACCTAAACTTAAACACTAAAGTATATAAAAATAAAAAAACTAAAAATAAACCTAAATCTAAACTAAAAAATAAAACCTAAAAATAAACCTAAAATAAATAAACTAAAACCTAAACATAAAAAAACAAAATAAAATCCTTAACCTAAAATAATAACAAAAAATAAAACTAAAACTTAAAAAATAAAAAAAAAATAAAACTAAACTAAAAAATAAACATAAAACTTGATCTAAAATATAAAATAAAATAAAAAACATAAACTAAAATAAATAAACCTAAAATAAATAAAATAAACAAAATAAAATAAAAAATAAACCTAAATAAACTAAAAAAACCTAAACCTATTGGTTTGCTTAATTTAAAAATAAACCTATGCTAAAACCTGAATCCTAAACCTAAAATTTGAATCCTAAACCTAAACCCTTCACAAAAAAAAACCTAACCCTAAAACTAACCATAAACCCAGAACCCAAAACCATAATCCTCAGACCCTAAAACCCCACCCAAACCCAAACTCAAAACCCAAACTGAAACCCAAACCCGATCTTAAAACCCTAAACCTTAAAGCCTAAACACTAAACCCTAAACCCTAAACCCTAAGCCCTAACCCCAAACCTAAACCTTAAAACCCTAAACCCTAATACCCTAAACCTTAAACCTTAAACCCTAAACCCTAAACCCTAAAAAGCTAAAAACCTAAGCCTAAAAACTAAAGTAAAAATAAAAGTCAACTAAAAAATAAACCTAAATGTAAACCTAAACCTAAATAATAAACTAAAATAAAAAACCTAAACTAAAATAAAATACCTAAACTAAAATAAATAAACCTAGAATTAGTAAACTAAATAAAATAAAACTACAAAATAAACCTAAATAAAAACATAAAATACAATAAAATAAAATAAATAAAAGTTAAACTAAGTAAACTAAATAAACTTAAACCTATCGATTTACTTGATTTTAAAAAAACCCTAAAACCTAAATACTAAACCCTAAACCTTAAAAGATAAACCCTAAAACTATCCCTAAACCCTAAATCCAAAACCTACAACACTAAACCTACAACCCTAAACCCAAAACCCGAAACCCTAAATCCTAAACCCTAAACTCTAACCCAAAACCTTAAACCCTAAAAGCATAAACCCTAAACCCTAAACTTTAAGCCCTAAACCTAAAAATAAAAAATAAAACCTAATCCTAAAAACTATAATAAAAATAAAACTAAACTAAAAAATGAACCTAAACCTAAACCTAAACTTAAAAGATAAACTACAATAAATAAACGCAAAATAAATAAACTAAACAAAATAAAAATAAAAAAACTAAAAGAACTAAAATAAAAAAAAATAAACTAAATAAACTAAATAATCCTAATCTTACCAGTTTACTTAATTAGAAAAATAAATAAAAAAAACCTTATACCCTAAACCTACAACACTAAACCCTAAACCCTAAACCATAAACCCTAAAACCCTAAACTCTAAGCCCTAAACCCGAAAACCCTAAACCTTAAACCCTAAATCCTAAAATCAACAACCCTAAACCTTAAACCCTAAAACCTAAACCCTAGAAAACTAAAAACCTAAACCTAAACTAAATAAAACATATAAATAAACTAAATAAATAAACCTAAACCTAAATGAAATAAAAAAATAAAAAAAAACTAAAACCTAAACCTAATCCTAAACCTAAAAATACAATAAAATAAAAAAATTAAAGCTAAACTAACATAAAATGTAAAAAAACTAAAAATATAAATAAATAAAATAAAAAACTAAATAAAATAAAATAAATACAAAATATAAAATAAAATAAATAAATAAAACCTAAACCTAAAATAAATGAAATAAATAAAAAATAAAACACTAACCCTAAACTAAAAATAAAAACTAAACCTAAAATAAAAATAAAATACACAAAAACAAAATAAACATAAACCTAAACTAAAATAAATAAAACTTAAACCTAAACCTAAAATAAACGAAACCAAAACCCTAAACTAAATAAAATAAAATAAACTTAAAATAAACCTAAGCATAAACTAAAAATAAAACCTAAATATAAACCAAAAATAAAAACCAAAAACCTAAATTTAAAAAAATTAAATAAAAAACTAAACCTAAACCTAAATATAAAAAAAACCTAAACCTAAAAGTTAAAATAAAAATAAAACTAAACTAAAAAATAAACATAACCTAAAACTAAAATATGAAACCTAAACTAAGATAAATAAACCTTAAAAAACCAAACTAAATAAAAAAAAATAAATCTAAATAAAAATAAAAAATAAAATAAATTAAAATAAATAAAAAATAAACTAAATAAACTTAAACATATTAGTTTACTTCAATTTGTTTTCTAAAAAAACCCCTAAACCCTAAACCCTAAACCCTAAATCCTGAACCATGAACCCTAAACCCTAAACCCTAAGCCCTAAATCCTAAACCATAAAACCCAAAACCAAAAACCCTAAACCTTAAACCCCAAAACCTAAATCCCTAAACCCCTAAACCCTAAAACCAAAACTCGAAACCCTAAACCCTCAAAACCTAAAAACCTAAACCTAAACTAAATAAATCCCAAAAATAAAATAAATAAATAAACCTAAACCAAAATAAAATAAAAAAATAAAATCAAAATAGAAACTTAAGCTTAAACCTAAACCTATAACAAAAAATAAAATAAAATAAGAAATAAAAACAAAATTTAAATAAAATCAATAAAAACCTAAACTAAACTAAAAAAAATAAACCTAAAAATGAAAACCTAAATAAAATAAAAACTAAATGAAAAAAAATAAACCTAAAATAAAATAAAATAAAAAACTAACTAAAAACCTAAACCTAAAAAATAAACCTAAAAAAAAAATAAAAATAAAACCTAAACCTTACACTAAAAAAATAAACCTAAAATAAACCTAAATTAAAATAAATTGAACTATGATAAATAAAACGTAAAGGTAAACCGTAAAATAAATAAAATAAATTAGACTAAAAATAAACCTAAATCTAAACTAAAAAATAAAACCTAAAAATAAAGCTAAAATAAAAAACTAAAACCTAAACATAGAAAAGCAAAATAAAATCTTAAACATAAACCTAATATCAAAAAATAAAACCAAAACCTAAAAAATAAAATAAAACTGAAACTAAACTAAAAAATAAACATAAACTAAAACTAAAATTAAAAAATAAACTAAAATAAGAAACCTAAACTAAAATAAATAAACTTAAAAAACCAAACTAAATAAAAATAAAAAATAAACCTAAATAAAAATAAAAAATAAAATAAATTAAAATAAATAAAAAATAAACTAAATAAACTTGAACATATTAGTTTATTTCAATTTGTTTTCTAAAAAAATCCCTAAACCCTAAACCATAAACCCTAAACCCTAAATCAACCTAAACTAAAATAAGCAAAACAAACCATAAAACCCAAAATCAAAAACCCTAAGCCTTAAACCACAAAACTGAAATCCCTAAACCCTAAAACTAAAACCCTAAACCCTAAACCCTAATACCTAAACCCTCAAAACATAAAAACCTAAACCTAAACTAAATAAAACCCAAAAATAAAATAAATAAATAAACCTAAACCTAAATAAAATAAAATAAATAAAATCAAAATAAAAACCTAAACTTAAACCTAAACCTATACCTAAAAATAAAATAAAATAAAAATAGAGTTTAAATAAAATAAATAAAAACCTAAACTAAACTAAAAAAAATAAACCTAAAAATGAAAAACCTAAATAAAATAAAAACTGAATGAAAAATAAAATAAAATAAACCTAAAATAAAATAAAATAAAAAACTAACTAAAAACCTAAACATAAAAAATAAACCTAAAAATAAATAAAAAATAAAACCTAAACTTTACAATAAAAAAATAAACCTAAAATAAACCTAAATTAAAATAAACTAAACTAAGATAAATAAAACCTAAACCTAAACCCTAAACTAAATAAAATAAATTAGACTAAAAATAAACCTAAATCTAAACTAAAAAATAAAACCTAAAAATAAACCTAAAATAAAAAACTAAAACCTAAACATAGAAAAACAAAATAAAATCCTAAACATAAACCTAATATAAAAAATTAAACCAAAACCTAAAAAATAAAATAAAACTAAAACTAAACTAAAAAATAAACATAAACCTAAACCTAAAATATAAACTAAAATAAATATATCTAAAATAAAATAAAAAATAAGCCTAAATAAAAATAAAAATTAACATAATCTAAAATAAATAAAAAATAAACTAAATAAACTAATAAAACTTAAACCTATTAGTTTACTTAATTTAAAAATAAACCTAACCTAAAACCTGAATCCTAAACCTAAAACCTAAACCCTAAACCCTTCACCAAAAAAAACCCTAACCCTAAACCCAAAACCCTAAAAGTAACCGTAAACCCAAAACTTAAAACCACAATCCTACAACTATAAACCCTAAGACCATAAACCCCAAACCCAAAACCCAAAATCGTAAACCCTAAACCCTAAACCTAAAAACAAGAAATCCTAAACCCTAAACTACTAAACCTAAACCTAAAAAACCCTAAACCCTAAAACCTAAACCCTAAATCCTAAAACCCTAAACTTAAAACTAAGGCTAAAATAAAGTAAAATAAAACTCAACTAAAATAAATAAAAACTAAACCAAAAAATAAATAAAAAAAAAATCTAAACTAAAATAAATAAATTAATTAGTAAACTAAACAAAGTAAAATACAAAATAAACCTAAATAAAACATTAAGTAATAAAATAAAATAAATAAAGATAAAGTAAGTAAACTAAATAAACCTAATCATTCTAAAAAAAATAAACCCTAATTAGAAAACCCAAAACCTTAAAAGTTAAACCCTAAAACTAACCCTAATCCCTAAACCCAAACCTACACCACTAAGCCTACAACCCTAAGCCCTAAACCTAAAAATAAAAAAGAAAACCTAAACTTAAAAAATAAAATAAAAATTAAACTATACTAAAAAATAAACCTAAACTTAAACCTAAACCTAAAAAATAAACTAAAATAAATAAACCTAAAATAAATAAACTAAACCAAATAAAAATAAAAATAAAAATCAAAAAGAACTAAAATAAATAAAAAATAAACTAAATAAATTAAGTAATTGTAAACCTACCAGTTTACTTAATTAAAATAAATAAATAAATAAACCTTAAACCCTAAACCTACAACCCTAAACCCTAAAACCTAAACCATAAACCTTAAAACCCTAAACCTTAAACCTTAAACTCTAAAACCCTAAACCCTAAACCCTAAACCCTAAAACCTAAATTTTAAAATCTATAACACTATTCCTTAAACCATAGAAACCTAAAAACCTAATCCTAAACTAAATAAAACCCATAAATAAAATAAGTAAATAAACCTAAACTTAAATGAAATAAATAAAATAAAATTAAATTAAAACTTAAACCTAAACCTAAACCTAAATCTAATCCTAAACCTAAAAATAAAATAAAATAAAAAATCAAAGATAAACTAACATAAAATACATAAAAATTTAAACTAAACTAAATAAAATAAAATAAACCTAAAAAATCCTAAATCAAATAAAAAATAATCATAAAATTAAAATAAAATAAACCTAAAATAAAATGAAATAAAAACTAAATAAAAACCTACACCTAAAAATAAAACCTAAAAATGAATAAAAAATAAAACACAAATTCTAAAATAAAAATAAAAATTAAACTTAAAATAAAAATAAAATAAACAAAAAAAATAAACCCAAACCTAAACTAAAATTAACTAAACTAAAATAAATAAAACTTAAACCTAAACCTAAAATAAATGAAACATAAACCCTAAACTAAATAAAATAAAATAAACTTAAAATAAACCTATACATAAACTAAAAAATAAAAGCTAAAAATAAACCTAAAATAAAAACCTAAAACCTAAACCTAAAAAAAATAAAATAAAAAACTAAACCTAAACATAAATATAAAAAAAAAACCTAAATGAAAAAATAAAATAAAAATAAAATTAAACTAAGAAATAAACATAACCTAAAACTAAACCTAAAAAATAAATTAAAATAAAAAACCTAAACTAAAATAAATAAACTTTAAAAAACCAAACTAAATAAAAAAATAAACCCAGATAAAAAAAATAAATTTAATAAATAAACAATGAACAAAATAAACTAAATTAACCTAAACCTATCAATTTACTTAATTTTTTTTAAAAAAAATCCCTAAACCCTAAACCCTAAATCGTAAACCCTAAACGCTAAAACCAACCCTAACCCAAACAACCTACACCTTAAACCTGACCCTAAACCCTAATCTAAAAACTCTAAACCATAAACCTAAACCATAAACCCTAAATCCTAAAACCTACCCTAAAACCACAAAACCTAAACTAAAAATCTTACCCAAAACTACAACCTAAACCCTAAACCTAAACTAAATCCTCTAAATCTAAACCCTAGACCTAAACTCCTAAACCTAAAACCATCCTAATTCTAAACCCTAAACCCTAAATGTTAAACCCTAAACCCTAATCCTAAATCATAAACCATAAAAGCATAAAACCTAAAACCCTTAATCCTTAACCCTAAATCTTAAACCCTAAACCGTAAACCCTAAACCCTAAACCTAAACCTAATGAAACTAAATAAATTTAAAAATAAACCCAAACCCTAAAACCTATTAAACCTAAACTGTAAGAATGGTTAGAACTTTGGACAGAACATCAGTCACGCCTATCATATGGAGATGGAGGCAGAATCTGACGGTTATCGTAGTGGTGGTTGGGGATCTAGAGGTGTTGATGGATATGGAGGTGGTGGCCTGAGCAGTGGTGGTAGTGGAGGCAGGAGGAGCGACAGAGGTTACAGTCATGGTGGCAGCGGAGGAAGAGATCAGGGATATGTGGTGGATCCTGCTACTCGAGAGGTCGGGGTGGTTTTGATGGGAACTGGAGAAACTGAGGAACGACCGACCCGGTCTGTTGCTTATGGAACTATGTCTTTATAGTAGAGATGATTCTAGTTATGTTGGGCTTTTGATTTGCTCTATGCATGCTCATTTTTGATCTATGTCGTCACTTGTATCTTAGAAAACTTGGTGTGTTACTTGGTTGATGAAATAAAAAAAAAAGAAATGTTGAATTTAAATTTATTCTCTGTTAAAAAAAAACTAAAAACCCTAAACCTTAAGCTAAAACTTGAATCCTAAACCTAAAACCTAAACCCTAAACCCTAAACCCTAAACCAAAAAAACCCTAAACCCTAAACCCCAAACCCTAAACCTAGAACCCTAAACCCTCAACTGACACTAAATCCTAAACCCTAAACCCTAAACCCTAAACCCTAAAAGCTAAAAATCTAAACCTAAACTAAATAAAACTTAAAATAAAATAAATATAAAATCCAAATCCAAAAAAAAATAAAATAAATAAAATAAAATAAAAATGTAAACTTAAACCTAAACCTAACCTAAACCTAAACCTAAACCAAAAAAAGTAAAAACTAAAGTAAAATAGAATATATAAAAACCTAAACTAAACTAAAAATTAAAAACCAAAATAAAATAAAAACTAAAATTAAAATAAAGTAAAATAAACCTAAAATAAAGTAAAATAAAAAAATTAAATAAAAACCTATACCTAAAAAATAAACCAAAAAATAACTCATAAAAATAACTAAAAAAAACTTAAACCCTAAACAAAAATAAACTTGAACCTAAAATAAAAATAAACTAAACTAAACTAAAACAAATAAAACCTAAACCTAAACCTAAAATAAACTAAATCGAAACCTAAACCAAAACCCTAAATAAAATAAAATAAACTAAAAATAAACCTACACCTAAACTAAATAATATAACCTAAAAATAATCTTAAAAAAACCTAAAACCTCAAGCTAAAAAATAAAAAATAATAAAAACCTAAACCTATACCTAAAAAAAAATTGAAAACTAAAAATAAAATAAAAATAAGACTAAACTAAAAAAGAAACCTTAACCTAAACCTAAACCTAAAAATAAACTAAAATAAAAACCTAAACTAAAATAAATAAACCAAACTAAAAAAAAATAAAAAATAAAAAATAAACCTAAATGAAAATAAAAAATAAAATAACCTAAAATAAATATAAAATAAACTTAATAACCTAAATTAACTTAAGGTTTACTTAATTTTTTCTTAAAAAAAACCCTAAACTAGCCCTAAACCCTAAACACTAAACCCTAAGCCAAACCCTAAGCCCTAAGCCCTAAACCCTAGACCTTAAAACCCTGAACCCTAAACCTTAAACTAACCCTAAACCCTAAACCCTAAACCATAAAAACCTTATACCCTAAAGTTTAAACCCTAAACATTAAATCCTAAACCTTAAACTAAGCCTAAATCCTAAGCTAAACTTAAACCATAAACCCTAAACCCTAAAAACCTAAACCCTAATGCCTTAATAATAATCCCTAAACCCTAAACATAAACCCTAAATTGTAAATCATAAACTAAATAAAACCTAAAAAAATAAAATAAATAATAAAATAAAAAAACAAAATAAAATAAAAACCTAAACTAAACCCTAAACCTAAACCTAAAAATAAAATAAAATAAAAATTAAAAATAAAGTAAAATAAAATAAAGAAAATGCTAAACTAAACTAAAAAAAAATAAAATAATCCTAAGAATAGAAAACCTTAATAAAAGATAAACTAAATGTAAAATAAATATAAAATAAGCCTAAGATAAATAAAATAAAAACTAAATAAAAACCTAAACCTTAAAAATAAACCTAAAATTAAACCTAAAAATAAATAAAAAATAAAACCTAAACCCTAAACTAGAAAAAAAGAACCTAAACCTAAAATGAAAATAAAATAAACCTAAACCTAAACTAAAATAAACAATACCTAAACCTAAACCTAATATAAACTAAGCCTAAACCTAAACCTAAACCTTAACTAAATAAAATAAAATAAACTAAAAATAAACCTAAACATAAACTAAAAAATAACACCTAAAAATAAACCTAAAATAAAAACCTAAAACTTAAACCTAAAAAATAAAATAAAAACCTAAACCTAAAACTAAAATATAAAATAAAACCTAAACCTAAAAGATAAAATAAAAATAAAACTCAACTAAAAAATTAACCTAAACCTAAAAAATAAACTAAAATAAAAAACCTAACCTAAAATAAATAAACTAAACTAAATAATAATAAAAAATAAATTATAAAAATAAAAAAAATAAAATAGACTCAAATAAATAAAAAATAAACAAAATAAAGCTAAACCTACTAGTTTACTTAATTTTAAAAAAATACCCTAAACCATAAATCCTATATTGTAAACCCTAAACCTACAACCCTAAACCCTAAATCCTAAATCCTAAACCCTAAATCTTAATCCCTAAATCCTAAACCCTAAACCCTAAACCCTAAAACTGTAAACCCTAAAACCCTAAACCCTAAAACCAACAACCCTAAACCCTAAACCCTAAACTATAAGAATGGGCAGAACCTTGACAACATGAACATCACCATCAACGAGGCTCAATCTAGATCTGGAGGTGGAAGCCAAGGCGGAGGCACGATTATCATAGTGGTGGTAGGGGATCTGGAGGTGCAGGTTAATATAGAGTTGGTGGTCAGAGGAGTGGTGGTTTTGGAGGCTGAAGGAATGACTGAGGTTATAATTGTAGTGGTGTCGGAGGGAGAGATCGAGGATATGATGGTAGATCCTGAAACTTGAGAGGCAGGGGTGGTTCTGATGGGAATTGGAGAAAATAACAAATGACCAATCTGATTTACTGCTTATGGAACTGTGTCTTTATAGTAGAGACAGTTCTACTTATCCAGGGCTTTTGATTTGATCTATGAGTGCTCATTTTTTATTTATGTCATCGCTTGTGTCTTAGAAAACATGAGGTGCTACTTGGTTGTTGAAATAAAAAAGAAGTAAGGTTGAATCTGAATTTGTTCTTTGTTAAAAAAAACCTTAAACCCCAAACCCTAAACCCTAAACCCTAAACTATAAACCTAAAACCAAAACCCTAAACCCTAAACCCTAAAACCTACAACCCTAAACCCTAAACCCTAAACCCCAAACCCTAAACTTTAAACCCTAAACCCCAAATTAACTCTAAACCTTAAATGAACCCTAAAAACTAACCCTAAACCCTAAACCCTAAACCCTAAACCTTGAATAAATATGTCATTAGGAGTAGATCTAAAGAATGACCTAATCCTAACATAGTTATGGCAGCTAAAAAAAATGTCTTCGAGAGACTTTCTCTTGACTATTATAGATTTGAATATCCTAAATCATATTATAATACCATATATTATAGTATAATGTAGCATCATATATTTAAGCATGTAGTGATGTGTTTTTGGATGATATAAGATGTTTTGAAATATTTTAGTATATTATGATATTATGCCCTATAGTCAATATTAATATAAATCATAAAACTACTAATTTAATAAATCATATGACGAAATTTGTTAAATTTAAAGTAGGAATTAGGTTGTAGTACCAAAGATGTGATGCGCTACTTGTAGTCTAAAAAGTAAGATTTTATGTTCAAAATAAATATTTTATGTTGTAGCATAGTATAGCATCATATATCATAATATATTGTTTTGCACATTTTAAATTCTTTAATATTTTACAATCAAGTAGTCGAGCCTACACTAGCATTATTTATAAAAATATTTATTTAGATTTTAAATGGTGGAATTTGTCCAAATTCATAATAGGCAGAGCATGGCATCATAATATATTATTTCAATTTAAAATATGTAAGTGATACGACTAAAATATATAGTTTTTTATTGTTTAGACTAATTTTATGATTTTTTATCTTAAGCAATCCCTTGTGATGTGATATGCAATATAATATAATATAATATGTTATAGTGTATTATAATATAAGATGTCATAACATAGTGTAGCATCATGCACTATAGCAAACTATTGTGTATTACTACTTATTATTTAACATATTTTAGTTTGTTATAGTATGATGTAGTAGAGTTTGTACTGGTATAATTCATAAAAATATAGATTTATAGGCTAAGATGATGGGATTTGGCCAAATTTAAGGTAAGCTTTAAGGAACATCATTGGGGGTGTGCTATGTTGTGTCATTTAATCAAAAGAATGGAATTTTGCATCCAAAATAAATGTTCATTTTTCAACCAAATTTTATAAATTTCTTGCTTAAATTCATTCATTTTAATGTGTAATGTAAGATAATTTATTATTTGAAAGCATATTAAAATATAATGTACAAAATAATATAACTTCACATATATATGAATGTGGTGGTGTATTAATAAATGTTATTGTACATTTTAGTATGTTTTACTTTCATTATAATACATTGGGTAAAAACTCACAAAAATGTTAATTTGAAGGATGAAATCAAAGAATTTGGCCAAATTCTCAGCACACAGTAAGAAGCAACACCAAAATTATGTTATTTTGTACCATTTCTAATAGAAAAATAATAATTTGACATCAAAAATGAACCTTATTCATATTTTGACAAAATTTTGTTATTTGTATTTTTAAGGGATTCTAATGAGGTGTAATGTTAGACAATATATTATATTATAGCAAATTATAATACAACATCATATATTATAATATAATATAGTGTGTTAATTCACACTATAATATGTTTAGCATGATATTGTATAGTTAGTTTGAGCTTGCACCTTCACAAATCATAAAATGTTGATTATAATGTTAAGATGATATAATTTGAACAAATACATTATTAGTCTTTTGGTTGAAGTATTAAGGGTGCGCAAGAGATGAAATAAGATTTGATAAGAATTCCATGTCAAGGACATGGAGGGAGATCCGCTAGGGAATCACAAATGCATTGGACATGACATATGAGGGGTCTATGTCGAGGGCATAGAAGAAGAAAATTTGCTAGGGACAATGATTGAATTTGATTTAATTATATGATTTATGGAAAGAAGATCTGCTAAAGATAAGAATCTTTAATCCACCGAGGATTAAGATCGAATCGACTTTAATTTGTTTTATTTTAATTGATGTGGAGGCATATCTGCCAGAGATATGGGCTTGAGTCCACTGGGGATCAAGTATATGAACCTTCCACTGGGGAAGCAGATTCATGTTATCTGCTGGGGATTGGGATTTTAGTTTGATTTCATAGATTTGTTTGGGGATGTATCTGTTGGGAATAAGAGTTTGGTTGGATTTTTTTGATTTAAACTCTACTGGGGAGTTGGATTAATTAGGCTCCACTAGGGAGGTTGGTTTTGAATTTGATTTTTTGCTTGACTTGTTTACATATGATTTGGGGCTCCCCTGAGGAGAATGGTGTGATTTAACTCCATTGGGGAAAATTAGATTGGGTTTCATTTAATCTGAGCTAATGTATAGACCCTATCGATGTGCGATGAACTCATTAACGATGGGCTATATCAGCCTTGACCTACCTCAGATTTAAAAATCCAAAGGGATAGTCTATTGGCTGCATGGTAGAGCTAGCCAACCTAAGGGGTTGCCTTTTAGTGTGCAATGGCTGTGCAAGGAAGAAGGCATAGCAAACTTACATCTTTTAAAGTAGGGAATGACCACTGGGGTGACCTGTTGTTAGCACAACAAATGAAACTCGACTTAGGGGTGACTATTGAGTGAATGCCACTGGGGACTTATATCAACTTAAGAGTAGTCAAGCGATTCCTATAAGGAGTTATGCTAACACTGCCCTAAAGATAGGATGCCTTCTTGGGAAAAGGTATTGCTAAAGGTGTCTTCCTAATCCACAAGTAAATATATATTTTGTATATATATTTGTGTGGACCCTATTGGTGTGTGAGGGACCACACTGAGAAGGGGATATATCGTCCTTGACCAGTGTCAGATTTATTAGACCAAGGGAGAATTTGCACATACATAGGATGAATTCCCCAGCCACAGGGGTGATTAATAGGAAAGGGGAACTATCCAATCCAATAATAACCTCGGTAGTGTCTAAATGGGGTCACAAAGGATGTGATCCGAATATAGTGCCCATATGAGAGGTGTTGTTAGGGCCGTTATCTTCAAACCTGGAAACGAAAGCTTATAGATGTACAGTGGCCAACTTAAGGAGAAAGTGTAGCAAACTTACATCTACCATGAATGGTGTATCCTAAGGTGCGAGAACTAACCAACCTAAGGTGTATCCATCAACATGAGGGGTGTATCCATCAACATAGTCAGAACCAACCAACCTAAGGTGCCCATCGGTGTGCAACAATCAATATAGAAAGAAAGCATGCAAGCATACAACTTTCCAAGTGGAACTGATCATCGGGATAGTCTGTCAACGACAGGATAGATGCTATCTAACCTAGAGTGACTACTAAGCAAGGAGTCCCGAGGAAGGACTAGACCTAGACTTGAAGCAGTCAGGCTGAAAGGAACCATTAGGGGACTTATCCTAAACCTTAAATATACTCAACCCAGTTAGTGTACGAAAGCTAATCCAAGAAGAAAGCATAGTACACTCACATCCTCTTAAATGAAGACAAAATGAGGTAGTTCACCAGCCACGTAGTAAGGCTTACCAAACTGACAAGGCACTCATCGGTGTGTAGTGGCCAAGTAAGGAGCAAAAGCATAGTAGACTTACATCCTCCAAAGCAAGAAGACCACTTGGGTGACACACACTAGCGGGTAGCACATTAGGACCTAGGATTCTTGAATGAGTGTCGTTGGGGGTGTTATCTCAACTCAGAGTAGCCTAAAATAAAAGATTTGTGTTTGTTTTATATGTTTGTGTGTACTTTATGTTTGTGTTGTGTTAATGAAGGATAAAACTTCGGGTTCCTTACACCTACCTAAACACATCGTGGTGATTCATAAATAAGAATACTTTCAACATGTAAGATATTTAATTCAAAATGGAATTTTTTAATTAGTTTCAAACATGATTTAATATTTCTTTAAGTAGAGCCCATTGATTGGAAGCATTGGGTGCTCTCCCTTATGATTAATAAGATGATAAGATTCTCTTTGGTAGGCCTTCTCTATGGCAAAAGGGCCTTCCCAAGTGGGTTCAAACTTGCCTCCCATCTTACGATGTTCAACAATTAGTCTCCATAGAACTAAAATAAGCTCTCCTACATGAAAATCTCTAGGACAGACTAACTTGTTGTGAGCTTGATTCATTTTAACTTTGTATAACTCAAGATTTTTGCATGCCTGCATGCATCTCTCCTCTAAACCTTCAAGTTCTTCTAACCATAACTTGGCATTCTGCTCTATGTTGTGATCTTGCTACCCACAGCTATCCTTAGTGATGGGAGTTGAACTTCTAATTGTAGAATGGAACATAAGGAGAGAGTAGGAGTTGGAGTTCTATATATGGTGTGGTTGTCCCCCAAGGCTTCAAAGCTACTCATGCCACTATCACTTATTGTTGTCAAGTGTCTTCTTCAGTATTTGGATGAGAGTTTTATTGAATACTTCTGCTAAGCCATTTCCCCACAGGTTGTTGATGGTAGAATATCATCAATCTATGTTGTGTCTCTGAGAAAGGTTGTTGATCTCAGTGCTCTTAAATGTTGTATAATTATTAGATATAATTTATTGAGGCACTCACGAACCTTTTCCTAAATAATTGGACACATCTTTGAGTTGTGACCTCTTTAAATGAAATCACCTTCACCCATTTGGAAAAGTAGATGGTAAGATAAGATGAGCGATGACCCTTGGAAGAAGAAGGATTAATCAGACCCACTATGTCGGTATCCCAACACTTAAATAGCCATGAAGCCAATGTAGGATATAGAATGTTGGGTGGTTGGTGTAGGACCACACCGCGTATTTAACATTGGTGCCATCACCTAGCCATATCAATGCAATCTTTGATCATCGATGACCAGTAGTATCCTAGTCTCTTGATCTTGACTTTCATCTTTGGACTAGAATGGTTGGCTCCACATAATCCTGAGTGTACCTCAATCACAATCTTATGGGCTTCAACCTCTTCTAAACAATGTAATCACATATGATCGAAAGACGGTGACACCATCCAGAGCATAAGAAAGTGCTCTGCTTCATCTGATGGCCTTAGGACTTCTCTTGAGGTAGTTTGCCTTTATTTAGGTAATCCGTATCCATGATTGCCTCCAATCTAACTCCTCATCCTTCTTGGCAATGGCAACCTCCTTCAAGAGGTACTTTTGATGAGTTCAATATCAATAAGGGATTAGACTTGTCTATTTTGGACCTTTATTGATATGGACTGGTCATCCTTTAATTCCTTCCTTGGCTTGGCTAAAGCATACACTATAGCATTCTCTCCTTGAGGAATCTTATAAATAGTAACCTCTAGGATTTGGGCCAATAACTCCATGGTGTACTTCTGGTAGTGATGAAGCTTGGGGTTTATAATCTTATAAAACTCAGTGATTTGGTTGATAACTAGGTGAGAATCCCTGAAGATGTTGATGTTCTAGATGCTTAGAGTAATGACTAACTCGAGACCAACTATCAGAGCCTTATATTTGGCTTTGTTGTTAGTACAAAGATTGGACAAATGATATGAGAATCTCATCACATCATGGTCCAGAGTTAAGAGAACTTTTCCTACCCCTGCCTTTCTTGGAATAGTAGATTGTGATTCTTCTCCTCTTTGAGAGGAAGCCACACCATCAAAGTACATCTCTCAATGGTGAATGCTAGTCTCCCCTAAGTTCATGATTTGTTCATCGAGGATATCATCACTAAGTGAGAGTCAAGGAAGTGGGTCTACTAAGAAATCCTCTAGCTTGTCCTCACGTAGAGAGGTACGATGATAATGTCAAACTATGAGAGGATCATGGAGCATCGTGTCAACCATCAGGATAGCATCAATGGTGTCATGAGATATGGCAATGGATTGATCCTAGAGATTAAGTTCACCTTATGAGGAAGCATGTAGTGTTGTAGCTTTTGGGATGCAAAGATTAAAGCTATACAATGCTTCTCAATGGGTGGATAATTAGCCTCTATAGGGATTAAATGTCGGCTGAGGTAGTAGAGTCCATTTTCCTTCCCATTGTTATTGGCTTAGGCCAACAAAGCATCAAGGGAGTCATCTAATCTAGTAGTGTAAAGTATCACCCACTTTCCAGGATAAGGACTGCTAGAACCAGTGGCGCCATTAGGTAATGCTTGATGTCTTCGAAGGCATGTTCACACTTATCATCCCACTTAAACCTGGCATCCTTTTTGACAAATGCTGGGAATGGCTGACATCTTCTCGATAGGTTGGATATAAAGCATCTTACATACATCAAACACCCTTGGAATGATTTGAGTTGAGTTAAACTTTTAGGAGTTGCATTTCTAATATCATCTTGATATTCTCAGGATCGATTTTGATTCCCTGGTATTAGACAACAAACCCAAGGAATTTCCCTGAGCTACTCTAAATGCACACATCAGGGGATTCATTTTAAGATTAAATTACCTTAACTATTCAAAAACTACTTTCTCGTTAAAGAGATGGTCTTCTTTTTCTCTACTTTTTACCACGACATCATTGACATAGCACTTGACTTGATGATGAATGATTTTGTTGAAGATTCGAGTCATAGCCCACTAGTATGTAGCACCAACCTTTTTTAAGGCTAAAAGGCATGACCTCATAGTAATAGATTCCAATCAGGGTTCTAAAAGATGTATTTTTTTCATCTTCAGGGGCAATCTTTATTTGGTTATATCCAGATGAGCCATCCATGAAAGAGAAGACTACATGAGATGAGGCAATGTCCACCATCAGCTCTGGGATTGGTAGTGGAAATCATCTTTTGGACATGCCTTATTTAAATCCTTAAAATTGATGCATATGTGGATTTGACCATTCATTTTCTTAACTGGAATGATGCTAGCTAACCAAGTAGGGTATTTTTCTTCCCATATAAAGCAAGCATCGATCAGTTTCTTGACTTCATAAATGACTTATTGTTCTATGTTTAATCACATGCATCTAAGAGCTTGCTTGATAGGGTTAGCAGTATGCTATATTGCTAGTTTATGGACTACTACATTAAGAGCCAATCCAGGCATCTCTTCATAACTCCATGCAAAGCAGTCCTTAAACTTAGTCAATAGCCTAACTAAGTCATTGATTTCAATTTCATTCAACAAAGAACTGATGTATGTCGGGCGTGGATCTTCTTCAGTTCCTAAGTTGATTTCCTTGAGCTCATTGATGGTTGACTTGATATCTTCTTCAGACTCTGGCAGTGCATGTTCGACTTCAAAATCATCTAGATCATCTAAAGTTTCTAAGCATTGCTACTCATATATTTAATGTGATTTGAAAAGAACCTAAGAAATTCTAAATGATTGGTGATGACTAAGCAGTAATCATCACTATCAACTGGACCCACTATACTGAATCTTAGTCCCAGTCTTGATTGAGAGCTTTTGCATTTGTGTTTCCATATTTTCGCAAAATAGTCTGACCTGTGCTTTAACCAAGTATGTAGGATTAACCATTTCTTTGCTAAATTATGAACACAGGGTAAGTATCAATCAAAAAGTAATTTTATTAAATCTTTATATGAATTATCCTCAAGTTCTACATCAACTTCTTGACTTGAGGATGATGGTCCCAGAAAGAACCTCTTAGTCTTCACACCTATGGATGACTTAGGGGCTTTCTTAACTACCAAACCCTTAGCTTTTTAAGTGAAATGTGGGGTTAGAGCTAAGGTTCCCAACTGATGCCTAATTGTTTCACATATAGACTTGGATACACTTATGCTTTGCTTTGGAGACTGGTCTTGATCGCTATCTAGCTCAAGTGTCACCTCCAAGGGAATCTACTGTTGAGAAGAGCTGGGTAGTGTACTGACCATATAAGAATCATCCTATGAACTAGATTCTAAGTCTATATGGATAGTGTACTCGAAGAGACATATCTTCTATTGGGTGACCAAGAAAGAGGTTTTCCACCCATGGGACTACCTCTAAACTGGCTTCTTCCTCTTCCTAGTGGAGGTCAGGTCGTCCTATCCATATGTTCGAATGGAGTAATAAACTGTGAGTGGAATCTAATGTCAGGCTCCACTTCCTCCTCCAAGTCTATTTTCGCTCCCTTTTATTTCTTTTTCATTTTCTCTTTTTTTTTTTTCTTTTCTTTTTTTCATTTTCATTTTATTTTATTTTAAACTTTGGCCAAGTTCATGAGAGAATATACTTGTTGATTTTAAGGGAGGAAGTAGCACATCCTCATATATGGACCTCATGAACTATAAATGGCTTGAGATCCTTTGACATAGATCCAACCTCTCACAAACTTGATACATTGATGAAAAGAAGATAGAGCTATGTTGTTCTCATGTATCCATGGTCTCCCAAGGAAATCATTGAAAGATTTATCCGAGTCTATAATTTTAAACTTGGCTTCAGTCTTCCAATTATCTATCGCCAAGGGCAACACTATGGAGCCTAAGGCCTATTGACCTCACTTTGAGAGTGCATTCATCTTAGACTTAGAAGTCTTCTAGACACTAAGACTTCCCTTCATACCATTTTCTAACAAAGTAAACACTTAACCTAAGCCTAAAGACTTAGAAGGGTTAACCATATGATTAGGTTATGCCTTAGGGATTAGGATAATCCACCTACCCTACAACCCAAATCTAATCCATGTTCATCTTCTCAAACTAAACCTCAAGTTCAATTCAGGTGTCAAATACAAATACAAATCCAAATCCAGACCCAAATTCCAAAACCAAATGATTGAAGCCCATGATAAAATCCAAACTTGAAACCCTTCTTAAGCCATATGACCTATCCTATGGACTTAGCCAAATCTTAATCCAAATCAATCAAAAATTAATTGATTTAAATAATCAATTTATATCTTCAATCATCTTCCTAAATATAAATCAAATCTACATTCAAATGACCAAAATTAAATCAAACTAAATCAAATTCAATCAAAACCCTTCCTAAGCCATATGACCTATCCCACAGACTTAGCCAAATCTAAATCCAAATCAAGTCAAACTCAATTAATTTTCTCACAAATCAATAATATTTTCAATCATCTTCACAAATTTAAATGAAATATACATTTAAATCAAACTAAATAAAAAATCCAAACCTAAACCACACGACCCAACTCCATGGACTTAGCCAAATTATTTAATTCCAAATCCAAAACTCAATTGATTTTTTTCATGAATCAATCAAACCTTTAATCATATTCACAAATATGAATGAAATCTACAATCATCAAGCCAAACCAAAATCAACCCAAGTCAAACCTAACTTAACCCTTTTGACTTGAAATGTTCAAATGAACCAAAACCCATTTGAACCCAATTAATTGAATTTATATATCAATCCCAAATCCATATATAAACTCAACTAAATCAAACTCAACCCAAAATAAAGCCAATTAAACCCAATTGGTCCATTTGTCCCAAAGTGGACAATTTGACCTATTTGAGCTAAGTTCTAATGCTACCCAAACTGGATTGAGCTAAGCTTGTCAAAAACTCCCATCATGATTGTTGATCACCCTAAGTTGATCAATTGTCACAAATTGGGTCAAACTAAGTCAACTTGGTCATTTGACCAAGTCAACCCCTTAACCCATATGAACCCAAACTAGCCAAATTCGAACCTATGCCAAATCCCTTGAAACCAATGATTCATACTAAATCAAAATCAATATTTGAATATGACTTGACCTTCAATTGAGTCAAACCAAACCCAATTGGCCCTCTAGACCCAAATTGACCCAAACTGACCTAAAAGACCAAATTAGGTAAAATGAAAATATAAGTCAAATTCATTGCAACCAATGGCTCATGTTCATTCCAAATTGATTGTTGAACTTGACCAAAGCTATGATTGGAACCAATTAAACTTAATTGACCTACGTATTTCAAATTGACCTAAAGGTTCAAGTTGAAAAAAATCAAAACCAAATCCAAATAAATTGATATTAAAGCCTACAATCAACTTCAATTAGTCAACTAAACCCAAACCAACACAAAACCCAAGCCAATTTGCCAATTTGGCCAAATTGGTAAACTTAACCCATTTGATCCAAATTAATTCAAATGAGCCAAAATTAAATCTAAGCCAAACTAAACTAAACCATTTGAACCAAAACATCCCAAATGATCATATGAACTTGACCCAACCCTTGGTTTGACTCAATTTGACCAATTGGTCAACTTGACCCAACCTAACCCAATTTGACCTAAATGAGTCAAATTGAGGCAAACCTAACCAAATCAACTCCAATTGACTTGAAATTTGGGCCACTTTTGGCTTATTTCAAATCTCCCAAAATCAAATCCAATGCCAAATGATCATTCTACTCTTGGGATAAGGGCATCACATGAGACAAATCACCCATGTAAGTGGCCATTTTGATTCCTTAGCCACTTGGTACTTTCCCAATGGTCCACCTAAGAGACACCGCCAACTACAAGGGTGGTTGGGTTAGCCATGACCTATGGGAGGTGAAATCATCTCACCCTCCACATCGGAGTATTTGAAACCCATAGGACACCCATGATTCCTTAGCAGCCACCTCCACACCTTCAACCAACCAAGCTGAGCCAAGTCACCTCCTCCCTGCCACCCACGACTCCCTAAGATGGCCGAATGGCCATTAGAAGCCAAACCTAATTCCACCATATAATCAAGATGAAGGGGGTATACACCCCTCATTTCCACTCAAACACACACATAAATCATTCCTCAGAGCCCTAGCTACCCAAGACTAGCTGCTAGAGCCATTCCCTAAGCTCCCAAGCTCATTCCTCGATTAGAAAATTCCATTCCCGTCTGTCCCAAAATAAGACACTCCCATTTCCGACCTAACTTCCCCATATCTCCATAAAACTCAAATTAATTTTTCACGTACCCTCCTTAGGCCTCGTTGAGCAAGAACGAATCATCTCCCAAGCTTCTCGAGTATCGAAGGTGGAACTTCGATCAAAGACAATCTCCAAATCATCTGTTCATGCCTTCTTAGTGAACGCCAAAGAATTGATCCAATTGCTACTCAAATGGGCTTCGTCTCTACTAGATGAAGCTTCCTCAATCATTTGAGCCACTAGTTTTTAGCACTGATGAGGTATGCTTCCAAAACTGATCCTTAGGCAAAAATGGGTTGGAGCTTTTTAAAGAAAACTTGCATCTCTTGTGATCTTGACCATTGGATCCCCTATGATCGATGTCATGATGGTGTGGGATCCTTTTGGAGTTGATACGAGCTCGGGTAAGCTAGGATCAAGTGAGCGATGGAGAATGGACTCCATTCTGCCTCATCGAGTTACGTTAAGTCACGAACCGTCCGTTCCACATAATCAGAACAAACAGTCATGATTAGATCCACTAGATCAATCTGATTTAATCCTATTAAGCTATGGGATTAATCATAACTGATTTAGATCGATCTGATGAGAAAGCATCCACACGCCATGTAGGTGTTGAGTAGATAAGTTGCCAATCCAGCCACATGTGGAAAGCATGCCACGCGTGCCAATGCGGTGCCAATAAGATTAGGCATTAATTAGGTTTAATTAATCATTATTATTGAAACTTCTAAAAATAATAAAACATCATAGAGAAATCAAAAGAATTCAAATAAATAAATACTCATTTTAAAAGTATTTCAAAGGAGAATTAATTAAAAATGATCTTAATTAATTTTGAACACTAATTATGGGTTAAATTACAAAATTAATTAGCTTAATTACTTTTTAATTACTTAAGCAATTAATTCCAAATTTTGTGGGTTAATTTAATAGGAAGTCCTCTGCCTTCTATGATTTTCTTGGGATTTATTGCTCACTTAAATAGGAAAGCTGACTAATTAAACCTGAACTACTCTTTTAAGTTAATTAATGATTAATTAATCCTATGAACACTAACAAATTGGTTAATTTAAGTTTATTAATCATTTGTTTGGTAGTGTACTAAGGAAAGGGTTAGGCCCCTTTCCTAAGTCATTTCACCCATTTTATAATGAAATTAATAATTTAATTAATAAATTAAATCACTTAATCAAATTGAAATCATAATCACATCGCACCTTAATTAATTAAATAATGGTAGATCTTTAGTGTTTAATAACCTAAAGGAGTTTAATGAAATTATGGTTAGTCTACATATGTGGGAAAACCATAAGAGTAATTAATTAAGTCCCTTAATCTAATTAACTATTAATCATGATTGCATTAGGCCCCTTTTATTTCTAGATCATTGGAAGTTTATTTTCCATGCATATCATGTTGGCTCATAATTATTTAGTTAATTACTTTAAGGTGACATATGTAAGGGTAATTAATTCATCTAATTAAGGGTTCAACTTAATTAACCCATAAAATCAACTTAATTACATTTCCTTAAATTAAATCAAATCACTAATGTGGGAATGGGTTTAAAACAACAAGTGATGATTTCTTCTCTCTTTATATCATCAAATCCAAAACTTAATTAATAAAGAAGCTTTGGTTTTCTTTAAATAATCTTATTTGATTTGATTATCCTTAAGAACTAGTTTGGTTGAATGAATCATATGCTTATATTTGATTGTCCTCTTTTCAATCATGTTAAATTTGGTATGTCATTTGAATTCATGTATCCATCTTTTCAAAATCAAGTAAAATAAAATGGATTTCCTTTATGTAAGCTTGCATGTGTTGATTTAATTTAATATATGCATGGCTATTATCACTATTAAATCCAAATGTATTTTTTCAAAAGCTTTTAAATGAATAATAATATATGTGTTATGATGCTAGTTATAAATAAATAAGAAATGCATGCTTAAGTGTATGAATGTTGAGTTCTCTTTCCTCTATTCAAGTGTTGATTTATATAAGATTTAATGGTAATAGGTATAGAGTCTAGACATTTTGGTAACACGAGGCTTTAGCTAGCCCCAAGGAGGTCATTTGATTACCTCACTTCCCTGGTTTGTTACTTGGTTGATGAAATCAAAAAGAAGAAATCTTGAATCTAAATTTGTCAGAAAACCAAAACCCTAAACTAAAACCTGAACCCTAAACCTAAAACTTAAATCCTAAAACCCTAAACCCAAAAAAACCCTAAACCCTAAACAAACTCCTAAACCCCTAAACCCTAAACTAAACCCTAAATTCAAAATCCTAAACCCTAAACTTTAAAACCCAAACCTTAAACCTTTACCTAAACTAAATAAAACATAAAAATAAAATAAACAAAAAAACCTAAACCAAAATAAAATAATAAAATAAAAGCCAAACCTAAAACTTAAACCTAAACATAAAAAGAAAATTAAATAAAAAATAAAAACTAAAATAAAATAAAATAAATAAAAACCTAAACTAAATAAAAAATAAAATAAACCTAAAAATAAAAAACCTAAATAAAATAAAAACTAAATGTAAAATAAAAATAAAGTAAACCAAAAATAAAATAAAATAAAAACTAAATAAAAACCAAAACCTAAAAATAATTAAAACATAAAACCTAGACACTAAACTAAAAAAAACCTAAACCTAAAATAGACAAAATAAAATAAACTTAAACTTAAACTAAAATAAATTATAATAAAATAAATAAAACCTAAACCTAAACCTAAAATAAACTAAACCTAAACCTAAACATAATAAAATAAAATAGACTAAAAATAAGCCTAAACCTAACCTAAAAATAAACCTAAAATAAAAAACAAAAAAATAAACATAAAAAATAAAAAAATAAAAACCTAAACCAAAACCAAAGAATAAAAAATAAAACCTAAACCTAAAAAACAAATTAAAAATAAAACTAAACTAAAAAAATAAACATAAATGTAAACCTAAACCTAAAAAATAAACTAAAATACATAACCTAAACTAAAATAAATAAATCTAAATTAAATAAATAAAACTAAATAAAAATATAAAATGAACCTAAATAAAAATAAGAAATAAAATAAACTAAAATAAAAAAAAAATCTAAATAAACTAGATAAACTTAAACCTACATGTTTACTTAATTTAAAAAGAAAAAACCCTAAACTCTATACCCTTAAACAAACCCTAAACCCAAAACCCTAAACCCTTAACTAACCCTAAACCTTAAACCCCAAACCCTAAACCCTAAACCCTAAACCATAAACCCTAACCATAAACCTTAAACCCTAAAACTCTAAACCCTAAAGCCTAAACCCTAAACCCTACAAAAATAAACTAAACTAAACCTAAAAATAAAAGAAATAAAAAAACAAAAGCTTAAATAAATTAAAAAATTAAAATAAAATAAATGCCTAAACTAAAACCTAAACCTAAACCAAAAAATAAAATAAAATTTAAAATAAAAATATACTAAAATAAAATAAAGAAAAACCTAAACCTAAAAAATAAACCTTAAAATAAAACCAAAAAATAAATTAAAAAAAACCTAAACCCTAAACTAAAAAAAAACCCTAAACCTAAAATAAAAATAAAATAAACAAAATAAAATAAACCTAAAGCTAAACTAAAATAAATAAAACCTAAACCTAAACCCTAAAATAAATAAAATAAAATAAACTAAAAATAAACTTAAACCTAAACTAAAAAATAAAACCTAAAAATAAACCTAAAATGAAAATCTAAAGCTAAAACCTAAAAAATAAAACATAAACCTAAACATAAACCTAAACCTAAAACATAAAATAAAACCAACTAAAAATAAACATAAACTAAACTAAACTTAAAAACTAAACTAAAATAAAACCCAAACTAAAATAAATAAAACTAAAAATAAATAAACTAAACCTAAAAATAAAAATAAACCTAAATAAAATAAAAATAAAATTAACTAAAATAAATAAAAAAATAAACTAAATAAACTAAACCACTACTTAATTAAAAAACCTCAAACCCCTAAACCTACAACCCTAAACCCTAAACCCTACAAAAACCCTAAATCAACCCTAAACACTAGACCAGCACATGTAACTGAACG
>CM038214.1:91868815-92252816 GCA_021442155.1 Cymbidium sinense | reverse complement strand
CCCAAACCCTAAACCTTAAACCCCAAACACTAAACCCCAAACCCTAAACCCTAAAAACCTAAAAACCATAACCTAAACAAAATAAAACTTAAAAGTAAAATAAAAAAAAACCTAAACCTAAATAAAATAAAATAAGATAAAAACCTAAACCTAAACCTAAACCTAAACTTATAACTAAAAAAAATATAATAAAAAATAAAAACTAAAATAAAATAAAATAAATAATAACTTAAACTAAACTAAATAAAATAAAATTAACCTAAAAATAAAAAACTTAAATAAAATAAAAACTAAACATAAATAAAAATAATAAATAAAATAAACTTAAATAAGGAAAAAGTAAACTAAATAAACCTAAACCTATTGGTTTTCTTAATTTGAAAAAAAACCCTAAACCCTACACCCTAAACTTAACCTAAATTACTTAAATAAATTAATAAATAATCCTAAAACCTAATAAACCTAAACCTAAACCTAAACCCTAAGAATGGGCATAACGTTGATGGTAGGAACATCATAAATGCACCAAAGTCGATCCAGAAGGGGAGGTGGAGGACGCTCATCAAAGTGGTGGTGGGGATCCGAGGTGTTGGTGGATTTGGAGGTGGTGGTGGCGGGTGGTGGTTATGGAGGAGGAGGAGCACAGAGAGTTGTGGTGGGTGGAGGGAGAGATCGTGATATGATGGTGAAGCCGCTACGAGATCAGGATCATGGGAACCGGAGAAACTCAAGAACAACCATCCGACTATGGATATGGAACTGTCTTTATTATAGAGACGGTTCTAATTATCTAGGGTTTCTAATTTTCTCTATGTATGCTCATTTTTTATCTATGTCATGCTTGTGACTTAGAAAGCTTGGTGTGTTACTTGGTTGATGAAATCAAAAAGAAAAAATGTTGAATCTGAATTTGTTCTCTGTTAAAATAATAATAATAATAATAATAACCCAAAACCCTAAAACCCTAAACTCTCAACCATAAACCTTAAAACCTAAACCCTCAAACCTACAACCCTAAACCCTAAACCCTAATCCTAACTATAAACCATAAACCCTAAACCCTAAACCCTAAACCCTCAAACCCTAAACCCTAAACCTTAAACCCTAAACCCTAAACTAACCCTAATCCCTAAACTTAAAACCTTTAAAACCATAAACCCTAAAGACTAAACCCTAAACCTTGAACATTAAACCCTAAACTAACTCAAAACCCTAAACTAACCCTAAATCCTAAGCTAATCATAAACCCTAAACTCAAAACCCTAAAAACCCTAAACCCTAAAGCTTAAACACTAAACCCTAAACCCTAAACCCTAACCTTAAACCCTAAACCCTAAACCCCTAAACTCTAAAATCCTAAACCCTAAACCATAAACCTTAAATGTTAATCCCTAAAAACTTATACCTAAACTAAATAAAACCTAAAAATAAAATAAATAAAAATACTTAAACCTAAAAATAAAAATAAAATAAAATAAACTAATATAAATAAATTTAAATAAAATAATAAATACCTAAATTATACTAAAAAAATAAAATAAACTTAAGAATAAAAAACCTAAATAAAATAAAAACTAAACCCTAAATCCCAAACCTTAAACTCTAAACCCTAAAGCCTAAATCCTAAAACTAAACTTAAATCCTAAACCCTTAACCTACAACCATAAACCCTAAAACCCTAAACCCTAAACCCTCAACTCTAAACCCTAAAACCCTAAACCCTAAACCCTAAAACCTACAACCCTAAACCCTAAACCCTAAACCCCAAACCCTAAAACTAAAACCTAAACCTTAAAAATAAACTAAAATAGAAAACCTAAACTAAAATAAATTAACCTAAATTAAATAAACAAAACTAAATAAGAATAAAAAATAAACATAAATAAATACAAAAATAAAATTAAATGAAATAAATAAAAAATAAGCTAAATAAACCTAAACCTACCGATTTACTTAATTAAAAAAAACATTAAACCTTAAATCCTAAACCCTACCATAAACCCTAAACCCAAAACCTACAACCCTAAATCCTAAACCCTAGATCCTAAACCCTAAATAACCCTAAAACCTAAACCCTAAATCGTAACCCTAAACCCTAAACCCTAAAAGAATAAACCATAAAACTCTAAACTCTAAAACCTTAAAATCTAACACTAAACCCTAAACCCTAAACCCTAAACCCCAAACCTAAACCCTAAGTAACTAAAAATTAAACCTAAACCCTAAAACCTAAAACCTCGAGAATGGGTAACCTTGATCGCATGAACATCACCATCACCACCCCACCTAGAGAAGGCAAGAGGGCAGGTTATCATTGGTGGGAATTTGGAGGTCCTAGTGGACATGGAAGTGGTGGTCAGAGTAGTGGTGGTTATGGAGGTGGGAGGAGCAAGGGAGGTTATAGCCATGGTGGTGGCGGAGAGAGAGATGGAGGATATGATGGTGGATCTCGCTACTCGAGAGACCGGGGTGGTTTTGATGGGAACTGGAGAAATTGAAGAATGACCGATCCGATCTACGGCTTATGGAACTATGTCTTTATAGTAGAGATAGTTCTAGTTATCTATGGTTTGCTCATTTTTGACCTATGTCATCACTGGTGTCTTAGAAAACTTGGTGTGTTACTAGTGGATGAAATCAAAAAGAAGATCCATTGAATTTGAATTTATTCTGAGTTAGAAAAATAAAAACCCTAAACCCTAAATAAAAACATGACCCATAACCTAAAAATAAAACCCTAAAACCTAAACCATATAAACTCTAAACCCTAAACCCTATACCCTAAACCCTAAACTCTAAACCCTAAAACACTAAACCCTGAACCCTAAATTCTAAAACCTAAATTGTAAACCCTAAACCTTAAAACATAAACCCCTAACCCTAAACCCTAAACCTTAAACCCTAAATCCTAAACCCTAAACCCTTAACCCTAAAAAGCTAAAAACCTAAACCTAAAGAAAAAACTAAACTAAAATAAAATAAATAAAAACTTAAGTTAAACTAAAAAATAAAACCAAAAATAAAATAAAATTAAACCTAAAATAAAATAAAATAAACCTAAACTAATATAAAACTAAATAAAAAAATAAATAAAATAAAATTAAATAAAAAATAAATAAAAAAATATAATAAACTAAAATAAATAAAAAATAAACTAAATAAACATAAACCTAATAGTTTACCTAATTTTTAAACAAGTAAAAAATAAAAGATAAAAAAATAAAATAAAATAAAACCCTAACCCTAAACCCTGAACCCTAAATCTGTAAATCTTAAACCCCAAACCCTAAAACCTAAACCCTAAAACCCTAAACCCTAAACACTAAAAACTAAACACTAAACCCTAAACCCTAAAACCTATAACCCTAAACCCTAAGCCCTAAACCCCAAACCTTAAACCCTAAACCCAAAACCCAAAAAACCTAAAAAACTAAACCTAAACTAAATAAAACCTAAATACGATAACAACAACAACAACAACAAGCCTTTAGCTACTAAGTGGGGTCAGCTTCATGAATCCTTCATCTCCATTGTGTCCTATTATGTGTCAAATTCTCATTTAATTCAAGTATACTAATGCCATTTTTTATACAACTTGACCATGTCTTTTTAGGTCTACCTCTACCTTTCTTAATATAAGGTAAACCTAATGCATCTACTCTTCTAACCAAGTCATCGGACGATCGATACTTTATGTGGCCAAACCATCTAAGGCGACTCACTCTAATCTTATCTGCCACGGGAGCTACTCCAACATTTTCCTGAACATACTTATTTCACTTTTTATCTCCAAGAGTAAAGCTACTCATCCACCTACACATTCTCATCTTTGTAATAGTTAACTTAGTCTTATGCTTCTCTTCTATTGGCCAACATTGTACACCATAAGTCATTGCAGGTCTTACCACCATCTTATAAAATTTTCCTTAAGTTTAAGTGGAACTTTTGTATCACACAAAGCCGATGCATTCCTCCACTTCAACCATCCAACTTGAATTCTAATAACATCTCCATCAATTTCACCATCATTTTGAACAATAGAGCCTAAATATCTCTCGCTTCTTAATGACTTGTTCACCTAATGTCACAACACCACCACTAGAACTTCTACAACTAAAATTACACTCCATATATTCAATTTTAGATCTACTTAAATGAAAACCTTTAGACTCTAATGTGGACCTCCATAACTCAAGTTTGTCTTGGACTCTCTCTCTAGAAGAATGTCATAAACTAAAAGCATACACCAAGGTACATCTTCCTGTAAATGCTTAGTAAGAACATCCATAACTAAAGTAAAAAGATAAGGGCTTAAAGCTAATCCTTGATGTAATCCAACTGAAATAAGAAAATATTTTGTCAATCCTCCTTGTATTTGGACACAAGTAACAGCTCTAGTATACATATCCTTAATGACTTGAATATAACCATTATTAACTCATTTCTATTCTAGAACTCTCCAAAACATCTCTTGAAACTTTATCATAAGCTTTCTCTAAATCAATAAATATCATATGTAGATCCTCCTTACTTCCTCTATACTTCTCCATCAAACCTCTTAACAAATGTATAACATTCATAGTAGATCTACCTGACACAAAACCAAACTGATTGTGAGAAAATTTTGTACCACATCGTAACATATGCTCAATTAATCTTTCCCATAACTTTAATGTATTACACATTAACTTAATTCCTATATAATTTGCACACTCTAGTGCATCACCTTTATTCTTAAATATAAGAACCAACAAACTCTTCCTCCACTCATGCATCATTTTAGTCTTTAAAATAACATTAAAAAGATTGTAAGCCAAGAAATTCCTTGATCTCCTAAGAATTTCCACACTTCTATTGGAATATCATTAGGTCCTACTATTTTTCCACATTTCATTTTCCTTAAAGCTTCTCTAACTTCAGATTTACTAATACAACGATAAAGACAAAATTCCCTATTTTTTAGGGTATTAAGGTTGCTAAAATCAATCATACTTTCAGATCCTTCATTGAAAGGTTTATCAAAATATCTCATCCACCTATTTTCAATATCCTTTTCTAAGAAAAGCACTTTATTATTTTCATCCTTAATACACCTCACTTGAACTAGATCTTTACTTCTCCTATCCCTTTGGTTGGCTAACTTATACATATATCTTTCACTTTCTTTGGTATCTAATCTATTGTATAAATCACTAAAAGCTAAATTTTTTGCATCATATATTGCTTTTTTAAAATCTCTACAGGCCACTTTATATCTTTCCCAAATTTTTTGACTTTTTTACTTCTAAACCAAGTTTTATAACATTGCATCTTATTTCTTATCTTTTCATGCACACATTGACTCCACCATTAACTATTTTTATTAAAAGAAGCTTTTCCTTTTGATTCTCCATATATTTTTAGCAACATGCTTAATTTCACTACTTTTCTCACATAACATTTCCTTATAAACATCCCAAATTCTAAGCTCTTGTAGCTTGCTCTTAAAAATATTTTTATTTGTGTTCTTTAAGTGTCCCCATTTAACCCTTGGATAATAATTTTATTTATTTTTCCTCTTGCAATATTTCATTTTATAATCTAAAACAAACAATCGATGTTGGGTACTTAAACTTTCACTTTGAATGACCTTACAATCTTTACGATCTAAACGATCTAGTTTTCTTATTATAAAATAATCAATTTGTGTTTTACTAGCTCCATTTTTATAAGTAATAATATGTTCATCTCTTTTCTTAAATAAAGTATTAGCAACTACAAAATCATAAGCTAAAAAAATCTAATGTAGTTCTTCTTCATTAGTCCAAATCTATAACCACCATGAATACTTTTAAAATCTTTTACCACTCTACCAACATGTCCATTTAAATATCCTCCAATAAATACTTTCTCTTCAAGAGGTATCTTTTGTATTAATCCCTCTAATTCATTCCAAAATTTTAAAAAAAATAAAAACTAAACTAAATAAACCTAAATCTATTAGTTTTTTTAATTTAAAAAAATCCCCTAAACCCTAAACATTAAATCCTAAACCTTAAACAGTAGAACTAAGCCTAAACCCTAAACCCTAACCTACAACACTAAATGCTAAACACTAAACTAACCCTAAAACCTAAACCCTAAATGAAATATAAATAAATAATAAATAAAAAACCCTAACCCTAAACCCTAAACCCTAAACCCTTAACCTACAACCTTAGCCTAAACCCTAAACCCTAAACCTTAAAAACCCTAAACCCTAAACCCTTCCCTAAACCTTAAACCCTAAACCCCAAACCCTAAACCCTAAAAATATTAAATCCTAAAATTAAACTAAATAAAACCTAAAAATAAAAAAAATAAAAAGAACCTAAACCTAAATAAAATAAAATAAAATAAAAACCTAAACTAAAACCTAAAGCTAAACCTAAAACTAAAAATAAAATATAATAAAAAATAAAAACTAAACTAGAAATAAATAAATAAAAACCTAAACTAAACTAAAAAAATAAAATAAACCTAAAAAGAAAAAACCTAAATAAAATAAAAACTAAACTTAAATAAAAATTAAAATTAAAATAAACTAAAATAAATAAAAATAAACTAAATAAACCTAAACCTATCGATATTCTTAATTTAAAAAAAACACTAAACCCTAAACCCTAAACTCTAAATCCTAAACCCTAAACCCTAAACCTATCCTAAAGTAACTAAATAAAATTTAAAAATACTCCTAATCCCTAAAACCTAATAAACCTAAACCTAAACCCAAACCCTAAGAATGGGCGTAACCTTGATGATGGGGAACATCATCACAACCGCTCAGCTCACATTGGAGGCTAAGGTGGAGGCCGTTATCACAGTGGTGGTGGATCCGGAGGAGGTGCTGGTGGATATGGAGTTGGTGGTCGAAAAGGATGGTTATGAAGGCGAGGAGCATCAAGGTTTAGGTGGAGGAGACGGGGATATGATGGTGGATCCCGCCACTGAGAGGCCGTGTGGTTACGATGGGACTGGAGAACTGAAGAACGATGGATCCGATCTGCTGTTTATTAAACTATGTCTTTATAATAGAGACAGTTCTTGTTACCAAAGGGTTTTTAAGTTGCTCTATTCGTGTGCATTTTTTACCTAAGTCATCACTTTTGTCTTACAAAACTTGGTGTGTTACTTGGTTGATGAAATCAAAAGAAGAAATGTTGAATCCAAATTTGTTCTCTATTAAAACAATAATAATAATAAAAATCTTATACCCTAAACCTAAAACCTAAACCTTATACCCTAAACCCTAAAAACCCTAAACCCTCAACCCTAAACCCTATACCCTATACCCTAAATCGTAAAACCCTAAACCCTCAACCCTAAACCCTAAAACCTAAACCCTAAACCCTAAACCTAAAACCTAAACCTAAAACTATAAACCTAACCCTAAACCCTAAACCCTAAACTAAACCTAAAATGCTAAACCCTAAACCTAAACCCAAAACCTAAAATCTATACCTAACTTAAACCTTAAACCCTATACCTAAACAAACCCTAAACCTAAACTAAAATCATAAAACCTAAAATCCTAAAGCCTAAACACTAAACTAAACCTAAACTAACCTAAACCCTAAACCCTAAACCCCTAAAGCCCTAAACCCTAAACCCCTAAAGCCCTAAACCCTAAAACCCTAAACCCTAAACTATAAACTCGAAACCCTGAACCCTAAAAACCTAAAAACCTAAACCTAAACTAAATAAAAACTAAAAATAAAATAAATAAATAAACATAAACTAAAACCAAAAAATAAAATAAAATAAACTAAATATAACTAAACCTATCAGTTTACTTATTTTTATAAATAAAATACCATAAACCCTAAATCCTAAAAAATCCATAAAGCCTAAAGCCTAAACCTACAACCCTAAACCCTAAACCTTATATCCTAAACCCTAAAAAGACTTAAACCTGAAACCCTAAATCCTAAACCCTAAAAGCATAAACCCTAAGACCCTAAACCCTAAACCCTAAACTTACACCCTAAACCCTAAACCCTAAACCCTAAACTCTAACCCTATACCCTAAACTATAAACCTCAAACCCTAAACTTAAACATAAATTAATTAAATAAATTAAAAAATAAACCTAAACACTAAAATATAATAAACCTAAACCTGAACCCTAATAATGGTATCTCCTTCTAATGGAGGTCTAGAATATTTTTGGTCGGTACTACTGAGCTTTGGTTTCCCTCTAGTTTTGGTGGCTCTCTCCTCTTGTTAGTCTTCTGTTGTCTTGGCTTTAGGATGGCCTGGTGATTGGAAGGCTTCAGAGCTTACTTGTTTGCGTTTTACCCTAGCCTCTTTTTTTTCTTTATGATGGTTTATTTGGTTGGTGGTTGCTTGATGGTTGTGGTATTATCCAGCCTTTTGCTTTTGGTTTTGGCTATCTAGCATTGTGATTATTGGTTGAGTCTGGTTGTGGGCTTTGGTCCTTCTTAGGCTGAGTTACTCTCTCTAGAGCTGTTACCTACCATCTAGTTTTCGTTCCCCTTTTCTGGTTATTTTTTATGCTTTTTTATGTTGTTTTCCTATTCACTGATGGCCCATTGGGTTGTCATTTCTTTATGTTATGGGATGAACCTATATGTGGTTTTGGTTGTTCTTAGCTATGTTGCTGTTTCTACTAATTCCTGCTACAATGGTTAGTTGGATGACCTTGATGGCTGGCTGCAGCTGTGCTGTTGGTTGGTGAATCTATAGAATTTTTGGATCTTTACCTTTGGTCTTTGTTTATTTTGGGTGGTTTTGATGGTTGCCATTTCTTGGCTGCTGCCTTATTTGGTTGGTTGCTTTGCTCTGGTTTAGCTTGATGTTTTGCTTGTTAGCTGCCTATTTAATCTTGATGATAAATACTGGAACTTGGCTAACTCTTGGCTATTGGCTGTTTGGTTTAATTGAGATAAGTTGGCTATGATGGCTGGGATGTTCCCCCTATTATCCTTTTGGCTGGTAGAACCATATGTGATTGTAACCCATCTTCTGAAGTTTGGATGCTCACATATCATGTTACCCCTTGAGATGAATGTGATTGAACCTGAACCTTATCTAAGATTTTTATCATTTTATTCCTTTTGAGTACTTAGCTTATTCTTATTTATAGGTGCTTATCTCTATCTTAAGTTCTTTGTAAGTTTGTGGCAGGTTTTGGGCCTATAAGTGGTTTGTACATCTCTTAGAATTTTTCAGGATATAGATGGCATGGCTGCCTTTATTGGAATTTTGTGCTATTTCTTTCTTAGTTTTTATCTTTTCTTTCTTTTACTTTGGTTTTCTTGTAATAGGTAGGGAGTCTATCTTTTTAGGCTAATTGTAGATCTTTGAGCAGTAGTTTAGAGATTTATCCCCTTTAAGGACCTTGTATCCCTTTCCTTTTAGCAATAAAATTTTCCCACTTTTGATTTAAAAAAAGTGGCAGTGGGGAGCTGGAGGTGCTGATGGATATGGAGGTGGTGGCCCGAGCAAAGGAGGTTACAACCGCTATGAGAGGAGAGATGGGGATATGATGGGATCCTACTACTGAGAGTCCGAGTGGTTTTGATGGGAACCGAGAGAAACTAAAAAACGATATCCGCTTATGGAGCTGTGTCTTTAGAGTAGAGACAGTTTTAGTTATCTATGATTTTTTATTTGCTCTATGCATACTCATTTTTTATCTATGTCATTGCTTGTGTCATAGAAATCTCGGTTTGTTACTTGGTTGATGAATTTGAAAAGAAGAAATGTTAAATTTTGATTTGTTCTCTATTAAGAAAAAAACCAATAACCTTAAACCCTAAACTAAAATCTAAACTCAAACCTAAAACCTAAACCCTAAACTCTAAATCATAAACCCTAAATACCCTAAACCCTAAACCCTAACCCCTAAACCCTAAACCCTAAACCCTAAAATGCTAAACCCTAAACCGTAAACCTTAAAACATAAACCCTAAACCTTAAACCCTAAACCCTAAACCCTAAACCCCAAAAAAACCTAAACTCCAAACCCTAAACCCTATTCCCTAAACTTAAACTAACTCTAAACCCTAAACCCTAAAAAACTAAAAACATAAACCAAAACTAAATATAACCTAAAAATAAAATAAATAAAAAATCCTAAACAAAAATAAAATAAAAAAATAAAATAAAATAAAAGCATAAACTAAAACCTAATCCTAAAAAAATAAAAATAAAAATAAAAATTAAACTAAAATAAAATAAATAAAAACCTAATCTAAACTAAAAAAATAAAAAACTAAACCTAAAATGAAAAATAAAATAAACATAAAATAAAATAAAATAAAAACAAAATGAAAACCTAAACCTTAAAATAAAGTATTAAAATAAATAACAAATAAAATCTAAATCCTAAACTTAAAAAAAACCTCAACCTAAAATAAAAATAAACATAAACATAAACCTAAACTAAAATAAACTAAACTAAAATAAATAAAACCTAAACCTAAACCTAAACCTGAAATAAACTAAACCTAAACCTAAAGCTAAAATAAACTAAACCTAAACCTAAACCTAAACTAAAAAAGAAAACCTAAAAATAAACCTAAAATAAAAACCTAAAAGTAAAACCTAAAAAAAATAAAATAAAAATCTAAACCTTAACATAAAAATAAAAAATAAAACCTAAACCTAAAAAATAAAATAAAACTAAGACTAAACTAAAATATAAACCTAAACCTAAACCTAAACCTAAACCTAAAAAATAAACTAAAATAAAAAACCTAAACTAAAATAATTAAACTAAACTAAATAAAAAAAATTAAACCTCAACAAAAATAGAAAATAAAATAAACTAAAACAAATAAAAAAATAAACTAAATAAACCTAAACTAATCATTTCACTTTACTTAGAAAAAATAAAAAATAAAAAATAAAATAAATAAAAAATAAATCCTAACGCTAAACCCCAAACCCTAAACCTACAACCTTAACCCCTAAATCCCTAAACCCTAAATCTTATAACCTAAACCTTAAAACTTAAACCCTAAAATCCTAAACCCTAAACCCTAAACCCTAAACCCTAAACCCTATACTATGTTAAAAAAATATCTTAAACCCTAAACATTAAACCCTAAACCCTAAACCCTAAACTAAAACCTAAACCCTAGACCTAAAACTTAAACCCTAAACCCTAAACCCTAAAAACCTTAAACCCTAAACACTAAACCCTAAACCCTAAGCCCTAAACCTTAAACCCTAAACCCTAAAACCATAAACCATAAACCCTAAACCCTAAACCCTAAACCCAAAAACCTAAACCTAAATAAGAAAATAAAATAAAATAAAATAAAAACCTAAACTAAACCTAAACATAAACCCAAACCTAAACCTAAAAATAAAATAAAATAGAAAATAAAAACTAAACTAAACTAAAATAAATAAAAACCTAAACTAAACAAAAAAATAAAATAAACCTAAAAATAAGAAACCTAAAATAAATAAAAACTAAACCTAAAATAAAATTGAAATAAGCCTAAGGTAAAATTAAATAAAAATTATATAAAAACCTAAACCTAAAAACTAAACCTAAAAATAAATAAAAAATAACACCTAAAACCCCAAACTAAAAAAATAAACCTAAAATAAAAAAAATAAAATAATAAAATAAACCTAAACCTAAGAAAATAAACTAAACTAAAATAAATAAAACCTAAACCTAAAACAAACTAAACCTAAACCTAAACGAACTAAAAATAAATAAAATAAACTAAAAATAAACTTAAACCTAAACCAAAAAATAAAACTTGAAAAGAACCCTAAAATAACAACATAAAAGCTAAACATAAAAAAATAAAATGAAAACCTAAAACTAAACCTAATAATAAAAATAAAACCTAAACCAAACAAAAAACATTAAAAAAAAACTAAACTAAAATATATAAACCTAATATAAATAAACTAAACTAAATAAAAATAAAAATAAACCTAAAAAATAAAAATAAAATAAACTAAAATACATAAAAATAAACTAAAACCTAAACCTATTTTATTTTTTTTTTAAAAAACCAACCATAAACTAATAAATATAACCTAAAATAAACCTAAAATAAAAAACTTAAAACCTAAACCAAAAAAAAATAAAATAAAAAAATAAAACTAAACCTAAAAAATAAAATAAAAATAACACTAAACTTAAAAATAAACCTAAACCTAAACCTAAAATAAAAAAATTAACAAAAATAACAATCTTAAACTAAATCAAATAAACTAAACTAATTAAAAATAAAAATAAATCGAAATAAAAAAAAAATAAAATGAACTAAAATAAATAAAAAGTAAAGTAAATAAACCTAAACTTACGAGTTTACTTAATTTTAAAAAAAATTAATAAAAAACCCTAACCCTAAAACTAACCCTAAACTTAAACCCTAAACATTAAACTTACAACCCTAAATCCTGAAACCTTAAAACCCTAAACCCTAAACCTTAAACCCTAAGCCATAAAACTCTAAATCCTAAACCTTAAACCTTAAACCCTAAAACCTACAAAACTAAACCTTAAACTCCAAACCATAAACCCTAAACCCTAAACTAACCCTAAACCCTAAGAATGGGTAGAACCTTGACGAGAACATCACATTAACTAGTTAGTCAAGATCTGGAAAGGGAGGTGGAGGCTGACATGGTATGGGATCTGGGAGGCCTGGATAGGTGGATATGGAGGTGGGTGGTGGGTGAGGTAGAGGAGCAATAGAGGTTATAAATGGTGGGGAGTGATTAGGGATATGATGTCAGATCTTGCTACTCGAGAGGCAAGGGTGGTTTTGATGGGAACTTGAGAAATTGAAGAATGACCAATCTGATCTACTACTTATAGAACTGTGTCTTTATAGTAGAGATGATTCTACTTATCTAGGGTTTTTATTTTCTCTATGGGTGCTCATTTTTTTATCTATTTCATTGTTTGTCATAGAAAATTTGGTGTGCTACTTGGTTGATGAAATCGAAAAGAAGAAATGTTGAATCTGAATTGGTTCTCTATTAAAAAAAATCTTAAACCCTAAACTAAAACTTAAACCCTAAACTTAAAACCTAAACCCTAAACCCTAAACCGTAAACCCTAAAAACCTTAAATCCTAAACATTAAACCCTAAACTTTAAACCCTAAACCCTAAACCCTAAACCATAAACCCTAAAACCCTAAACCCTAAACTGTAAAACCTAAACTCTAAAACCTACAACCTTAAACCCCAAACCCTAAACCTTGAATAAAGATGTCGTTAGTAGTAGATCTGAAGAATGACATAATCCTAACATAGTTATGGTAGCTAAAGAAAATGTATTCATGAGACTTTCCCTGGACTATTAGAGATTTGAATACTCTGAACCCTAACCCTAAATCATATTATAATACAATATATTATAGTATAATGTAGCATCATATATTTGAGCATGTAGTGATGTGTTTTAGGATGTTATAAGATGTTTTGAAATATTTTAGTATATTTTGGTATGGTATATATAGTCTATATTAATATAAATCATAAACATATTGATTTAATAAATTAGATGATGAAATTTGTTAAATTTGAAAATTAGGGGTTAGTACCAAAGGTGTGCTATGCCACTTGGTCCTAAAAAAGTAAGATTTTATGTTCAAAATAAATATTATATGTTGTAGCATGTTATAGTGTATTATAATATAGGATTCCATAACATGTTATAGTGTATTATAATATAGGATGCCATAACATAGTGTAGCATCATGCATTATTGCATACTATACTACTTGTTGTTTAGCATATTTTAGTTTGTTATAGTATGATGTAGTAGAGTTTGTATTGGTATAATTCATAAAAATACAAATTTATATATTGAGATGATGGGATTTGGCCAAATTCAAGTTAAGCTTTAGGGAACATCATCATTATGCTATGGTGTGTCATTTAATCAAAAGAATGGAATTTTGAATCCAAAATAAATGTTCATTTTTCAACCAAATTTTATAATTTTTTTTGCTTAAAGTGATTCATTTTAAGGTGTAAGATAATATATTCTATGAAAGCATATTAAAATATAATGTACATAACAATATAACTTGACATATACATGAATGAGGTGGTGTGTTACTAAATATTATTGTACATTTTAGTATGTTTTACTTTTGTTATAATACATTGGGTTAGAACTCAAAAAAATGTTAATTTGAAGGTTGAGATGGAAGAATTTGGCCAAATTCATGGCACACACCAAGAAGCAACACCAAAATTATGCTATTTTTGTACCATTTCTAATAGAAAAATAATAATTTTACATCCAAAATGAACATTATTCAAATTTTGAAAAATTTCTGTTATTTGTTTCTTTTAATTGATTCTAATGAGGTGTAATGTTAGACAATATATTATATTATAACAAATTATAATATAACATCATATATTATAATATAATATAGTGTGTTAATTCACACTATATATGTTTAGCATGTTATTGTATAGTTAGTTTGAGCTTGCACCATCACAAATCATAAAATGTTGATTACAATGTTAAGATGATGTAATTTGAATGAATACATTGTTAGCTTTTTTGAAGTATTAAAGGTGTGCATAAGAGAAGAAATAAGATTTGATGAGAATTGCATGTCAAGGACATGGAGGGAGATCCACTAGGGGATCACACATGCATGACATGACATATGAGATGGATGGAAGAAAACTATGGGATAAGATTTTGAATTTGATGGATATGATTTATGGAAGAAGATGGGATAAGAATCCCAGAGATTAAGATTAATTGACTTTAATTTATTTTTATTTTAATTGATGTGGAGGCATATTGGGGAAGCAAGTTCTGCTATCCGCTAGTGGATTGATTTGAGTTTGATTTCATAGATTTGTTTGGGGATGTATTCACTAGGATAAAATTTGGTTGGATTTATTTGATTTAGAACTAGGGGTTTAATTTTACTAGAGAGGTTGGTTTTGAATTGGATTTGTATTTGTTTGCTTGACTTGTTTATATATGATTTGTGGCTCCACTAGGGAGAAGGGTGTGATTTAACTCCACTAGGGAAAATCAAATTAGGTTTAATTTAATTTGAGTTAATGTATAGACCCTGTCGATGCACGATGGACCCACTGAGAATAGGCTATATCAGCCTTGACCTACCTCAGGTTTATAAATCCAAAGGGATAGTCTATCAGCTGCGGGATAGAGCAAGCCAACCTAATTTCCTTTCGGTGTACAACGGTTGTGCTAGGAAGAAGTCATAGCAGACTTACATCTTCCAAAGTGAGGAACAACCACTGACTGGGATGCACACAAAACATGACAGAGCACCATTGAGTGAATGCCGGGAACTTATGTCAACTCAAAAGTAGTCGATTAATTTTATCTTAATTTCATGTGATATAGTTTGTTTTAGTTTGATTTCAAATTGTGCATATCCGCTAGGGACGTGAGCTTAGTCAAATTTGATAGATTTAATTTATGGATCATGTGGTGAGATGGACCACTAAAATGGGCTATATCGATTTATTATCCTATCTTAGATTTACAAATCCAAAGGATAATCTACTAGTGTAGAGAAAAGTGGTTGCCAACCTAAGAAGAAGAAGAAGCAAGAAACAGGTGAAACCACTGGGATGACCTATTGGTAGCACAACAAACCCCCAATTTAGAGTAAATGTTGGGGACTTATATTAACTCAAGAGTGGTCAAGTGATCCCTATAAGGAGTTTTGCTGACATTGCCCTAAAGATAGGATACCTACTTGGAAAAAGGTACCACTAGGGGTTTCCTCCTAATCCATAAGTGAATATATATTTTGTGTATATTTTTGCATCGACTGGTGAGGGACCACAGAAGGGGGGCTATTCTGACTTGTCTCAAATTTACTAGACAAAGGGAGAATCTGCACATCCATGGGATGGATTCTCCAACCACGTGGTGATGAAAGAAAGGGAATTGTCCAACATAGTAACGGGTAATGTCTAAATGGGGTCGAAAGGACGTGATCTCAATATAGTGCCCACATGGGAGGTGCTGGGGCATTATCCTGAGCCTTGAAAAAGAATTCCTATAGCTGTATGGTGGCCAACTCAGGGAGAAAGCATAATAGACATATATCTACCATGAGTGGTGTATCTTAAGGTGTGAGAACTAACCAACCTAAGGTGTATCCGTCTGCATGAGTGGTGTATCCATTAGCATAGTGAGAACCAACCAACCTATGGCATCCATCAGTGTGCAATGATCAATTTGGAAAGAAAGCATGTAGGCTTACAACTTTCCAAGCGAAATGATCATCATGATGCGATTGTTGGTGGGACGTTATCTCGACCTAAAGACTACTGCTGGAGCCCCAGGAAGGATTGGACTTAGACTTGAAGCGAGGGAAGGAGTTGCTAGGGGACTTATCCTAAACTTCAAATATACTCGACCTAGTTAGTGCACGAAGGCTAATCCAAAAAGAAAGTGTATAAGACTCACATCCTCTTAAATGAAGCCAACATGAGGTAGCTTACTGGACACACAGTAAGGCTTACCAAACTAACAAGGTGCTCGTGGTAGTAGCCAAGTAAGCAAGGAAAGTATAGACTTACATCCTCCAAAGCAAGAAGAACACTAGGGACACACTAGCGGTAGCACGTCACGACCTAGAGCAACCGAGTGAGTGTCTGGGTTTATCTCAACTCAGTGACTGAGATAAAAGATATGTCTTTGTTTTTTTTGTTTTTTTATGTGCGTGTTGTCTCGATGAAGATAGGATGTCGCTTAGGTTCCTTACACCTACCTTAAATACATCATGGAGGATTCCAAAATAAGAATACTTTTAATAGGGAAGAGAATAAATTCAAAATATAATTTTGATTGATGATAATTATTTTGAAACATGATTTATAATATTTCTTTAAGTAGAGTCTGTTGATTGGAGGAATTGGGAGCTCTCCCTTACAATTAATATGCTGATAAGATCATCTTTGGTAGGCCTTCTCTATGGAAAAAGGTTCTTACCAAGTGGGTTCAAAATTGCCTCAAATTTTGCAAAGGGCAACAATTGGTCTCCTTAGAACTAAAATAAGCTCTCATACTTGAAAAGCTCTATGACGAACCAACTTGTTGTGAGCTTGAATCATTTTAGCTTTGTATAACTCAAGATTTTGGCATGCCTGTAGGCGTCTCTCCTCCAAACCTTTAAGCTCTTCTAACGCAACTTGGAATTCTGCTCTGTTGTGATCTTGCTGCCCATATCTATCCTTAGTGATGGGAGTTGGACTTCCAATTATGGAAGAGCTTTGGACCCATACACTAAGGAGAAAGGAGTAGACTGAGTTGGAGTTTTATATGTGGTAAGGTAGGCCCACAAGGCTTTAACTAAATGTTCATACCATTGTCACTTGTTGTTGTCGAGGGTCATCTTTAGTATTTGGATGAGAGTTTTGTTGATGGTTTCTACTATATCATTTGCCCTCGGGTAGTTGATGATAGAATATCTCCAATTTATGTTATGTCTCTAAGAAAATTTGTTGATCTCGGTGCTCTCGAATGCAGTACCATTATCAGATATAATTCATTGAGGTACTCCGAACCTATATACAACATGACTCCTAAAAAATTGGAGAAAATGCTAAGCTATGACCTCTATGAGCAGAATCACCTTCGCCCATTTGGAAAAGTAGTAGCTAAGATGAACAGATGACCCTTAGAAGAAGAAGGATCAATCAAACCCATTATGTTAGTACCCCAACACTCGAAAGGCCATGAGGCCAATGTAGGATGTAGAATGTTGGGTGGTTGGTGTAGGACAACACCGTGTATTTAACAATGGTTTCATCGCCTAGCCATATCCATGCAATTATTAATCATCAATGGCCAATAGTATCTTAGTCTCTTGATTTGGGATTTCATCGGACGGATTTTAGTTTTCTCCACATAATCGAGTGTACCTACCATGATCTTACGGGCTTTGTGCTTGTCTAAATAACGTAACCACATCTGATCAAAAGATCATCGGTACAAGATACCATCCACAAGAGCATAGGTAAGTGCTCCAATGTAACCACATCTGATGGGCTCGGGACTTCTCTTGAAGTAGTTTGTCATCATTTAGGTAATCCTTGAATGGTTTCCTCCAATCTAACTTGTCATCTTTCTTGGCAAAGGCAACCTCCTCTTCAAGAGAGTACATTTTGATGAGTTCAATATCAATAAGGGATAAGACTTGTCTATTTTGGATCTTTATTGATATGGACTTATCCTCTGGACATGCCAACTCATTGGCAAGCTTGGCTAAAGCATACACTACGATGTTCTCTCCTTGAGGAATCTTATAAATGGTAACCTCTGGGATTTGGGCCAATAACTCAATGGTGTACTTGTGGTAGTGATGGAGCTTAGGATTTATAACCTTAGAGGACCTAGCAATTTGGTTAATAACTAACTAAGAATATCTGAAGATGTTTATGTTCTAGATGCATAGAGTAACGGTTATCTCCAAACTAGCAATCAGAGCCTTATATTCAGCTTCATTGTTAGTGCAAGGTTTGGACAAATTATATGAGAATCTCATCACATCATGGTCCAGAGTTAAGAGAACTACTCCTACCCCATACCTTTCTTGGAATTGTAGATTGTGGTTCTTCTCCTCTTTGAGAAGAAGCTGAAACATCGAAGTACATCTCTCAATGGTGAATGCTAGTATCCCCTAAGTTCATGATTTGTTCATTGGGGAGATCATCACTAAGCGGAGAGTCAGCAGGAAGTGGGTGTATTGCTAAGAAATCTGCTAGCGCTTGTCCTTTCACCACACGAAAGGGTACAAAGGTAATGTCAAACTATAAGAGGATCATAAACCGGTGTGCCAATCACCTAGATAGCATTGGCCGTGTCATGAGATATTTTAGTTGATTGATCCTAGAGATTAAGTTCACCGTATGAGTAATCATGTAGTGATGTAGCCTTTAGGATGCAAAGATTAAAGCTAGGCAATGCTTCTCAATGGGTGGATTATTAGCCTAAATAGGGATTAGATGATGGCTGGGGTAGTAGAGTGTGTTTTCCTTCCTTCATCAATGGCTTGGGCCAACAAAGTACCAAGGGAGTCATCTAATGCAATAGTGTAAAGTATGAGTGGATTTCCCATGATAGGGGCTGCTAGAACCAGTGGCATCATCGGGTAATGCTTGATGTCTTCCAAAGCATGCTCACACTTTTCATCCCACTTGAACTTGGCTTCCTTTTTGATAAGTGATGAGAATGGCTGACATCTTCCCTATATGTTGGATATAAAGTGTCTTAGATATGCCAACCTCCCTTGGAATGATCTAAGTTGAGTTAAACTTTTAGGGGGGGGTGGCATTTCTAATATCTCCTTCATCTTCTTTGGATCGATTTCGATTCCCTGGTTTTGAATAACAAACCCAAGGAATTTCCCTGAAGCTTCTCCAAATGCACACTTCAAGGGGTTCATTTTGAGGTTAAATTATAGTTGACTTTCTTTTGGAGTGAGCTCTCAACTTCCTCATCATAGATCTAGGACTCTTATAGACACTAAGAGCTTCTTAGTCTTAAGACACTTCTAATGATTAGGTGAACACTTAACCTATGCCTAGAAACTCAGAAGGCTTAGCCATAGGAATAGGTTATGTCTTAGAGACTTCGAAAAACTTTCCAACCCTATGGCCTAAACCCAACCCATGCTTTCCTTCTCAAACCAAACCTCAAATTGAAATATCAATTCAAACTCCAAATCATAAATCAAATTCCAAGCCAAATGATTGAAGACCTTGATCAAACACTTCCAAAGCCCTTTTATTTCATCTTATGGACTTAGCCTTAACCAAATTCAAATCAACCCCAATTCAATTGATTTTATCAAATATCAATTTAATCTCAAATCATAAATTAAATCATAAATCAATTCTAAACCAAACAAATCAGTCTCAAATTAAATCCAAGAATAAATTTATCTCCTAAGTCTTATGAACCACTCTCATAAGCTTAGTCAAATATCAATCTAAACTATCCCAAACTCAATTGATTTCTTTATAAATTAATTGTTCCTTCATTTATATTCACAAATATAAATGAAATCCACCCTTCAATGACCAAAATCAAATCAAACTAAATAGGTTTCCTTTCTTAGCTTTTTTTGACCTACACCCATAAGTTTTCCAAATTGTTTCCAAATCACTCCAAACTCAAGTGATTTTTTCATGAACCATTTATATTTTCATTTATATTCCAAATATAAATGAAACATAAATCAAAATAGCCAAAATCAAACCCAAATCAAATTAAATTTCCAATTTTAGTCTTTTTTAGCTAATTTCTTGAACTTGGCTAAATGATACCCAAATTAATTCAAAATATATGGATTTATTCATGATTCAATCATTCCTTCAATCATTGTTCCAAATATAAATATAAACTACAATTATCAAACCAAATCCAAGTTAACTCAAGTCAAGCCCATGTTGACCCATTTTGACTCCAAAGCAATTACAATTGGATTTATATTTCAATCCTAGGTTCATATGTGACTTCAACTAAACTTGAACCAAGCCATGAACAAGCAAATTGGCCCATTTAGGTCCACTTGACCAAAGTTGGAAAAAGACCCTTTTGAGCTTAATTCTAATCCAACCCAAATTGGATTGAACTAAGCCCATCCAAACCTCATATCATGATCAACAATCATCCTAGGTTAACCAATTATCTTGAATTGGGTCAAACCAAGTCATCCTAGCCCATTGACCAAGTCAACCTTTAGCCTAAATGAAACCTAAACTAGCCAAAAATACCATATGCCAAATTGTTTGAAACCTTTGATTCAAACCAATTCAAAATCAATGATTAAACATGACCAAACCCTCAATTGAGCCAAACCAAGTCCAATTGGACATTTGACCCAAGTTGACCTAAATTGGCCTAAAACCCAAAATAGGTCAAATCATAATCCAACCCAAATTGTTTACAACCAATGGTTCAAGTTCATCCCAAATTGATTATTGAACTTGACCAAAGCCATTATAGAGCCTAATTTGACCAATTGGTCAACCTAACCTAACCTAGCCCAAATTAAACTAAATGGCCAAATTGGATAAAATCCAAATTAAATCCAAATTGATTCAAACCAAAGCCTACAATCAATATGAATTAATCAATTGAACTTGAACCAACACCCAACACAAGCCAATTTGGCCAATTTGGTCGAATTGGTCAACTTGACCCATTTGACTTATACAAATCCAAAAGAGCCAAAATCAAATCCAAAGCAAATTGAACCAAACCAATGACACCAATACACTCCAAATAGTCATGTGAACTTGACTCAATGCTTGGTTTTACACAATTTGACCAATTGGTCAACTTGACCCAACCTAACCTAATTTGACTAAATAGGTCAAATCAAGCCAAATCAAATCAAATAAACTCCAAACCACTAGAAATTTGGGCTAACCCACTTTTGACCCATTTCAAATCTTCCAAAATCAAACCCATATCCAAATGAACACTTTGTCATTGGGTCTAAGGCATCCCATGAAATAAGACACTTGCACTTTCGGTCATTTCCTTTCCTTGGCCACTTGGCACCCATTCATAGGTCCACTTAGGCACCAAGGACTGTGGCTAACTTGACCCAAGGGTGGTTGGGTTGGCCATGACTCATGTAGAGGTAAAATCACCTCCCCATTCTCATTGGAGTATTTCAAACCACCAAGGACACCCACTACTCCAATGAAAGCCACTCTCACACCTTCCTCCACTCATGAGAGGCCAAGTGGATGGATTCTCTACCCAAACAGAGCCCTCCATGGTGACCATTTGATCAAAAAGCTGAAATAATCATCATCATCCAAGCCAAGGAAGGAGGGGGTATACCCCCCTCATTCTCATTCAAACACACACACCCACACTCGATTCAACCCTAACAGCCAAGGAGAGAGATCCTAGAGCTTCCGCTTACATTTCCTAAGCTCCCCAAAATCCCCATTCTCGATTTTACATAAAATTGAAATAGGGGAACAAACCAGAGATTGCCATTTCCCAATTTTGTAACCAAAGTGAAATTAACTTTGCACACACCATCCTTGGATCTAGACTAGCCAAAATAAATCATTTTCCAAGCTTCCCGATGGTCGAAGGGTGGAGTTCGATCAAGGCTGATTGCTTACTTATTGTAGGATGGTCTTCTGAGCAAACTACACTAAATTAAAGCTTGTGTGGCTCAATAGGGCTTCATTTCTACCAAACAAAGTTCATCAATCGTTGAAACTATCAATCATAAGCTCCAGTGAGGTATGCCATTAAAATAGATCCTTAGCTTAAAATAGGTTGGTCCTTTATGAAGGAAATTTGCATCTTGTGTGATCTCCATTGGATGTGCTTCCCCAAAGGTGTGACATCAATTTGATCTCCATCCGAGATCGAGTGAGCTCAGATCAAGTGACAATGATTATTCATCTCTCGCCAAGAGGAGACCACACGAATTATCCATCTATGTGATCAGAATGGATGGTCCTAATCTAATCACGCATAGAACCCCTCTTTCTTCTCTTCAACCGTGAAAGCGCCGCGGATCCGATCTAGATCGCCCATGTGAAAGCGCATTCTGCCACCATCCATGTTAGCATTGGATGTGATAACTTAAATAACTAATCCTATTACGCCATGTGAAAAGCACACTGCGTCAGCAGTGACATGGCGCCAATGGGATTAGGGGTTAATTATGTTAATTAATCCTTTTTTTAGTGTTGAATCTTCCAGAATTCATAACTAATTATAAAAAAACCAAAAAATACAAATGAGGGCTCATTTTAAAGGTATTTCAGAGGAAAATCCATTAAAAGTATTATTAATTATTTTTGAATAATAATTTTTCTTAATTAAGCTTTAATTAAAAACTTAATTAGCATAATTACTCTCTGATTAATTATCCAATTAATTTCAAACTTTCCAGAGATATTTAGGGGGATGACCTCTACCTCCTTTATTTTTCTTGGGATTTGTTAGATAATTAATTGGAAAAATTAATGGATTAAGCCTTAATTACTCTCTTATCTTAATTAATGATAATTAAGCAAATGAATAAAATGGATTGGGACCCCTATTCCAGTCTTTCCTTAAGTCTTCCATTCCTCTTAAATAATAATTAATTAAAACATTAATTAATTAATTAACAAAATCAATCCAAATCCAAATCATACATGAACTTTAATTAACTAATTGAAAATATTTATGGATTGAGACTTAGGCTACCTTTTTTTTCTCTTCCATAAGTCCATTTCATATGATTAAGATTTAAGAGATAATTAATAATTTATAATTAATTTGATTGAATATACTTATCTAATTAAGTTTTGGGTAGCTTTTTGGGTGTTCAATAGCCCAAAGAGGGAGCTAATGAAATTATGGTTAGTTCACATGTGTGATAAAACCATTAGAGTAATTAAGTGAGCTCCTTAAGCTTAATTAATTAATAATTATGAGCTAATTGCATTAGGCCCCTTTCATTTCATAGGAGTGTTTTCATTTACTTTCCATGTGGTTGCATATCATATTAGCTAATAATTGTTTAAATGATTACCTTAAGGTGACATAGGTTAATTAATTAATTTAATCTATGCTTAACTTAATCATTCCATAAAACAACCTAATTGCTTTTATTGAATCAATTAACTCACACAAATGAGATTAGACCGAAACCTCTTTCACATTTTATAAATCAAATTAAATATGAAATTAAAAATGGCTTTAACAAACATGTATTCATACTTTGTTCAAGTGGTTGAATTGATTAATCATGTAACTTAAAGCTCTTTGCTCCTGCTTTTGCATAAGAATTTAGATAGAGCTTTAAATTAATATGATAATATAATTCAACCAAAGGAAACATCAATTCCAAATACAATTGCTTGCATTCATCATTCAAGTATGCTAGAATGTAAATTGTATGTATAGGTATGCTTAGGACTTAATCATATGCATGTTATATATGATAGAAAGAAATAAACAAATATGTGTTATGTGATAGTAATTCATTCCAATTAATATTAAGATGTCTTTCTTATTGAATGAGTTTATTTGAATTGAACCTAAACTTAAGATTATTTAAAATATGTAATAAGACATTCACTAAAGAGAATTGTTTAATTTATTGGCTTTAGAAATGACTTAAGGTAGGGATAAAAGAAACTGATCCTTTCTTTCCTTCTCTTTATAACACTTAGTTGTTAAGTGTAAATCAAATGAAACAAAAGAAAATATTAAGTAAAACTTACAAATCAATTAAACCACTTAAAGTGAAACCACCCTTCATGATCAAATCATTTCATACTTAGGAAACTATAACCTTGCCTAGTTAGGACATACCACGTAAGCCTTAATACACACATTAGATCAAGTCACCACTTCTAGTATTATGTTAGGGCAGTGCATGGTTTGATGTATGTTTGGTTTTATGATGTATTGTTTTAGACTAGATGTTAGGGTGTATGTTTCATAGATTGGATGTTGGGCCATTAGCCTATGTCTTTTTTCTAGGAGATTGTGCTTAAGGGGCCACTCAAAAAATAAATATAAATGCTCTCTCATAAGTTGCTTAAGCCCCAAGCATAATCCAAGTTAGACAGTGGGCTGTTTCCCATGTGTAGGGTGCTAAGTCTAAATTATAAATATAATTGCTTGGGTGGGTTGTAAGTTTAGCTAACCTCTATTTTGCAGGTGTAGTTAGATTTACTCTTCACATTTAAATGTAATTTTGCAATTAGAAATTAGGATTAGTGTTATGGGTGGATAAGGATGAGTAATGCCTAGAGGGCTTTGTCTTGGGAGGCCATGTGATGCCTTTGAAGTGGAGCAAATTAAATCAAATGGAGATATGAAGAAATGAAGGAGACATGAAGAATGAAGATGAAGACCCCCATAGCATGTATTCATCCTTAATTGTAATTATTCTTTTGTAATCTGGGTTGTATAAGGGTAGAGCTACCCTTTTTTTTGGGTTGTACAAAGGATACTAATCAAGACCGCCATTTATTCTTTTGCATTAGCTTTATAAATTATTTAATGATTTATTTATATTGCTCATTAGAAATTACTTGCCTCTTATAGTTTCTTTCTATATTGATGCTTTAATGTATGGCCTGGATGTGATTAGGCTCTTAGGGAAAAATTATGTTTTCTATCCCAACTACAATCATAACTAAAATTTTCTACAACTCATAACCTCACCATAAAGCCTAGGCATTAAATCAAGATAACTAAAAAATTTAGCAACCCCTTAGATGAATGTTATATGTTTCACATCATGCATGCATATTCTTTCTCTCTTGAAAATAGGGGATTTCCATCCTTGCACAATAGAGGAGTGCTTGACCTGTGAGGGCATCCCTTGTGGTGGAAAACACCCCTTCTTGCTGATTTGGCCCATAACTCATTTTCATCATACATCTAGACATATGAAAATCCCAAAGCCTTTGTCAAAATAAAGTGTCAAAAACAAATAAAATTTGAAAAGATTTGCATTAGACTAAGTCATTACTCATACCACTCATGCTCTAGTCTCTTTAAGGAGTTGTTTAAGGACTTTAGCCTCTTTCTAAATGATAACAATCTAACTATCTTGCAAAAACTTAAGAATTGCCTACATGATTTTAAAGCGTAGGAGGAGTTAACTGGTTGCTATGTCTAGCAGTTTGGTGGTTTATCCTCTCTTGTGGAGGTAAACCATACGATCTTCGCTTAGATTTAGGTTGCAACTTTGGTTCTTACTAAAGCTCCCTAAATTTAGGATCCGAGATAGCTATTTCCTTTGGGCTACAAGCAGAAATCCTCACGTCTTAGATATTTCTACAATCTTGTATCGTGAGATTATAAGTCCTAGCCTTCTAATAAATTTCAGCTCAAATACATAATACTCTTCAATTTCTAAGATATAAAGCCCAACCATAGGATAAATTGGAATGCTCACTAGGTTTCCTAGTATCATGAGCATCCCCTACTCATCTCCTTTTGGCTTTGATAATAAGTCTCTCATTTTGATCTATCCCACTTGATTTTCTAAACATAGCCAACTTATTGATAGTCCTATCTTTAAAATCTTTGGAGATAATAATTGCCTACTTTAATCTAGAGTATTCCCAATTTAAATAAACCCTGCTTCATTCATCCATGTAAAGTAGGGAAAAATCTCTAGTGTATTTGAAGACCCAACATGCTTAGGAGTCCTTATTAGGTGATTAGGTCCATTGTAGGGTGGTGATTTCCATCTTTCGAGATAATGCACCATTCCTTGATGTCACACTCGATCACTTCAATAAGTACACCCTTAGATCTGTGTGATGTCCCCCATTACACATAATTAAAATCAAACACCATAATTATCTTAACTATTCAAAAACTACCTCAAGTCAAAGATATGGTCTTCATTTTCTCTACGTCTATCACAAGATCATCGACATATCACTTGACTTAATGATGAATGAGTTCGTCAAAGATTCAAGTCATAGCCCACTAGCATGTAGCCCCAGCATTTTTAAGGCTGAAAGGCATGACCTTATAACAATAAATTTTTCTAAAAGTAGTATTTCTTTCATCTTCAGGGGCCATCTTTATTTGGTTATATCCATATGAGCTATCCATGAAATAGAAGATGCATGAGATGTTCATCATCATCGGATTGGTAGTGAAAATTCATCTTTTGGACATGCCTTATTTAAATCCCTAAAACAAATGAATATGTGAATTTAACCTTTCTTTTCCTAACTAGGATGATGTCACAACCGTGTAGGTATTTTTCTTCATGGATGAAGCTAGCATTCAAGTTTCTTGACTTCAAAAATGACCTATTCTATGTCTAATCGCATGAGTCTAAGAGCTTTCTTAATAGGTTAGCGAGGCTCTATTGCTAATTTATAGACCACGCCAATAGCTAATCCAAGCATCTCTTCATAACTCCATGCAAAGTTCTTAAACTCAAGTAATAGCTTAACAAACTCATTCATTTCAACAAAGAACTGATGTATGTAGGACGGATCTTCTTTAGTTCTAAGTTGATTTCCTTGAGATCATCGATGGTTGACTTGATCACATATTAAAACTCAAGGTGCATCTTTGACTTAAAATCATCATCATTGAAGTTTCTAAGCACAGCCTCCCATATGAGTTAATGTGATTTGAAAAGAACCTATCACATTCCAAATGATTTTTCATGGCTATAGTAATCATCATCGATCGACCAACTGCATCAATCCTAGTCCCATCTTTGATTGAAGCTTTTACATTTGTTCTTCCATATTCTTTCAAAGTAGTCTGACTTGTGCTTTGACCAAGTGTGTAGGATTAACCCTTTCTTTGCTAAATTATGAACACAAGGCAAGTACCAATCAAAAGAAAATTCTATTAAATCTTTATATGAATCATCTTCAAGTTCTACATCAACATCTTGACTTGAGGATGATACTCCCAGAAAGAACATCCGAGTATTCACACATGTGGATGACTTAGGGGCTTCCTTAACTACCAAACCATCAATGTTTTGAGAGAAAAGTGGGGTTAGAGCTAACGTTCCCAACTGATGCCTAATTGTTTCACATATAAACTTGGATACACTTATGCCTTGCTTTGGAGCCCAGTCTTCATCTCTATCTAACTTAAGTGTCACCTCTAAGAGAATCTACTGCCAAGAAGAGTTGACTAGTGTGCTAACCATATAAGAATCATCCTATGAACTAGATTCTAAGTCTATATAGATAGCAGTGTACTCCTGGTAGCTGGGACATATCTTCTATTGAGTGGCCAATAATGAGATTTTCCACCCCTATGACTGCCTCTAAACTTTCCTTTTCCTCTACCTAGTGGAGGTCAGGTCATCCTACCCATATGTTCGAATGGAGTAAAACATGGAATCTAATGTTAGGCTCCACTTCCTCCTCCAAGTTTAATTTCACTCTTATTTTTTTTCATTTCATCTTTTCTTTTCTTTCTCTTTTTCTCTTTCATTTTCTTTTTCTTTTTCTCTTTTTTTTTATTTTTAAAATTTGGCCAAGTTTGCAAGAATAGACTTGTTGATTTTGAGGAAGGTAGTTAGCCACGTCTTCATATATGAAGACCTCATGAACTATAAATGGCTTGATATATCCTTTGACATAGTAGACAATCTCACTTCTCACAAACTTCATACACTGATATAGAGAGGATGGAACTATATTGTTCTCATGTATCCATTATCTCCCAATCAAAGCATTGAAAGATGTATCCGAGTCTATAATGTGAAACTAAGCTTCGGTCTTCCAATCATCTATCTCCAAGGGCAACACTATGGAGCCTAAGGCCTGTTGACCTCACCTTTGGAGTGTAGATTCAATCTTCCCATCTTAGACTTAGGAGTCTTCTAGACACTAAGACTTCCCTAGTCATAAGACACTTCTAACAATTAGGGTAACACTTAACCTTAGCCTAAAGACTTAGAAGGGTTAACCATTGGATTAGGTTATGCCTCAGAGGATAATACCCTACCTACAAATCCAATCCATGTTCACTTTCTCCATCCAAACCTCCTATTCAATTCAAACATCAAATTCAAATCCAAATCCAAACCAAATTCCAAAACCAAATGATTAAAGCCCATGATCAAATCCAAACTTGAAAACTTCATATATGACCTATCTCATAGACTTAGCCAAATCTTATTCCAAATCAATAAAATCAATTGATTTTCTCATAATAAATTTATATCTTCAATCATATTCCTAAATATAAATCAAATCTACATTTAAATGATCAAAACTAAATCAAACTAAATGAAATTAAATCAAAACCCTTCCTAAGCCATTTGACCTATCACATGGACTTAGCCAAATCTTAATCCAAATCTAGTCAAACTCAATTGATTTTTAAATCAATCATATTTTCAATCGTCTTCACAAATTTAAATGAAATATACATTTAAATCATCAAAACTAAATCAAACCAAATGAAAATCCAAACCTAAGCCACGTGACCCAAACTCACGGACTTAGCCAAATTCTTTCATTCCAAAACCCAAATTCAATTGATTTTCTCATGAATCAATCATACCTTCAATCATATTTATAAATATAAATGAAATCTACAATCATCAAGCCAAACCAAAATCAACCCAAGTCAAACCCAGCTTAACCCTTTTGACTTGAAATGTTCAAATGAACCAAAACCCATTTTAACCCAAGCCAATTGAAATTGAATTTTTATATCAATCTCAAATACACATATAAACTCAACTAAATCAAACTCAACCCAAAATCAAGCCAACTAAACCCAATTGGCCCCCTTGACCCAAAGTGGCCAATTTGACCTATTTGTGCCAAGTTCTAATCCTGCCCAAATTAGATTGAACCAAGCCCATCAAAACCTCCCATCATGATTGTTGATCACCCTAGGTTGATCAATTGTCACAAATTAGGTCAATAAAACTTGTTCATTTGACCCAAGTCAACCCCTTAACCAATATGAACCCAAACTAGCCAAATTGCAACCTAAGCAAAAATCCCTTAAAACCAATGATTCATACTAAATCAAAATCAATATTTGAAATATGACTTAGCCTTCAATTGAGTCAAACCAAACCCAATTGGCCCTCTTGACACAAGTTGGCCCAAATTGACCTAATAGACTAAATTGAGTCAAATCAAAATATAAACCAAAATTGCACAGCTCAAGTTCATTCCAAATTGATTATTGAACTTCACCAAAGCCATGATTGGACCCCAATTGAACACTACTTAGCCCAAATTGACCTAAAGGTTCATGTTGCTAAATCAAAACCAAATCCAAATTAAATGAAACCAAAGCCTACAATCATCTTCAATTGCTCAAATTAACCCAACACAAGCCACTTTGGCTAATTTGGTCAAATTGGTCAACTTAACCCATTTGACCCAAATGAATTCTAATGAGCCAAAATCAAATCTAAGCCAAACTAAACCAAACAAATTAAACCAAAACATCTCAAATGATCCTATGAACTTGACCAAGCCCTTGGTTTGACCCACTTTGACCTAAATGAGTCAAATTGAGCTAAATGAGTCAAATTGAGCTAAACCTAACTAAATCAACTCCAATTGACTTGAAATTTGGGCTAACCCACTTTTGGCTCATTTCAAATAAAATAATGCCAAATGATCATTCTACCATTGGTCAAGGGCATCACATGAGACAAATCACCCATGTAAGTGGTAATTTTCTTTCATTCCTTGGCCACTTGGTACTCTCCCAATGGTCCCAGCACCTGTGACATCGCCCAACCCACCTGGGGTGGTTGAATGGGCCATGACCCATGGGAGGTAAAATCACCTCACCCTCCCCATTAGAGCATTTAAAACCCATAGGTCACCCATGATTCCTCCTTTGTAGCCAGCTCCACACCTTCAACCAACCAAGCCGAGTCAACTCACCTCCACCTTGCCACCCATGACTCCCTGAGATGGCCGAATGACAATTAGAAGCCAAACGATCCCACCATCACGATTAAGATGTATACACCCCTCGCTTTCCACTCAAACACAAAAAAAAATCATTTATAGCCCTACCTACTCAAGATTACTAAAGCCATTCTCTAAGCTCCCATGCATTTTGATCAAAAATGTCATTCCCAAAATAGACACTACCATTTTGACCTAACTTCCCATTTATTCATCAAACTCAAATTAACTCACTCACCTTCCTAGGCCTCACCAGCAAGAATGAATCATCTCCCAAGCTTCCCGAGCACCAGAGGTGGGACTTCGATGAAAGCCGAGCTCCAAATCATCAGTTCATGGACTTTGAGTGTGGAACATCCAAGAATTGCCAACGTGTCTTCATCTCCACTAGATGAATCTTCCTCAATCGCTCAAATCGGTCTTGAGATGAGGTATGCTTCCAAAATTGATCCTTAGCAAAAAATGGCTTGGAGCTTTTGAAGAAAACTTGCATCTCATGTGATCTTGACCATTGGATCCCTCCGATGTCCCAAGTGTGGGATCCTTTGAGTTGATCTAAGCTTCAAGATCAAGTGAGCATTGAACGACTCCATTCTCCCTCACTCGCCTAACGTTAGATCACGTATCATCCATTCTATGTGATCAAAATGGATGATCATGATTAAATCCACTAGATCGATCTGATTTAATCCTATTAAGTTATAGGATTAAATGTAGCCATATGATCTTAGATTGGATGGCATATGAGAAAATGAGTGCAAGGAATAGTTAGATAAATTTTAATAGCTGCCCATGTGGAAAGTGCACAACGCCATGTGGTGCCAACAAGATTAGGCTTTAATTAGGCTTAATTAATCATTTTTAATGGCTGAAACTTATAAAAATAAAAAAATGCAAATGAATACTCATTTTAAAGGTATTTTAGAGGAGAATTAATCAAAAATATTCCTAATTAATTTTGAATAGTAATTAAAGTTTAATTACAGAACTTATTAGCTTAATTACTCCTTAATTATTTGAGCAATTAATCTCGAATTTTGTGGGTTAATTTAATGGGATGACCTTTGCCTCCCATGATTTTCTTGGGATTTATTGCTCACTTAATTAGGAAAATTGACTAATTAAACCTTAACTACTCTTTTAATTTAATTAATGATTAATTAATCCCATGAACTATAGCAAATTAGTTAATTAAATTTACTAATCATTGCTCAATAGTAGTGAAAAAGGAATAGGGTTGGGACCCCTTTAAGTTCATTTCACCATTTTTAAAATGAAATTAATCAAGATTTATTAATTAATTAAATCACTTAATCAAATTGAAATCATAATCACATCACCTTAATTAATTAAATCATGGGGTAGATTTTAGGTGTTTAATAACCAAAAGGAGTTTAATGAAATTATGGTTAGTCCACATGTGGGAAAACCATAAGAGTATTAATTAAGTTTAATCTAATTAACATAATTATTAGCCAATTGCATTAGGCCCCTTTATTTCCTAAGATCATTGCAAGTTTATTTTCCATGCATATCATGTTGGCTCATAATTATTTAGTTAATTATTTTGAGATATAAAGGGTAATTAATTCATCTAATAAGGGTTCAACTTAATTAACCAATAAAATTAACTTAATTACATTTCCTTAAATTAAATCAAATCACTAATGTGGGAATCAATTTAAAATAGCAAGTGATGATTTCTCTTCTCCTCTCTAAATCAAATCAAATCCAAATCTTATTTAATGTTGACCTCATTTTTAGGATGAGCTCTCAACCCCTCCATCTTAGACATATGACGCCTCTCTAGACTTTAAGAGATCCTTAGTATTATGACACATCTAGTGGATTAGGTGGACACAAACCTAGCCCAAGAGTTAGCCATAGGAATAGGTCATGCCTGTGTTACAAAAGTTGCCTACTATTGACCTCATAGCTCTCAACCCCTCCATCTTGGCATGTGACTCTTAGACTTTAAGAGTTCCTTAAGACACATCTAGTGATTAGGTGGACACTCAACCCTAGAGACTTAGAAGAGATAGCCATAAGATTAGGTCATGCCTTAGTGAGGAAAATTTTGCCTACCCTTAGCTTGAACCATTCCCCACCTTCCTTTCTTCAAGTCAAACTCCAAATAAATCTTATTTTATTTTCTCCAAACTCAAATCAATGCCACATGATTGAAATCCATGATTGAAACCCATGAATGAAATTCCTAATTCCAAATCTTTCCTAAGTCCTTTAAGTTTTCCTATCATAAGTCGATATACAAGTTCAATCAAACTCAAATCAATTCATTTGACACTTTATATTGACCCAAAGTGACCTAAAGTACCTTATGCCAAATTCAAATCAAATTGAACCAAACTAATGCCATCAAAATCCTTGATCTTACATGGATGATCAATCAATCAAATTCGATCAAACCAAGTCAAACCTCGGGTTGACCAAGTCAACACTTAGCCAAAATAAAACTTAACATAGCCAAATCCATAAATAGGCCAAATTGATTGAAACCATTGATTTAAGTTCATTCATGAACTATGTTTGAACTTGACCAAGTCAACATTTCTAACTTTAAATCACTTTCACCCAAGTTGACCTAAAAGTCAAATATGTCAAAACTTGATCTAAGCCAAATTGATTGACATCAATGGGTCAAGTTCATTTTAAATCACTTGTTGAACTGAACAAATCAATTGACCAACTAGACCTAACTCAGCCCATTGACCTTGAACCCAACTTGACCTAAATCATGTTGAAAAATTCAAAATTGATTGGAAATAAAGATACCAATCTACTTAATATATGACTAAACCTAAACCTACCCATGACCTAGCTCAAATAGGTTAAATAGGTCAAATTAGTCAACTTGACCCATTTGACCTAAATGAAGTCATATGAGCCAAATTTAAAACTAAACCAAATTGAATCAAACTAAAGCCACCAAAACATTTCAAATGGTCATATGAACTTGACCCAACCCTTGGTTTGACCCAATTTGACCAATTGGTCAACTTGACCCAAGTTGACTCATTTTAACCTAAATGGGTCAACATGAGCCAAACCATATCAAATGAACTCCAAATCCAATGAAACTTGTCCAAACCCATTTTCTCAACATACCCAACATATTCAAATTCAAAAATTGGCCAAATGACCATTCTACCCCTAGGCCAAACAAATTTTGGTCGATCCATAATTTGGTGCCCTGTCATATCAAATTGATACCTTCCTAATAGGTCAAGTAAACCTTATGGTGGTGCACCCAACCAATGTATTTCAGCTGGACCCAAGGCCAAAATCAACATAGCCTTGGCTAATTTGAAAACCACCTCCACTTGATTTGAAGCAGAGGTTACTAATCCACTTTGGCTCAACCATGTGCCAACTTCAAATAGCCCAAACAACCCTTTCCAAATGGTCAATTGATCAAAATGACATCCATAGCTTCATCATCTAATTGCGGAGAATATATACTGCCATTTAATTCAATTGACACATCCTCATTATTTGATTGAGTGAGAGTGTAGCCATCGAGAGAGCAATCCTAAGCTTAGAATTTAGAAATGGCCATTCTCGATTTTCATCCTTTGAAAATGGGGAGCTCAACCCATTTCCAAACTTCTTCCACATTACAAACCACTTCAATTTGCACCTTCTGGGGACCAAAAAAGCTTGCCCAAGTTTCCCCTCAAGTTCCAAACAAAGGAGAAGTTCAATTGATCAAAGCCACAAAGGAGAGCATGAGGTGGGTCCATAGAAATCTATAACCTAAAGAGCTAATTATTTCACCATAGCTTTGTCTCAACTACTCCCAAGGGAATTAGATTCCAAGGAGGCCATTTTAAACTTGGTGTGGTCTTTTGTGAAAGTGTCATGGCAAAAATTGAGCTAAATGATTGCCAATGATGTGTGCAAAATCTTGTCCCCATGAGCTCAATGAGGTTGGATCTTCCTGATCATGGAATCCATTGATCCTCAAGAATGTGTGATTCACCCCATCCAGATTTTGGATGATAGATTAAATGTGGATGGCACCAAGATTAAATGCATTTTATATATCGATTTATCTTTAAACCGGGGTGATTCTGGTCAGATTGATCACAAGCAGTCAAACCCACACCCATCACCTTGATGGGATGTCAGTGGTCTCACAAACCATGTAAGGCTTGCACTCCACCGCATGTCGAGGTTAAAAGGATTAATTAGGTTTTCCCTAATTAATCTCTTAAGCTTTAAAAATTCATATCTTCCTAAATAAAAAAAAAGAGGTAAATTTCACCAAAGAGATAATCTAGAATATTCTAAAATTGGTTTTAATAGATTTTAAAATATATCTCATTTTGCCTTTTATTGGAAATCTTATTTTGCTAATTACTTTAAATAATTCTGATTAATCCCAAACTTATTGGGTATGTTTTATGGATAACCTCCTCTAATTTTCTTGGGATATATTGAAGGCTTAATTGGGAGAATAAAATGCATTTAATCCCTTATGTAATTAAGGGTAATTGGTTTGATTAGTGTTTTAAATGCTTATTAAAGTTGATATTTTGATCTAGTAGGAGGTCTAGAATAATTGGGGTATTTCCCAAGCTATTCTAAACCCCATTTTCTTTCCTTAATCCTCTTTAATTAATTAATACCCTCTTAATTTCTAAGAATTCTAAAACCTTCCACTTGCTACTTTGGATGCTTAGGTTTGAGAGCAAGCTCAATTAAAAAAATCAAAACCCAACTCATATGTGTGAGGGTGTTTTGAAATTACTTGTTAAATCCCTTAGCTTAATTAACCATTAATCATGAGCCAAATTATATAGGACCTTTCTTCCTAGGACAAATTTAAATTCCTTATGAAGTTTTATGTAATATCATCTTAATTGTTAACTATGCTAAGGTTATTTAATTAACTTATGCATAATTCATACCTTAACCTAAGCAAAATTTAAAATGAATATAATCATCTAAAACTTAAATAAAAATGTAAAACACATCTGGGAATGGGTTAGGAACAACAAACTCAACTCACCTTTTCAAAATTAAATCAAATTCAAAATCAAACAAAAATCATACTAAATGAACTTTGGTTTACTTTAATCTTTCTTATTTCATAAGATTATCTTTAGGATTTAATTAAAGTGAATGTGTTTACATGCTTTCATTTTTAGTTCTTTCCCCAACATGTTAAATATGTATGTAATGTGGTTCCATGCATTCACACTTTTCAAAATTCAAGTTTAAAATGAAAATGTTTACTTATCAAATTTGTATGAAAGTAAGAATACAAGTATTATCACCATTAAATTCAAATTATTTGAGGGGTGTTTTGAAATTACTTAAGTTAAACCCCTTAGCTTAATTAACCATTAATCATGAGCCAAATTGTATTAGGACCTTTCTTCCTAGGTGCATTACAAATTTAAATTCCTTATGAAGTTTTATGTAATCTCATTGGCTCATAATTACTTGGTTAACTATGCTAAGGTGGTATAGGTATGGGTTAATTAACATGCATAATTCATACCTTAAGCTAAGCAAAATTTAAAATGAATATAATCATCTAAAACTTAAATAAAAATGTAAAACACATCTAGGAATGGGTTAGGAACAGCAAACTCAACTCACCTTTCCAAAATTAAATCAAATTCAAAATCAAACAAAAATCATACTAAATGAACTTTGGTTTACTTTAATCTTTCTTATTTCATAAGATTATCTTTAGGATTTAATTAAAGTGAATGTGTTTACATGCTTTCATTGCTTTAGTTCTTTCCCCAACATGTTAAATATGTATGTCATGTGGTTCCATGCATTCATACTTTTCAAAATTCAAGTTTAAAATGAAAATGTTTACTTTATGTCAAATTTGCATGTGTAAAAGTAAGAATATGAGTGGCTATTATCACTATTAAATTCAAATTATTTTCAAAATATATGAATAAATTATGAAAACTAAAGTATGTTACTTATATTTTAATTATAAGCTTTACATGTGAGTAAGAGGATGTGCTTAGTATAGGTTTTCCTTCTTCTTTTAGTATAGTTTTGAATAGATTTGGTAAGATGTGTGGTTCATTTGAAAAGAACCTAACACTTGCCTAATTCCATATCCTATTCATTTCTATACTATCACTTAAGAAGGATACCTATGCTTGCACATATAAATTACATAAAAAAATGAATCAACTAATACAATTTTTTGCATTCTTTCTTTTCCATTCATTTTTTTGTGCACATGTTTCCATTTAAGGAAAGTGGTATATTAGTCTGGACAACCCCGAGGTTGTGAGGCTTTAAGTAGCCTTAAGTAGGTCTTGTACCTTACACCTCTAGTTAACAATGACACTATACTCACTTATGCCTTTCCTACTCTTATGTGTGCATGTGAAAATTGGATAAGAAATCCTTTTCTACTAAAGAAAAATGCATCATGAACTTCTAAAGTTCTTTAAATGAATCACATAGCATGCATCATAAAGTGTGTTAAACATTCTCATTTGTGCATATAGATATGCTTATGACTCATTCATATGCATGTTATATATGTTGGGAAAGAAATGAAGTAATGTATGTTTTTGTGAATTTGGTTCATTTTATTTAATCTTAAAATGCCTTTCTTTTTGAATGGGCTTGTTTAGAGTTCATCTAAACTTAGGATTGATTAAAACACCTAATCAAACATTCACTAAATCAAACCAAAAATATGAATCTACTTTAGAAATTACTTAGTTAGGAAAGAGAAGTTCTCTTCTCTTTCCCTCTCTTTATAACTTAGTAATTAATGGTAGGACTCATTAGAACCTAATCAAAACATGAAATAAAATTAACCCAAAACAACTAAATCACTTAAATGAAACCCTTCCCTAAGTTGAACATGCTTCACACAAAGAAAATTCTAACTTAAAGCCATAGCTAAGCATAGCACACAAAACTCCAAAGAACACACATTAGGCTAACTCACTACTTCTAGCTTTAGGTTAGGGCGGTGTATGGTTTGATGCTTGCTTTTATTTTGTGATATATGTTTTAGATTGGATGTTAGGATGTATGTGCGTAGAATGAATAGTAGGGGGATCTTAGTCTAACCATTATTTTTGCATGGGATTGTGCTTAAGGGCACCGTAATAAATAAAAATATAAATGCTTTTGCAGTGCTTATACTAAGCATAATCCAATAGGTCGAGGACTTAGTCACCAATGTGTGATAAGTCCAATATACATGCTTGATTTGGTGGTTTGTTTAGCTAACCTTTGTTTTATGTTAGATTTATTTCTCCTTTTCATGTAAATTTTGCAATAATTTTGGAATGATTGTTATGGGATTTGATGAACATTGGTCATAAGATTTCATCTTATATACCATGTGAAGCCTTGGAGCATCCACCTTTCAACCATCAAAAAGGAGCCAAAGAAGAAAGAAGAAAAGAAGAAGAAAGAAGAAAAGAAGAATGAAGAAATGAAGCTTGAAGACCCCCATTAAAATGAATTATTTGCTTAATTGTATCTAATTCATTTGTAATCGGTTGTATAAGGTAGAGTACATAATTTATTTTTCAGTTGGTCTGGTCACACCCTTCTTATTCTTTTGGGATTAGCTTTATAAATTGCTTAATGATTTATTTAGCTTCTGCATTAAGTGGCATCTTTTTTCTAGTTTCTTCCTTTCTTTATGTATGGCCTAGATGTGGATTAGGCTCTTAGGGAAAAAAAAATCTTTTATCAATTTTAATAATTCAAAACTAAAAATAAAGAATTCATAACCTCACCTAAAGCTTTAAAATCAAGATAAAATAATTAGAAACCCTTTAGCTGGATGAGTACTTTCTTTTATAACATAATGCACAAATGCATCTTGCTTCACTCTTGATTGGAGGGCTTCCACCTCTGCCAGAGAAACTTGGCTTGACCTTTGAGAGCCATGGTGGAAACACACCTCCTCCCTTCTCGTTGATATTGGCGAATAACAATTTTCTCATGCATTCGACATATGAATCATATTAGCCCGAGTCAAAATGATTGTCTAAAAATGAAAAGAAAATGAAATCTGAATTGCAATAGATTTAGGTCATTTAAAGCATGTCCTTACATGATCTAGTCTCTTTAGGGAGTGAGTTTAAGGACTTAGTCGCTTTCTAAATAAATAACAGCCTAACTATCTTGCATAAAGCATATGACTTGCCTACATGTATTTAAAATCATAGAGGAGTTAGCTGGCGCAGCTTGTAAGTCCAAGATGGGTGGTTTGTCCCCTCTTGTGGAGACAAACCAAATACTCATTTTTGCCTTAGATTTAGGTTGTGCTTTCGGTTCTTGCCAAAGCTCCCTAGATTTAGGTTCTGAGATTGCTTCTTCCCTTTGTGGGTCATATGCATAATTCCTCACCTCCATAAACCCTAAAACCTCCAACCCTAAACCCTAAGCCCTAAACCCCAAATCTTAAACCCTAAACCCCAAATCCTAAAATCCCAAAAATATAAACCTAAACTAAATAAAATCTAAAAATAAAATAAATAAAAATCCCTAAACTAAAAAAAAAATAAAACAAAATTAAAATCAAAACCTAAACTATAACCTAAACCTAAACCTAAACCTAAAAGTAAAATAAAATAAAAAATTTAAACTAAACTCAAATAAAATAAATAAAAACTTAAATTAAACTAAAAAAATAAAATAAACCTCAAAACCTAAATAAAATAAAACTAAACATAAAATAAAAATAAAATAAACCTAAAATAAAATAAAATAAAAACTAAATAAAAACTTAAAAATAAATAAAAAATAAAACCTAAACCCTAAACTAAAAAAAAAACTAAAACCTAAAATAAACAAAATAAAATAAACCTAAACCTAAACTAAAATAAACTAAACCAAAATAAATAAAACCTAAACCTAAACGTAAAATAAACTAAATCTAAATCCTAAAGTAAATAAAATAAAATAAACTAAAAATAAACTTTTACCTAAACTAAAAAATAAAACCTAAAAATAAACCTAAACTGAAAATCTAAAACCTAAACCTAAAATAAACCTAAACCCTAAAAAAATAAAAACCTAAACCTAAAAATAAATAATAAACCTAAACCTAAAAAAATAAAATAAAAAATAAAACTAAACTAAACAATAAAACATAAAAAAATAAATAAATTAAACTAAATAAAAATAAAAAATAATATAAACTAAATAAATAAATAAAAACTAAATAAACCTAAACCTACTAATTTACTTAATTTTTTAAAAAAAACCCTAAACCCTAAACCCTAAACTCTAAACCCTAAAGCTAACCCTAAACCCTAAACCTACAACCCTACACCCTAAAACTTAAACCCTAACCCTAAAATACCCTAAACCCTAAACTCTAAACTAACCATAAACTAAAACCTAAACTTAACCTAACCCTAAACTCAATCCCTAAACACTAAACTATAATCCCTAAACCTAAATCAAACTTAAACCTCAAACTAAACTTTAAACCCTAAACCTTAAACCTTAAACAAAATAAAACTTTAAACCTGTTAACCTAAAATAAACCTAAAACTAAATAAACTAAACACTAAACCTTAAACCTTAAACCCAAAACCCTAAACCTAAACCTTAAACCTTAAACCCTAAAACCCTAAACTCTAAGTCCCTAAACCCTAAACCCTAAACCCTAAACCCTAAAACCTAAAAACCTAAAAGCCTAAAAACCTAAGCATAAACTAAATAAAACCTAAAAATAAAATAAATAAAATAACCTCAAGCTAAATAAAATAAAAAAATAAAAAAAATAAAAAAAATAAAAACCTAAACTAAAACCTAAACCTACAAATAAAATAAAATAAAAATATTAAAAATAAAATAAAAAAAAAACATAAACTAAACTAAAACTAAAATAAATCTATATAAAATAAAAACTAAATGTAAAATAAACTAAAATAAACCTAAAATAAAATAAAATAAAAAACTAATTAAAACCTAAACCTAAAAAATAAACCTAAAAAATAAATAAAAATCAAACATAAACCCTAAACTAAGAAAAGCCTAAACTAAAAAACCTAAACCTAAAATTAAAATAAAATAAACAAAATAAAATAAACTAAATCTAAAATAAAATAAACTTTAACGTAAACCTAAAAAGTTAAACTAAAATAAAAATTTGAAACTAAAATAAATAAAGCTAAATTAAATAAAGTAAACTAAACAAAAATAAAATATAAAGTTAAATAAACTAAAATAAATAAAAAATATACTAAATAAACTAAATAAACCTAAACCTACCAATTTACTTAATTTTTTTTAAAAAAACCTAAATCCTTTACCCTAACCCTAAACCACAAACCCTAAACCCTAAAACCATAAAACTTCAAATGCTAAACCCTAAACCCTAAACCCTACACCCTAAAAACCTAAAAACCTAAATCTAAACTAAATAAAACCAAAAAATAAAATATAAAAAAACCTAAATCTAAATAAATTAAAAACAAAATAAAAAAAAACCTAAACTAAAACCTAAAACCTAAAAAAATAAAATAAAATAAAACTAAAAAATAAACTAAAATAAAATAAATAAAACCTAAACTAAACTAAAAAATAAAATAAACCTAAGAATTAAAACCTAAATAAAATAAAATAAGAACGACGATCCGATCAATCGCTAATGGAACTATGTCTTTACAACAGAGATGATTCTAATTATCTGGGGATGTTGATTTGCTCTATGAGTGCTCATTTTTTATCTATGTCGTCGCTTCTGTCTTAGAAAACTTAGTGTGTTACTTGGTGGATGAAATCAAAAATAAGAAATGTTGAATCTGAATTTGCTCTATTAAAAAAAACCAAAAACCCTAAACCTTAAACTAAAACTTGAACCCTAAAATCTAAAACCTAATCCCTAAATCCTAAAATGCAAAAACTCTAAACCCTAAACCCTAAACCCTAAACCCTAAACCCTAAACCCCTAAACTATAAACCCTAAACCTAAAGCCTAAACCCTAAAGCCTAAAGCCTAAAGCCTAAACCCTAAAAATCCTAAACCCTAAACCCTAAAACCCTAAACCCTAAATACTAAACCCTAAAAACTAAAACCTCAACCTTAAACCCTAAACATTAAAATAAAAAAGCCCCTAAACCCTAAACCATAAACCATAAACCCTAAAAAGCTAAAAACATAAAAATAAAATAAATAAAAAACCTAAACCAAAATAAAATAAAAAAATAAAAAAAATAAAAATATAAACTAAAGCCTAAACCTAAACCAAAACCTAAACTTAATAAAGAAAATAAAATAAAAATAAAAATTAAACTAAAATAAAATAACTAAAAACCTAAATTCAACTAAAAATAAAAAATCTAATTAAAATAAAAACTAAACCAAACAAAAAAATAAAATAACCTAAAATATAAAAATAAAACTAAATAAAACCAAAATCTAAAATAAATAAAATTAAAACCTAAACATTAAACTAAAAATAAAAAAACCTAAACCTAAATAAAAAAATAAAAACTAAACCTAAACTAAATAAATAAACCTAAAACCTAAACTAAACTAAACCTAAACCTAAACCTAAAAAAAATAAATAAAATAAATAAACCAAAACAAAAAAAAAACAAAACAAAAAAATAAACCTAAATAAAACCTAAACCTAAACCTAAAAAAATTAAATAAAAAACATAAACCTAAACCTAAAATAAAAACCTAAACATAAAAAAATAAAATAAAAAATTAACTAAAAATAACATAAACTAAACCTAAACCCTAAAAATAAACCTAAATCAAAATAAAAATAAAATACTAAAATAAATAGAAAATAATAATAAACTAAAACCTACTTATTTAACTCCTAAAAGAAACTAAATAAATAAATAATAAAAACTAACTAAACCTAAAATCCTAACTAAACCCTAAACTCTAAACCTAAACTAAAACCCTAAACCCTAAACCTAAAACCCTAAATCCTAAACCTTAAACCTAAAACCTAAAACCCTAAACCTAACCTTTAAAATCCTAAACTAAACTAAACCTAAACCCTAAACTCAAAATAAACCATAAACCCTAAGCTAGCCCCAACCACTAAATACTAAACCCTAAAGCCTAAACACTAAACTTTAAACCCTAAACCCTAAACCCTAAAACCCTAAACCCTTAAACCCTAAACCCTAAACCCTAAACCCTAAACCCTAAAAACTTAAAAGCCTAAAAACCTAAGCTAAACTAAATAAACCTAAAATAAAATAAATAAAATAACCTCAAGCTAAATAAAATAAAAAAAAAAAAAATAAAATAATTAAAAACCTAAACTAAAACCTAAACCTACAAATAAAAATAAAATAAAATAAACTAATAAAAATAAATTAAAATAAAATAAATAAAAACATAAACTAAACTAAAAACTAAAATAAATCTATATAAAATAAAAACTAAATGTAAAATAAACTAAAATAAACCTAAAATAAAATAAAATAAAAACTAATTAAAAACATAAACCTAAAAAATAAACCTAAAAATAAATAAAAAATCAAACATAAACCCTAAACTAAGAAAAGCATAAACTAAAAAAAAACCTTAAACCTAAAATTAAAATAAAATAAATAAAATAAAATAAACTAAATCTAAAATAAAATAAACTTTAACGTAAACCTAAAAGTTAAACAAATTTGAAACTAAAATAAAGTAAATTAAATAAAGTAAACAAAATAAAAATAAAAGTTAAATAAACTAAAGTAAAAAAAATATACTAAATAAACTAAATAAACTTAAACTTAATTCTTAAAAAAAAACCTAAATCCTTTACCCTAACCCTAAACCACACACCCTAAACCCTAAAACCATAAAACTTCAAATGCTAAACCCTAAACCCTAAACCCTAGACCTTAGACCCTAAAAACCTAAAAACCTAAATCTAAACTAAATAAAACCAAAAAAATAAAAATATAAAAAGCCTAAATCTAAATAAATAAAAAAAAACAAAATAAAATAAAAACCTAAACTAAAACCTAAACCTAAACTGAAAAAATAATATAAAATAAACTAATAAAAATAAAATAAAATAAAATAAATAAAAAACCTAAACTAAACTAAAAAAAGAAATAAACCTAAGAATTAAAAACCTAAATAAAATAAAAACTGAAGAACGATCGATCCGATCTACTGCTAATGGAACTATGTCTTTACAATAGAGATGATTCTAATTATCTGGGGATGTTGATTTGCTCTATGAGTGCTCATTTCATCTATGTCGTCATGTCTTAGAAAACTTAGTGTGTTACTTGGATGAAATCAAAATAAGAAATGAATAATTTGCTCTCTATTAAAACCAAAACCCTAAACCTTAAACTAAAACCTGAACCCTAAAATCTAAAACCTAATCCCTAAACCCTAAAATGCAAAAACTCTAAACCCTAAACCCTAAACCCTAAACCCTAAACCCTAAACCCCTAAACTAAACCCTAAACCTAAAGCCTAAAGAAACCCTAAAAAATCCTAAACCTAAACCCTAAACCTAAACCCTAAATACTAAACCCTAAAACTAAAACCTCAACCTTAAACCCTAAACATTAAATAAAAAAAGCCCTAAACCCTAAACCATAAACCATAAACCCTAAAAAACATAATAAATAAAAAAAAAACCTAAACCAAAATAAAATAAAAATAAAAAAATAAAAATATATACTAAACCTAAACTTAAACCAAAACCTAAACTTAATAAAGAAAATAAAATAAAAATAGAAACTAAACTAAAATAAAATTACTAAAAACCTAAATTCAACTAAAAATAGAAAATCTAATTAAAATATAAACTAAACCAAACATAAAAATAAAATAACCTAAAATAAAATAAAATAAAAGCTAAATAAAAACCAAAATCTAAAAATAAATAAAAATTAAAACCTAAACACTAAACTAAAAAAAATAAAAAACCTAACCTAAAATAAAAAGATAAAACTAAACCTAAACTAAAATAAATAAAACCTAAATCTAAACCTAAACTAAACTAAACCTAAACCTAAACCTAAACTAAATAAAATAAGATAAACTAAAAGTAAATTGAAACCTAAACAAAAAAATAAAACAAAAAAATAAACCTAAAATAAAAACCTAAAACCTAAACCTAAAAAAATTAAATAAAAACATAAACCTAAACCTAAAAATAAAAAATAAAACCTAAACATAAAAAATAAAATAAAAATAAAGATTAACTAAAAAATTAACATAAACCTAAACTTAAACCTAAAAAATAAACCTAAATCAAAATAAAAAATAAAATAAACTAAAATAAATAGAAAAATAAACTAAATAAACCAAAACCTACTTATTTACTTAATTTAAAAGAAATTAAAAAATAGCAAAATAAAATAAATAAATAAAAACCCTAACCCTAAACCCTAAAACTAAGCCTTAACCCTAAACTCTAAACCCTAAGCCAACAACCCTAAACCCTAAACCCTAAAACCCTAAATCCTAAACCCTAAACCCTAAAACCTAAACCCTAAACCCTAAACCCTAAACCCTAAACTGTAAACACTAAACCCTAAACCCTAAATGCTAAACCCTAAACCCTAAACTTAAACCCTAACACTAAACCTAAACCCTAAACCGTAAACACTAAACCCTAAACCCTAAATACTAAACCCTAAACCCTAAACTCTAACCCTAACCTTAAACCATAAACCCTAAATTCTAATCCCTAAAACACTAAACCCTAAACCCTAAACTAACCATAAACCCTAAACATTAAACCTTAAAAACCCTAAACTCTAAACCCTAAACCTTAAACCCTAAACTCAAAATAAACCATAAACCCTAAGCTAGCCCCAACCACTAAATACTAAACCCTAAAGCCTAAACACTAAACTTTAAACCCTAAACCTTAAACCCTAAACCCTAAAACCCTAAACCCTAAACCCTAAACTCTAAACCCTAAACCCTCAAAACCTAAAAATGTAAACCTAAACTAAATAAAACCAAAAAACAAAATAAATAAAAAAACATAAACTTAAATAAAATAAAAACCTAAACTAAAACCTAAACCTAAAAATAAAATAAATAAAAAATTAAAATAAAATAAAATAAATAATAACCTAAACTAAACTAAAAATAAAATAAAGGTAAGAATAAAAAACCTATAGAAAATTAAAATTAAATGTAAAATTAACCTAAAATAAACCTAAAATAAAGTGAAATAAAAACTAAATTAAAACCTAAAAATAAATAAAAAATAAAACCTAAACCCTAAACTAAAAAAAACCTAAAACTAAAATAAAAATAAATTAAACAAAATAAAATTATCTAAATATAAAATAAAAAAACTAAACTAAAATAAAGAAAACCTAAATTTATACCTAAAGTAAATTAAACCGAAACCTAAACTTAAACTAAATAAAATGAAATAAACAAAAAATAAACCTAAACCTAAAAAATTACCTTAAATAAAAACCTAAAACCAAAACCCACAAAAATAAAAAAAACCTAAACCTAAACCTAAAAATAAAAAATAAAACCTAAACATAAAAAATAAAACTCAACTAAAAAATAAGCCTAAACTTAAACCTAAACCTAAAAAATAAACTAAAATAAAAAGCCTAAACTAAAATAAATAAACCTATATAAATAAACTAAACTAAATCAAAATAATAAATAGGCATAAATAAAAATAAAAAATAAAATAAACTAAAATAAATAAAAAATAAACTAAATAAAGATAAACCTATTGGTTTATTTCATTTAAAAAAAGAATGCTAAACCCTGAGCTAACCCTAAACCCTTAACCCTAAACCCTAACCCTAAATCCTAAACTGCTATAACACTAAACCCTAAAACCTTAAACCCTAAACCTTAAACCCCAAAGCCTAAACTCTAAACCATAAACCCTAAACCCAAAAAACGTAAACCCAAAAATAAATACTAAACTAAAATAAAATAAATAAAATCCTAAACTTAATTATAAAATAAAAAACCTAAACAAAATAAAAACTAAACCTAAAATAAAATTAAATTAAAACTAAATAAAAACCTAAACCTAAAAATAAATAAAAAATCAAACCTAAACCCTAAACTAAAAAAAACCTAAACCTAAAATAAAAATAAAATAAACTTAAACCTAAACTAAAATAAACTAAACTAAAATAAATAAAACCTAAACCTAAACCTAAACTAAACTAAACTTAAACCTAAACCTAAACTAAATAAAATAAAATAATCTAAAAGTAAACCTAAACCTAAAAATAAACCTAAAATAAAAAACTAAAACCTAAACCTAAAAAAATAAAATAAAAACTTAAACCTGAACCTAAAAATAAAAAATAAAATCTAAACCTAAAAAAATAAAACTAAACTAAAAAATAAACATAAACTTAAACCTAAAAGTAAACTTAAAAAACCTAAACAAAAATAAATAAACCTAAAATAAATAAACTAAATAAAAAAAAAAAGAAAAATAAACCAAAATCAAAATAAAAAATAAACTAAAATAAATTAAAAATAAATAAAATATAACTAAACCTTCTAGTTTACTTAATTTAAAATAAAACAATAAAAGTAAGAAAATTAAAAAATTTTAAAAAACCTAACCCTAAACCCTAAAGCCTAAAATTAACCCCTAAAACTAACCCTAAACCCTAAACTTATACCATAAAACCCTAAACCCAAAACCCTAAACATTAAACCCTAAACCTTAAATTCTAAAATCCTAAACCCTAAACCCTAAACCCTAAACCTTAAACACTAAAACCTAAACAAACCCTCAACCCTAAGCTAACTCTAAACACTAAACCCCTAAAAACCCTAAAGCCTAAAGCCTAAAACTATACCTTAAACCCTAAACCCTAAACCCTAAACCCTAACCCTTAATCCTAAACCCTAAAACCCTAAACCCTAAAACCCTAAATCCTAAAACCCTAAACCCTAAACCCTAAACCTTAAACACTAAACTCGAAACCCTAAAATCCTAAAAACCTAAAAACCTAAAACTAAACTAAATAAAATCTAAAAATAAAATAAATAAATAAACCTAAACCTAAATAAAATAAAAAATAAAATAAAATAAAAACCTAAGCTAAAACCTAAACCTAAAATAAAAAAAATAAACTAAAAAATAAATTAAAATAAAATAAATAATAACCTAAACTAAACTAAAAAATAAAATAAACCTAAGAATAAAAACCTATATAAAATAAAAACTAAATGTAAAATAAAATAAAATAAACCTAAAATAAAATAAAATAAATACTAAATAAAAACCTAAACATATAAAATAAACCTAAAATTGAAACATAAACCCTAAACTAGAAAAAAAGCTAAACTTAAAACTAAAATAAATAAAACTTTAACATAAACCTAAAGAAAACTAAGTCGAAACCTAAACTAAAAATAAATCTAATCCTAAAAAAAAACCTAAAAATTCACCTAAATCCAAAACGTTCAAAAAAAAAAATAAAAACCTTAACCTTAACCTAAAAAATAAAAAATAAAATCTAAACCTAAGAAATAAAATAAAAATTAAACTCAACCAAAAAATAAACCTAAACTAAACCTATAAAATAAAATGAAATAAAAAACCAAAACTAAAATAAATAAATTCAAATAAATGAACTAAATTAAATAAAAAGAAAAAATAAACATAAATATAAAATAAAAAAATAAACTAAAATAAATAAAAAATAAACTAAATAAACCTAAACCTATCAGTTTATTTAATTAAAAAATCCCTAATCCCTAAGCTAACCATAAACCCTAAACCCTAAACCCTAAAAATCTTAAATCCTAAAGCCTAAACACTAAACCATGAAACCTAAACCATAAAACCTATCCCTAAACCCCAAACCCTAAAACCCTAAAGCCTATAACCCCTAAACCCTAAACCCTAAACCCTAAATCCTAAACCCTAAAAACCTAAACCTAAACTAAATAAAACTAAAAAATAAAATATATAATAAACTTAACCTAAATAAAATAAAAAATAAAGTAAAATAAAAACCTAAACTAATACCTAAAACCTAAACCTAAATAAAAAATAAAAATAAACTAATATAAATAAACTAAAATAAAATAAATAAAAACCTAAAATAAGCTGAAAAATAAAATAAACCTAAGAATAAAAAACTTAAATAAAATAAAAACTGAAGAATAGTCGATCCAATCTACTACTTATGGAACTATCTTTATAGTTGAGATGGTTTTAGTTATATATGGGTTTTGAGTTCTTCTGTACATGCTCATTTTTTATCAATGTCATCGCTTGTGTCTTAGAAAACTTGGCGTGTTACTTCATTGATGAAATTAAAAGGAAGAAATGTTGAACATGAATTTACTCTATGTTAAAGAAAACCAAAAACTAAAAACCCTAAACTAAAATCTGAACCCCAAACTAAAACCTGAACCTTAAACCTAAAACCTAAACCCTAAACCCTAAACCCTAAACCTTAAATCATAAAATCCTAAACCTAAACCCTAGACCCTAAAACCCTAAACCCTAAACCCTAAACTTAAAACATAAACCCTAAACCCTAAACCCTAAAAGCCCTAAATCCTAAACCCTAAACCCTAAACCCTAAACCCTAAAACCTTAAAGCCTAAACCCTAAACCTAAAAACCTAATCCCTAAACCCAAACCTTAAACCCAAAAAAAATCCCCTAAACCGTAAACCCTAAAAAGCTAAAAAGATAATCCTAAACTAAATAAAACCTAAAAATAAAATAAATAAAAAAAACCTAAACCAAAATAAAATAAAATAAAAACATAAGCTAAAACCTAAAGCTAAACCTGAACCTAAAAAGAAAATAAAATAAAAAATAAAAACTAAACTAAAATAAAATAAATAAAAACCTAAACTAAACCAAAAAATAAAAAACCTAAACAAAATAAAAACTAAACCAAAAATAAAAATAAAATAAACCTAAAATAAATTAAAATAAAAAATAAATAAAAAACTAAACCTAAAAAAATAACCCTGAAAATAAAACCTAAATAAAAAAATAAATAAAAATAAAACCTAAACCCTAAACTAAAAAAAAACCTAAACATAAAATAAAAATAAAATAAACCTAAACCTAAACTAAAATAAATAAAACCTAAACCTAAACCTAAAATAAACTAAACCTAAACCTAAAACTAAACTAAATAAAATAAAATAATCTAAAAATAAACCTAAACCTAAATAAAAAATAAAACCTAAAGATAAACCTAAAATACAAACTTTAAATATAAACCTAGAAAAAAATAACTTAAACGTAAACCTAAAAATAAAAAAAAAAACCAAAACCTAAAAATAATAATAAAAATAAAATTGAACAAAAACTAAACCTAAACCTAAAAATAAACTAAAATAAAAATTGAAACTTAAATAAATAAAACTAAAATGAATAAACTAAACTAAGTAAAAGTTAAAATCAACCTAAATAAAAATAAGAAATAAAATAAACTAAAATAAAAAAATAAACTAAATATACCTAAACCTACGAGTTTACTTAGTTTTAAAAAAATAAAAATTAAAAAATTAAAAAAATTAAAAAATCATAACCCTAAAACTAACCCTAAATCCTAAACCCTAATGCCTAAACTTATAACCCTAAACCCTAAACCATAAAACACTAAAGACTAAACCCTAAACCTTAAATCCTAAAACCATAAACCCTAAACTCTAAACCCTAAACCTTAAATCTTGCAACCCTAAACCCTAAACCCTAAACACTAAACCCTAAATCATATACCCTAAACCTTGAAAACTTAAACACCTAACCTTAAACTAAATAAAACCTAAAAAGAAAATAAATATAAAAACCTTAACTTAAATAAAATAAATAAAATAAAATAAAATAAAAACCTAAACTAAAACTTAAACCTAAACCTAAACATAAACCTAAACCTAATAATAAAATAAAATAGAAAATAAAAACTAAAGTAAAGTAAAATAAATTAAAACCTAAACTAAACTAAAAAAATATAAAATAAACATAAAAATAAAAAACCTAAATAAAATAAAATCTAAACGTAAAATAAAAAGAAAAATTAAATAGAAATCTAAACCTAAAAAATAAATAAAAAATATATCCTAAAAATAAATAAGAAATAAAACCTAAACCGTAAACTAAAAAAAAAACCTAAACCTAAAATAAACAAAATAAAATAAACCTAAACTAAAATAAACAAAACTAAAATAAATAAAATTTAAACCTAAACCTTAAATAAACTAAACCTAAACCATAAACTAAATAAAATAAAATAAACCTAAATCTAAACTAAAAGATAAAACCTAAAAAAAAACCTAAAATAAAAACCAAAAACATAAACTTAAAAAAATAAAATAAAAACCTAAACCTAAACCTAAAAATAAAAAATTAAACCTAAACCTAAAAAATAAAATAAATTTTAAAATAAATTAAAAAGTAAACATAAACCTAAACCTAAACCTAAAAAAATAAACTAAAATAAAAAACCAAACTAAAATAAATAAATCTTAAATAAATAAACAAAACTAAATAAAAATAAAAAAAACCAAAATAAAAATAATAAATAAAATAAACTAAAATAAATAATAAATAAATTAGGTAAATCTAAACCTATTGGTTTACTTAATTTAAAAAAAAAAAACCCTAAACCTTAAACCCTAAACCCTAAACCCTAAACCCTAAACACTAAGCCCTAAAAATCTAAAAACCTAAACCTAAACTAAATAAAACCTAAAAATAAAATAAATAAATAAACCTAAACATAAATAAAATAAAAATAGAAAATAAAATAAAACCCTAAACCTAAACCTAACAATAAAAATAAAAAATAGAATAAAAAATTAACTAAAAGAAAATAATTAAAAACCTAAACTAAACTAAATAATGAAATAAAAATAAAAATAAAAAATCTAAATAAATTAAAACTGAAACGTAAAATATAAATAAAATAAACATATAATAAAATAAAATAAAACTAAGTAAAACCTAAACCTAAAAAAATAATCCTAAAAATAAAACCTATAAATAAATAAAAAATAAAACCTAACCCCTAAATTGAAAAATAAAACCTAAACCTAAAATAAACAAAATAAATAAACCTAAACCTAAACTAAAATAAACTAAACTAAAATAAATAAAACCTAAACATAAACCTAAAGTGAACTAAACCTAAACCTAAACTAAGTAAAATAAGATAAAAAACAAACCTAAACCTAAACTAAAAAATAAAACCTAAAAATAAACCTGAAATAAAAAGCTAAAACCTAAACCTAAAAGAATAAAATAAAAACCTTAACTTAAACCTAAAAATAAAAAAATAAAACCTACACCTAAAAAATAAAATAAGAATAAAACTAGACTAAAAAACCATAAACCTAAACTTAAACCTAAAATAAACTAAAATAAAAAACCTAAACTAAAATAAATAAACCTAAAATAAATAAACTAAACAAAATTAAAAAGAAAAAAAATAATCCTAAATAAAAATAAAAAATAAAGTTAATTATAATAAATAATGAATAAACTAAAAAAACTTAAACCTATCGGTTTACTTAAATTTTTTCTTTTAAAAAAAAGAAAACCATAAACCCTAAATTCTAAACCCTAAACCCTAAACCTACAATCCTAAACCTATAACTCTAAACCCTAAACCCTAAACCCTATAAAACCCTAAACCCTAAACCCTAAACCTAAACCCTAAACCATAAAAGTGTAATCCCTAAACCCTTAACCATAAACCCCAAACCATAAACCTAAACTTATTGTAACTAAATAAATTTAAAAGTATACTTGAACCCTAAAATCTAATAAACCTAAACCTAAACCTAAACCATAAGAATGGGCCGAAACTTGATGGCAGGAACATCAATGTCAACCAGCTCCCTAGATCTAGTGATGGAGGGAAGGCGAGGATCGAATGGTGGTGGGGCATCTAGAGATGTTATATGGAGGTGGTCTGGTGCTTATGGAGGTGGGAGGAGCTACAAAGGTTATAGATGTCATTGTGGTGGAGGGAGAGATCAGGGATATGATGTTGGATCCGCCACTGAGAGGCCGGGTGGTTAAACCGGAGAAAGAATGGTTGATCCCTAACTTATAGATTCTAGTTATCTGGTCTTCAATACGCGCTCATTTTATCTATGTTATCGCCTTAGAAAACTTATTGTGTTACTTGGTTGATGAAATCAAAAAAAAAGAAGATATGTTGAATCAATTTGTTCTCTTCAAAAAACCCTAAACCCTAAACTACAAACCCAAAACCTAAAAACTAAACCCTAAACCCTAAACCCTAAACCCTGGACACTAAAATTACTAAACCCTAAACCCTAAACAAAAAAAAACTGTAAACACTAATCCCTAAACCCTAAACCCTAAAAACCTAAAAATCTAAACCTAAACTAAATAAAACCTTAAAAATAAAATAAATAAAAAACCTAAACTAAAATAAAATAAAAAAAATAAAAAAAATAAAAATATAAACTAAAATGTTAACCTAAACCTAAACCTAAAAAGAAAAGAAAATAATTAATTATAACTAAAATAAAATAAATAAAAACATAAACTAAACTAAAAAAATAAAAAACTTAAATAAAATAAAAATTAAACCTAAAATAATAATAAAATAAACTTAAAATAAAGCAAAATAAAAACTAAATAAAAACCTAAACCTAAAAAATAAATCTAAAAAGGATACCTAAAAATAAATAAAAATTAAAACCTAAAGCATATACTAAAAAAAACCTAAACCTAAAATAAAAATAAAATAAACCTAAACCTAAACTAAAATAAACTAAACTAAAATTAATAAAACTTAAACTTAAACCTAAAATAAATTAAACATAAAATAAACTAAAAATAAACCTAAACCTAAACTAAAAAAATAAAACCTAAAAATAAACCTAAAATAAAAACCTAAGACCTAAACAAAAAAAATAAAATAAAAATAAAACTAAACAAAAAAATAAACCTAAACCTAAACTTAAACCTAAAAAATAAACTAAAATAAAAAATCTAAATTAAAATAAATAAAACTAAAATAAATAAGCTAAACTACATAAAAAATTAAAATCAACCTAAATAAAATAAAAAATAAAATAAACTAAAATAAATAAAAGAATAAGCTAAATAAACCTAAACCTACCAGTTTACTTAATTTTGAAAAAAAATTAAAAATAAACAAATAAACCCTAACCTTAAACCCTAAACCCTAAAATTAACCCTAAATCCTAAATCCTAAACCCTAAACCCTAAACCCTAAACCATAAAACCTTAAACAGTCAACCCTAAATCCTAAACCCTAAAACCCTAAACCCTAAATGCTAAACCATAAACTCTAAATCATAAACCATAAACCCTATGACCTAAAAACCTAAAAATAAAATAAAAAAATAAAATAAAATAAAAACCTAAATTAAAAATAAACCAAATCCTAAAGCAAAATCTAAACCTAAGAAGAAAAATAATTAAAAAAGGCTTAGCTAAAGCAAAATGAATAAAACTAAAAAAAACTAAAAAAATAAAATAAACCTAAAAAAAACCTAAATAAAATAAAATCTAACGTAAAATATAAATAAAATAAACCTAAAGTAAAATAAAATAAAAACTAAATAAAACCTTAACCTAAAACTAAACCTAAAATAAAATCTAAAATAAATAAAAAATAAATCCTAAACCCTAAACTAAAAAAAAATCTAAACCTAAAATTAAAATAAAATAAAAATAAAATTAATAAAATAAAAAATTAAACCTAAACTAAAGTAAACTAAACTAAAATAAATATAACCTAAACCTAAATCTAAAAAACTAAACCTAAACCCTAAACTAAATCAAACAAAATAAACTAAAATAAACCTAAACCTAAAATAAAAAAAATAAAATGTAAAAATAAACCTAAATAAAATCTAATAATGTAAACCTAAAAAATAAAATAAAAACCTAAACCTAAACCTAAAAATAAAAAATAAAACCTAAACCTAAAAATAAAAAAATAAAACCTAAACCTAAAAAATAAAATGAAAATAAAACTAAACTAAAAAATAAACATAAACCTAAACCTAAACCCAAAAAATAAAGTAAAATAAAAAGCGTAAACTAAAACAACTAAACATAAAATAAATAAACTAAATTAAATAAATAAAATAAATGTAAATAAATATATAAAATAATCTAAATAAACCTAAACCTACTAGTTTACTTAATTATTTTTAAAATAAAATCTAATCCTAATCCCTAAACACTAAACTAAATCCTAAACCCTAAACAAAACACTAAATCCTAAATTCACCTAATCCTAAACTATAAACCTAAACCCTAAACCTAAACTAACTATAAACCTAAACCTAAACCCTAAAACTCTAAACCCTCCTAAACCCTAAAACTCTAAACTATCTAAACCTAAACCCTAACACTAAACCTAAACACTAGCTCTAAACCTAAACCCTAAAAAAACCTTAAAACCCAGCCTAAACACTAAACCCTAAACCCTAAAGCCTAACCTAACCCTAAACCCTAAACCCTAAAACCCTAAACCCTAAACCCTAAACCCTAAACCCTAAACTTTAAAAACCTAAAAATCTAAACTTAAACTTAATAAAACCTAAAAATAAAATAAATAAATAAAAACCTAAACCTAAATAAAATAAAAATATAAAATAAAAGAAAACCTAAACCTAAACCTAAAATATAATAAAATTAAATAAAAATTAAAATAAAATAAATAAAAACCTAAACAAATTAAAAAAATAAAATAAACCTAAGAATAAAAAACTTAAATAAAATAAAAACTAAACATAAAAAAATAAACCTAAAATAAAATAAAAATAAAACTAAATAAAAACCTAAACTTAAAAAATAAAGCTAAACCGTAACTAAAAAATACATAAACATAAGATAAAAATAAAATAACAATATCAAATAAACCTGAACCTAAACTAAAATGAACTAAACTAAAATATCTAAAACCTAAACTTGAACTAAATAAAATAAAGAAACTAAAAATAAACCTAAACCTAAACCAAAAAAAATAAACCTAAAAAATTAACCTAAATAAAAAAACCTAAAACCTAAACCTAAAAAAATAAAATAAAACCTAAACCTAAACCTAAAATAAAAATTAAACTCAACTCAAAAATAAACCTTAACCTAAACCTAAAAATAAACTAAAATAAAAAACCTAAACTAGAATAAATAAACTAAACTAAATAAAAAAATAAACATAAATTATAAAAATAAAGTAAACCAAAACAAATAAATAAAATAAACCAAATATACTAAATAAACTTAAACCTACCGGTTTACTTAATTTAAAAAAAACCTTATACCCTAAATCCTAAACCCTAAATCGTAAATGCTACGCACTAAATACTAAACCAATAACCCAAAACCCGAAACCCTAAAACCTACACCGTAAACCCTAAAAAACCCAAAATCCTAACCTTAAATCCTAAACCCCAAACCGTAAGCCTAAACCAAAAGTAACTAAATAAATTACAAAATAAACCTAATAAACCTAAACATAAACTTATACCCTAAGAATAGGCAGAACCTTGACGGCTCAAACATCACCAATAACTAGCTCAAGATCCTACGATGGAGGTGAAGCAGGCTGCGGTTATCATAGTGGTAATATGGAGTTTTGGTGGGTATGCTGGTCGAAAGTGGTGATTATGGAGGGGTGGAGGATAGGTTACAAAAATATAAGGGAGATCGAGGATATGATGGTGGATTCAAGACGAGAACTAAAAGTAAACTAAAATAAATAAAACCTAAACCTAAACCTAAAATAAACTAAACTTAAATATAAACCTAAACTAAATAAAATAAAATAACCTAAAAATATAACTAAACCTAAACTAAAAAATAAAACTTAAAAATAAACCTAAAATAGAAACCTAAAACCTAAATCTAAAAATACAAAATAAAAACCTAAACCTAAAACTAAAAAGAAAAAATAAAACCAAAACCTAAAAAATAAAATAAAAATAAAACTAAGCTAAAAATAAACTTAAACCTAAAAAGTCAACTAAAATAAAAAACCTAAACTAAAATAAATAAACCTAACATAAATAAACTGAACTAAATAAAAAATAAACCTAAAAAAAATAAAAAACTAAAATAAACTAAAATAAATAGAAAATAAACCTAAATCAACTAGATTACTTAATTTAAAAAAACAAAAAAATAAAGAAACCTAAGCCTAAACCTTAAACCCTAAACCCTAAACCCTAAACCCTAGAACTAACCTTAAACCCTAAACCCTATAACCTTAAACTCTAAACTCCAAACTTAAACCCTAAACCCTAAAAACCTAGAAACCTAAACTTAAACTGAATAAAACCTAAAAATAAAATAAAGAAAAAACCTAAAACAAAATAAAATAAAATAAAAACATAAACTAAAACCTAAACCTAAACCAAAACCTAAAAAGAAAATAAAATAATTAATAAAAACTAAACTAAAATAAATAAATAAAAACCTAAACTAAACAAAAAAACTAAATAAAATAAAAACTAAACTTAAATAAAAAATAAAAAATTAAACTAAATGAAAACATAAATCTAAAAAATAAACCTAAAAACCTTTAAAAAATGAACTTAAACCCTACACTAAAAAAAATTTAAACAAAACATAAAAATAAAATAACCCTAAAACTAAACTAAAATCAACTAAACTAAAATAAAGAAAACCTAATCCTAAATCTAAAATAAACTACGCCTAAACCTAAACTTAAAAATAAAACCTAAATAAAAACATAAAACTTAAACCCAAAAAACTAAAATAAAAATCTAAACCTAAGCCTAACAATTAAAAATAAAACTTAAACCTAAAATATAAAATAAAAATAAAACTAAACTAAAAATCAAACCTAAAAATAAACCTAAACTTAAAATAAACTAAAATAAAGCAACCTCAACTAAATAAATTGAACTAAATAAACATAAAAATAAAGCAAACTAAACATAAAAATATAATAAACTATGAAAAATAAAAAATTAAACCCTAAACCTTAAACCCTAAAACTAATCCTAAACTCTAAACCCTAAACCCTAAACCCTAAAACTAACCCTAAACCCTAAATGCTAAATCCTAAACCCTAAACCCTAAAACCCTAAACCCTAAACTCTAAACTAACCCAAAACCCTAAAACCTAATAAACCTAAACATAAACCTAAATACAACTGATGATAAACATAAACCATGCCATGATTATCATACTAAGGAACTGGTAAAAAATGGAGGTAAAGAGTACTATGTTATACCATGGTGGTGGTGGAGGGAGAGACCCATATGACTGGATCTGCTAAGAGGCTGATTTTAAATGGAACCGAGAAACTCAATAATGGTTGATCATCTGCTTAAAACCTGTCTATAAGAAGATTCTATTTATCTGGATTTTGATTTGCTCTATACATGCTCATTTTAATCTACCTTGTGTCTTAAAACTTGGTGTGTTACTTGGTTGATTAAATCCAAAAGAAGAAATATTGAATATGAATTTGTTCTCTATTAAAGAAAATTAAACGTAAATTTAAAAATAAACCAAAAATAAAAACCTAAAACCTAAACCTAAAAAAATAAAATAAGAACCTAAACCCAACCTAAAAAAAAATAAAACCTAAAAGAAAATAAAAATAAAAATAAACTAAAATAATAAACCTAAATCTAAACCTAAACTTAAGAAATAAACTAAAATAAAAATCTAAACTAAAATAAATAAACTAAACTAAATAAAAATAAAAAAAACCTAAATAAAAAAAAAAATAAAATAAACTAAAATAAATAAAAAATAAACTAAATAAACCTAAACCTACTAGTTTACTTAACTTAAAAAAAAATAAAAGAAAATAATAAAATCCTAACCTTAAATAGTAAAACTAACTATAAACCCTAAACCTAAACCCTAAAACTTTAAACCCTAAACTCTAAACACTAAACCCTAAATCCTATACCATGAAACCCTAAACCCTAAATCCTAAACCCTAAACCCAAAACCCTAAAGCCTGAACCCTAAAACCTACAACCCTAAACTCTAAACCCTAAACCCCAAACCCTAAATCCTAAACCCTAAAATCCTAAAAACCTAAACCTAAACTAAATAAAACCTAAAAATAAAATAAATAGATAACCTAAACCAAAATAAAATAAAATAAAAACATAAACTAAAACATAAACCTAAACCTAAACTTAAAAAATTAATATGATTAATAAAACTAATTAAAATAAAATAAATAAAAAAACCTAAACTAAAAAAAAATAAAAACCTAAATAAAATAAAAACTAAAGCTAAAATAAAAATAAAAATAAAATTAAAATTAAAATTAAAACTATATAAAAAAACCTAAACCTAAAAAATAAACCTAAAAAATGAAAACTAAAAATAAATATAAACTGTACCTAAAGCCTAAACTAAAAAAAACAAAAATAAAATAAACCTAAACCTAAATTAAAATAAATTAAACTAAAATAAATAAAACCTAAACCTAAACTAAATAAAATAAAATAAACTAAAAATAAACCTAAACCTAAACTAAAAAAATAAACCTAAACTAAACTTAAAAAAAAAAAACCTAAAACCTAAACAAAAATAAATAAAAATAAAACCTAAACCTAAAATAAAAAAAATAAACCTAAACCCAAAAAAAATAAAATAAAAATAAAATTAAACTAAAAATAAACTTAAACTGAAAAAATAAACTAAAATAATGCAACCTAAAATAAATAAACTAAACTAAATAAACATCAAAATAAAGCCAAATAAAAATAAAAATACAATAAATTCAAAAAAATAAAAAATAAACTATATAAACATAAACTTACTAGTTTACTAAATTATAAAAAATAAAAAATAGAAAGTAAATAAAAAATAAATAAAAAAACCCTAACCCTAAACCATAAAACTAACCCTAAACCCTAACCCTAACGCTAAACCCTTATCCCTAAACCCTAAACACTAGGACCCAAAACCCTAAAACCTATAACCCTAAACCATAAACCCTAAAGCCCAAACCCTAAACCATAAACCCTAAACCTTAAACCCTAAACCCTAAACCCTAAAATCCTAAAAACCTAAACTAAGTAAAACTAGAAAATAAAATAAATAAATAAACCTAAACCTAAATAAAATAAAATAAAATAAAAACCTAATCTAAAACCTAAACTTAAATCTAAACAAAACCTAAAAATAAAATAAAAAAATAAAAATTATACTAAAATAAAATAAATAAAAACCTAAACTAAACTAAAAAAATAAAATAAACCTAAAAATAAAAAAACCTATGTAAAATAAAACCTAAACATAAAATAAAAATAAAATAGATCAAAAATAAAATAAACCAAAACCTAAAAATAAATAAAAAATAAAACCTAAACCATAAACTAAGAAAAAAGCTAAACCTAAAATATACAAAAAAACCTAAACCTAAACTAAAGTAAACTAAGCTAAAATTAAAACCCAAACCTAAACATAAAATAAAATAATCCAAAACACTAAACTAAATAAAATAAAATAAACTAAAAATAAGCCTAAACTAAAACTGAAAAATAAAACCTAAAAATATGCCTAAAATAAAAACTTAAAACCTAAACCTAAAAAAATAAAATAAAAACTAAAACCTAAACCTAAAAATAAAAAATAAAACCTAAACTTAAAAAATAAAGTAAAAATAAAACTAAACTAAAAAATAAACATAAACTTAAACCTAAACCTAAAAAATAAACTAAAATAAAAAACCTAAACTAAAATAATTAAACTAAATTAATTAAACATAAAAAATAAACATAAATAAAAATATAAAATAAACTAAATAAACCTAAACCTACCGATTTACATAAAGAAATCCCCAAACCCTAAACCATAAACACTAAATCCTAAACCCTAAACCTCAAACACTAAACCCTAAACCCTAGACCTACAACTCTAAACCATAAACCCTAACACTAAACCCTAAACTCTAAGCACTCATCCCTAAACCCTAAACCATAAACCCTAAACCCTAAACCTTAAATCCTAAACACTACCCTAACCCTAAATCCTAAACCCTAAAGCATAAACCCTAAAACCTTAAATCTTAAAACCCTAAACAACCTAAACCTAAAACCCTAAACCCTAAACCTAAAAGCCTAAAACTATAAACTACACCCAATTTAATCATAAACCCTGTAAATAAACCCTAAACTAAAAATAAAACCTAATAAAGCCTAAACTCTAAAACTCTAAACCCTAATCCTAAAACCCTAAACCTAAAACCAAAACCCTAAACCCTAAACCATAAACCCTAAAAACCAAAAAACCAAAACCTAAACATAATAAAACTTAAAAATAAAATAAATAAAAAAACCTAAACTTAAATAAAATAGAAAAATAATATAAACTAAAAACCTAAACCTAAACCTAAAAATAGAAGAAAATTAAAACTAAACTAAAATAAAATAAATCAAAACCTAAACTAAATTAAAGAATCAAATAGACCTAAAAATAAAAAACCTAAATAAAATAAAAACTAAATGTAAAATAAAAAGAAAATCACCCCTAAATAAAATAAAATAAGAACTAAATAATAACCTAAACCTATAAAAAATGTAAGAAAAACTTAAAAATAAATAAAAGATAAAACATAAACCCCAAACTAAAAAAAAAACCTAAACCTAAACTAAAATAAATAAATCCTAAACCTAAACCTAAAAATATAAACTAAAATAAAACCTAAAACCTAAACCTAAATAAATAAAATAAAAACTTAAACCAAAATTAAAAGTTAAAAAATAAAACCAAACCTAAAAAAATAAAATAAAATAAAACTAAACTAAAAAAATAAACATAAACCTAAAAAAAATAAACTAAAATAAAATAAAAAATAAATAAATCTAAATATAAATATACTAAAAAAATAAAACCAAACCAAAACCTAAAACTAAACCCTGAGTCCTAAACCCTAATCCCTAAACCTAAAACCCTAAAACTAACCCTAAACCCTAAAATACCCTAAACCCTAAACCCTAAATAAAAAAACAAAAAAATAATTAAATAAAACCCTAAACCAAAAACCTCCAACCTTAAACCCTAAACCCTCCCTAAACCCTAAACCCTAATAGACTAACCCCTAAACCTTAAAGCCTAAAACCCTAAATCTTAAACCCTAAACCCTAAACCCTAAACCATAAACTCTAAAACCTACAACCCTAAACCCTAAACCATAAACCCAAAATAGTAAAAACCTAAAAACTTAAACCTAAACTAAATAAAACCAGAAAATATAATAAATAAAAAACCTAAACTTAAAAAAATAAAAAAGTGGAATAAAATAAAATAAAAACCTCAACCTTAACCTAAAAATAACATAAAATAAAACATAAAAACTAAAATAAAATAAATATAAATATAAACCAAAACTAAACAAAAAATAAAATAAACTTATAAATAAAAAACCTAAATAAAATAAAAATTAAACATAAAACAAAAATAAAATAAACCAAAAATAAAATAAAATAAAAACTAAATAAAAACCTATACCTAAATAATAAAACTAAGAATAAAACCTAAAAATAATAAAAATTAAAACCAAAATGCAAAACTAAAAAAAAACCTAAACCTAAGTAAATAAAATAAAATAAACCTAGACCTAAACTAAAATAAATAAAACCTAAGCCTAATCCTAAATTAAACTAAACCTATACCCTGAACTAAATAAAATAAAATAAATAAAAAATAAACCTAAACCTAAACTAAAAATAAAACCTAATAAATAAAATAAAAAAACCTAAACCTAAACCTAAAAAAATAAAATAAAACCTAATCCTAAACCTAAAAAATAAAAAATAAACCTAAACCTAAAAAATAAAAAAAAATAAACTTAAATAAAATAAATAAATAAACTAAACTAAATAAAAAATAAACCCTAAAAAAATAAAAACTAAAATAAATAAAAAATAAACTAAATAAAACTAAACCAAACATAATTTAAAAATACCATAAACCCTAAACCTAAACCTAAATCTAAATAACTAAAACTAAAACTAACACTAAACCCTAAATGCTAAACCCTAAACCCTAAACCCTAAAACCCTAAACCTTAAACTCTAAACTAACCCTAAACCCTAAAACCCTAAACTCTAAACTCTAAACTAACCCTAAACCCTAAACTCTAAACTAACCCTAAACCCTAAACCTCTAAAAAATTAAACCTACAACCCAAAACCTATAACTCTAACCCTAAACCCTAAACCACAAACCTTAACCTTAAACCCTAAACCCTAAACCCTAAACCCTAAACCCTAAACCCTAAAAATCCTAAATGCTAAACCTAAAGCCTAAACCTTAAAACCTAAATGCTAAACTAACCTTAAACCTTAAGCTAACCCTAAACCCTAAATCCTAAAAACCCTAAACTCTAAAACCTAAACACTAAACCATAAACCCTAAACCCTAAAGTTGAAACCCTAAAGCCTAAAAAACCCTTAAACCTAAACACTAATCCCTAACCCTAAACCCTAAACCCTAAAAGCATATACCCTAAATGCTAAACCCTAAAACCTAAACCCTAAATAATAAACCTAAAAATAAATAAAAAATAAAACCTAAACCCTAAAAAAATTTAAAAATAAAAATATAAATTAAACTAATAAAATAAATAAAACCTAAACCTAAACCTAAAATTAACTAAACCTAAACCTAAAAATAAAATAAAATAAACCTAAACTAAAAAATAAACAAAATAAACCTAAAATAAAAAAAAAAACCTAAACCTAAAAATAAAATAAAAACCTAAACCTAAACCTAAAAAAAAATAAAAATAAACCCAAAAAAATAAAATAAAAAATAAACTAAACTAAAAAATAAAAAAACCTAAACCTAAACCTAAAAAAAATAAACTAAAATTAAAAAAACTAAATTAAAATAAATACCTAAAAAAATTAAAAAAAAAAATAAAATAAACTAAATAAATAAAAATAAACTAAATAAATAAAATAAATTAAACCCCTAACTAATTTAAAAAAAAACTAAACCCTAAACCCCTAAACCTAAACCCTAAACCCCCTAAACCTAAACTAACCTTAAACTCTAAAACTAATTAATCTAAACCTAAACTAAACTAAAACTAATAAACCCTAAACTAAACCTAAACCTAAACCTAAACCCTAAACCTAAACCCAAAAAACTAAATTCCTTTTCCAGTGCAATTTTGTGTTCTGCATTTTTTCTAGCTAATTTGCTCCCATCATGATCGCTATTTTATTGCTTGGTTGCACCTCTCCTGTTGCTTATGTGACTCTCACTGATCGTTTCAATGGCGAGGCATCGCCTCCGTGAACCGCACTCGGATGCGCCGACTTTTGCTCTGATCCAACTTTGGATCTAATTTCATCCGTTAATGCGCCTGCTGTCAAATCTTTTAAGGAAGCTCTTTCTGGTAAGATCCCTTGCTCGAATGCCTCGATTAACTTAATTTCAACCTCTTCCATGGATTGAGTCATGTGTTCACCGGATGTGGAGAAATTAGCTAAGCCTTTTGAGTTCTCTTTGGTTGGTAAATTCTCTTTATGACGCCCTACTCTAGATAATATCCGATCTTTCTTCCATAGTTTAAATCTTTTGGGAGTCTTTACTATTGGGTTGACTGATCCTCGACATATCCTCATTCAATTATCAAATGATTTAGATTATTCTTGAGTCTTTGCTCATCACTCCTATTTTGTGTATAATTGTCAAATGCTCTTGAAATGGTCACCCCTTTTGATGTCAAAGAGGAATCCCCTATTGTTCCTTTATGGTTTGCTTTCCCAACATGAGAATTCACCATGTTACTCACCAAGTTCTGTTTCAGCTCTATTTGGTAGACCCTTCAAATTGATCAAGCCATTCCTAGATCTCGCCATCTATTGCAGATCTTGGTTAAGATTGACATTACCAAAAAATACCCCAAAGAAGTTTGGATTGGTTCAAAAAATTTGGATATAACCAGAAAGTAGAATTTGAAAATTTCCCTATCTTTTGCACTCACTGTAAGATCCATGGTCATGATCATTCTGAATGCTTTGTGCTACACCCTAACCTTAAAAAGAATATATCACAGGATACTAATACCTCTCTTGGAACTAGGAAAACTAATAAGTTAGCTTATGTGCCTAAAGCTACTCATAATGGAATTCATCCTCCTACACCTACCCCTTTATTACCTACTGATTTGTCTAATGAAAAACATTTTGAGCTTGGTATAAATACTACTATTGAGGTGTGTGCAGAAACTAATGATAACTTACCTAGCACTACTCCTACTTGTAATAATTTGGCTTCTCATGACAATCCTTTGCTTCATTTGAATCTTAATTACAATTTGAATGGGAATATTATGTTGGATCAAAATAATGTTGATCCATTGGTGTCAGATCAAAATCTGAATATGCATCATGGCAATAAAAATGATATTTGTACTCTTAATGGTGCAAGAACCTCCCCTTCTATTTCTACGAGTGATACTGCAATCCAAATTTCATTCTAACTCGATACTAAAGAAGGAGAAATCACCACTACTAAAACATTGACGATACTACCTACTGATAATAAAAAACCAATCCCTTTCTCGATGGAGATACTTTGGATGATAGACCCTTCCAAATTAAAAAAAATCTTCTAAAGCCAAAATGACTAATAATAACTTTACTAGACCACACGCTCTTCTCTCTCACACACCTCAAATAATTATGTCTTCCTCTCTTCCTTTTTCCATTTCCTTTTATCCTTTTCTTTTTGGATTTTTTTATTATGATTAATTTTCTTATTTGGAATATCCGGGGTTGTGGGACTCTCCCTATCCGTAATCATGTTAGGAGCCTCTGTCATACTCATAATATCAAATTACTTGTTATTATTGAGCCTTTCATTAACTCTTCCAATATTGCCCATGTTGCTAGATCGCTTGATATTTCTTCAATCTTAATAATAAAATTTGGTGTTTTTGGAATAATTCCATCACCATTTCCATCATTGATGATCTCGATCAATTGGTTAATGTCAAAATCTCATTAGGTGAGTTTTTGGCTTTTGGTTCCTTTATTTGTGCTTCTTGTAATAGAGCTGGTAGGAACATCCTTTGGAATTAATTAAGAACCTTCGCCTCCTCAGTTAACCTTCCTTGGTTGGTTGGGGGTAATTTCAACACTATTATTACTTCTTCAAAAAGGAGGGGAGGATGTTCTCCTAACCTCCATTCCATGGAAGACTTCTCTAATATGATCCTAGATTGCAATCTGATTGACATTAGTTTTTCAGGGTTTGATTACATGTGGCATAACTCTAGACTTTGGCAACGTCTTGATAGGACCCTCTTTAATTCTCTTTGGATCAATCAATGGCCTCTTACTGCTGAGCATTTGAGCGTAACTTTGTCCGATCATGTTCCTCTTTTGATCTCTATCAAAACTCCCCTTAACCCTTCTACTCCTCACCTTTAGATTCCAAAATATGTGGACCCAACATGGTGATTTCACTAATGTTGTTTTCACTAATTGGATGGCTCCTGCTCAATTCTGTTAAAGCATGATCTTTGGCTTAAGCTCAAGAGCTTAAACAAAACCTCAATTGGAACAAGCATATTTTAAAAATCTTTTACCAATCTTAAAGCTATGGAACAAGTGGTTTGTTCTCTTGAAGAGGCTATCTTAACCCATCCCAAGAACTTGATGAGTTGAGCATTTCCAAAGATAGCTTGATTAATTACCAAAATATGGAGGAAGCCAAAAGCCGCTAGCAAACATATTGTCGATGGCTTAAAGAAACACTAGGTATTTCCATGCTATTTGCAATAAATGAAAAGCTTTAAACTCGATTAAGAAAATTAAGAACTCTAATGATGGCTGTATAACTGATAACAATGAAATTAAGGAATCTTCCATACATCACTTTCAAAATTTATTAAATTCTAATCCTTCGCTAGATACGCCCTCCAACACCCATCTAATCTCTTCTATGATTAGCAATGAGGATAACCATTTGCTCACTATGCGTCCCTCAAGATTTAAGTACTCAATAGCATGAACACCGATTCATTTGCCCCATGGTTTTACGACTCATTTTTTTCAGCATTGTTGGCCTTTTATTAAATCTGATCTTGTTGATGTTGTTATTGATTTCGTGATGGCGCTCTATTCCCATATTTTTCCAATTATTGTCCTTATTCCCAAAACTAACCTCAATCTTGATTTTAGACCTATTAGTTTTGCACCTTTTCCAAAAAACTCATCACTAAATTAATTAATAATAAGATTAGCCCCGCTTCTAAAATCATCTCCCTAACCAAACCGCTTAGTTAAAAATAGAGCCATATCGATAATATTCTTCTCACTCAAGAGTCGGTTCATGACATTGATGTTTCTTCCAGAGGAGGTAATATCCTCTTCAAACCGGACATCTCTAAAGCCTTTGACAACCTCTCATGGATTTCCTTTTCAAATCTTACATTTATTTGGTTTCTCTGATAATTTTATCCGGCTTATAAAAAGTTGTTCACTAACATCTGGTTTTCTATTATCATGATTGGTGAGTCCCTTGGTTTCTTTACTTCGAACCATGGTTTGTGATAAGGCAACCCGCTTTCTCCTTCTCATTTTATCATTGCTATAGAATATCTTTCAAGGAGCCTTAATGATCTTTTCACTAAAACTCCTAACATGTTTTTTTAAAACTCATGGTGGTTTCCTTATTTCTCATCTTAGCTTTGCTAATAATTTTATAATCTTCTGCAATGCCTCTCTTCAACATGTTAAAATTATTAAGAATCTCTTAAATAATTTTGGCAAAGTTAGTGGTCTCTTTCTCAATGAAAGAAAATGTTGTTTTATCCCCTCATCTAAGATTCCTAACAATAGACTAAATCAAATCTCCGTAATTACTAATTTTAAGCAAAATCAACTTCCCATTAATTATCTTGGCTCTTTAAAGGCCAAAAGATCTCATCTTTTTGATGATCTTATTCAAAAAATATCTAATAAAATTTCAGTTTGGGAATTTCATTTACTCTCTTTGGTGGTAGGCTAACCTTGATTAAGAGCACTCTTAATTCCATGCCTTTATATCTCATCCAAACCATTGTGCCATTTCTAGCATCAGAATTGAGCATCTCCTAAACAAATTTTTTCTGGGCTCCAATACCTTCTCTAAAAGAATGCACTGACCTCTTGGTTTAAAAGTTGTGGCACTTTGAGGTGGTCTTGGTTGTAAATCCATAAAAGAATCTATCAATGCCTTTTCTTATAAACTCGGTGGAATTTTAGAGTAATCATAGTCTTTGGGCTAATTTCATGACTAAATATTGCCGTGGTAAGCTCCCTCTCATTTGTCCCTTTAAACCGGGTGATTCTCCTATGGTGGAAAAGACTTTGTTCTCAAAATGGGATGCATCCTTAATTTTTGGGGCATTAACTCGCACTTCTTTCTTTTGGCAAGATAACTGGAGTGGATGTGGATCCATTGATGACTTACTCCACCCATTCCACTTTAGAGTAAACTCTTTCGCATAACAACAAGTGGAACAATAGTAAGCTTTTGATTTTATCCCTTTACTTTCTTGAATATGATTTACTATTCCTATCACTCCAAACAATCAAGATTCTCTTTAAGCTCTCACATAATGGTGATTTCAACCTCAAAAATGTGTGGCTCCACATTAAAGATACTCATGATCCTCCTATGTGTTCTCCAAACTTTGGAATAACAATATCCCTACTTATTATGTTCTTACTTGTGTTCAAAAAAATTTTATCCTGTTGATTCCTTGTGGGGTAAAGGGTTTTATTTACCCTCTAAATGTCGTTATTTCCATATTGAGAATGTTAATCATGTTTTGTTAATGGGCCATTGCTTCTAAACTTTGGATTTGGTATGATGATCTTTTAACACTATCAATTTCAATGGCTCTCTTACTTTATATCAACTTCTTGAAGTCTATTTTGACACTACTAAAGCAGTCACATTAAAGTCATCACGCTATCATTCTTATCTCGTTCATGGATGGACCAAATGAAGTAAAAACATCGTGGGATCCCTATGAACCATGTGAGGATTATTGCTAGAACTAAAAACAAAATTGTGACATGTTTAAAGCCAATCTCATTCATAGACATTTCAAAGGCTATATGGCTTTAACGCCGATCAACCTTATCATAATGACAAGATTGTTTATTGGAAAAAACCTCTTGATCATATTATTAAAATTAATACTGATGGCTCTGTCTCTCATAATGGCTCTGGTTGTGGTGGCATTTTCAAGAACTCTAAGGGTATAGTACTATGTGCTTTTGCTTATCCCCTTATTTCTGACCGTCCATTTATCGAGCTTATGGCCTACAAAGCTCTTGATTTTCCTTCAAAATGGTCGGCTCAATATTTGGATTGAGGTGGATGCTTTATTGATTGATCTTTGACTTCCACCAAAATGAGCAACACGAATTGTACTACCTCCTCAAGCAAACTAGAGCTCTTCTTTCCCAATAATTTTAACATCACTCATGTTTGGCGTGAAGGAAATGCTTGTGTTGACTACCTGGCCAATCTGGGTGCTAGATCTTATGGTATCATCTTCTTTGATCAACACACCTTACCCAAACACTTGCGTGGGCTGGTTAACTTGGGCAATTCTAAGTTTCCTTATCTCAGAACTTAATCTACCCTTTTGATGTATACTATCCATTCATCTTTTAACTGTATGCCTCTTTATTTTATGGCTTTCTTTTCCTTTTTGGGTCCTTTGTGGATGCCTCATATGGATATTACTTGTTATCTTGATCTCTGTGCCATGATTTGGTCTTTAGCTATCCTCTATTTGGAGGCTCTTTACTTTTGCATTTACACGATAAAGTTGCTTGAGCTATGTGCATACTAATACCTGAAATTTTGTTGAGCTTTTGTGCCAACTGCTATTGGTTTTATAACACCACTCCTATTTGGGATTTTAATATCAATGCTACCTTCAATCCTAATCCTAGGGGGCTTAATCAGTGCTGGATGGAGATTCTTATATTGTTGGGTTTAGCTACTGCCATTAATTTCTACAACCTATTGTTCCTCAAAGATATCACTGCTTGGAGCATCTTAGTTACCTATGTTGTTTCTATACAATGTATTAGTGTTCACTATGCTTGTTGCAATATTTATTTTGATGATATTTATCTTCTTGGTTGTTATCTTTACCGAACTGGACCTATATGCTTGCTCTTTGGAAACCATTTTCTGATTCATAGGTTCCTTTGGTGGATCTTGTTGTGGGAGGCTTTCTTCTTTCTTCCACAAGCCAAGGTTGTTTTCTTTATGCTGTTGACCTCCTTTTTCTAGACTTATTATTATGCAAAACTTTGATATTACTTGGTTATCTTATGCCTCTTTACTTTGTCAATGGAATCGCATTCTGTTGTTTATTTCTACAATTTATTCTTTGAACTGATGGAGTTTCTTCCATTGATTCTGTGTTGTTCAATAGATTCTTTTGTAGGATGTCTTGAGATTGGGGCTTTGGTCAATCTCTTTTACTTTTGTCTGAGAGAATTTGTTTTTTTTTTGGTCGCTTTCTCTTATTCCCCAGGAATGGATTTCCATGTTTTCCTATCTTTTTGGTTTTTACTTTGTTTTCCCTCTCATTCTGGGCCTTACTGCTTGACTGTATTCTCTGATCTAGAAAGGTCTTGTTATTTCTTTTATTACTAATCATTAGTTTTTTGGGACCTATTTTCAGAATGTTGTCTTTGTCTTTATGGATGTTTTTGATTCTGATTTTCCATTGCTTGTGTTATTCTCACTGCTTTTTTGATCATACATGTTGTTGCTCTTTTCATCTTGGTTTTCTTAGCCATAGTTAGAATTCTTCTCCTTATTATGGATTGATTTTCCTTGGTTTATTTTCCTTATTTTCTCTCTACCTCCTTTACTGTGGGTTTAATTGCTATATGCCTTTATAAGGTTCTTTCTATTTATTATCATTTGAACCCTTTGATATATTGTTGGCTTTTGATTTTAGGATCCTTTGTCTACTTTTGTGGTTACTATCTGATTTTTTTTTCTCGATTATTTTTGTTGTTAACTCTAGCTATCTTCTCCGCTTCTATTTTATCCCACTTGGTTCTCTTAACATCAGGATCTGTGATTTTACATCCACTATTTGATCTTTATATATGCTTTTGGTGGACTCTTGATCGCTTATTGGCATTAACCGCCTTTGGTTGTTATGAACGGATTAATACTCATATGTCTCGGGTTTTGGTTTATTTTGTTCAGCAAGTCTCTATTGAAGTTGTTGATTGGTTGGTGGAATTTGCATTGTACCCCATTATTTCTTTACTATATGCATATCATCTAAATCCTTTGGTCTACTATATCTGCTGCTATTTTCTCCATCTTTTTAGTTAAACTTGTATCTCTTGTTGCTTATATCTGGATGGGTGGTTTTATGGTCTCCGGTTTTGTTGTCTTGATGTTTCTTATCTTGGATACTTGATGTCTTGGCTTTTCAGACTCTATGTTGGCTCCATCTTTGTTGGTTTCCTGTGTTCTATGTTCAAAGCTATTTCTAACATTGTTGTTCTGATGTTTTTTTGTGATTGCTATCGGGGTTGCTGCCTTCTAGATACCTATTTTTATGCTCTATCTATTTGGTTTTTAACTATTGCAATGTCTATTCTGATTGACAGGTTTTATGGCAAACTTGTTGTCCCTTCCGCCTTGGATGTCAGCCTTAACTGCTGTCTGTCTTGGTTGGTTTTGCCTTGGTTATGTCTCTTGATGTTGATACTCATTTGAATCCACTTTTGATTTTTCTTCCGTGGGTTCAAATGTTGCACTAACTATTTTGTTGGGATTGGCTTTCAATGACCATATTTATGTCCGGGTTGTTGTTCATCTCGATTGTTGTGATCTACACCATTCTGTTGTCTCTATTCTATCTTGCTCGCTTAGTTTTGTGCTAGATGTACCATTCTTTCTGACGCCGCTTGCTTTGCTCTTTGGTTGTTTGTTGATCTTTATCCATTCATGTTCTTGATGTCGCTACTAGAGTCAGCTCTAATGTCTTTTGGTGCTATTTTTGGTAGCGTCATTTCTTGTGTTGGCTAGCCTTCCTTTACAATTGCTTTTTCTTAATTGTCGATATGGTATTAATAAGGGGGTTGTTTCCTGGCCTGAAAGATTCATATATATATCATATGTTTGGGATGGTGTTAATTATAGGCTCATTGACTTGATTAGCAGGATTTCAGCAAGTTTCCTCCTCTGCTGTTTTATTGTGGAGGGATTATATGTTGTTTTTTTTTTCTCTTCTTGGATATGACTTTTCATGAGGTTCTAGCAAAGATGTTTCATTCTCATATGTTTATGTATTCTCATGTCACTATATTGATGATACTTTTCTTGAATGGGACACCTTATCCTTCAGCTCTGAATTTCCTCTCTATATTAGTTATGGTTTTGTTTAGGTTTGCAAGTATTAAAGCTCACAAGACTTCAACAACTGGTCATATCTCCTCACGTTTGTTGGCTATGATGGATGATCTCACCCCTTTGGTTTGGTAGTAGCTCTTGTGATGTAACCCTTCATAAAGTTTGATGCTCATATTTGCCGTCTCAACTTGGTGTGATTGAGCCCCAGCCTTCTATCACAATTCCCTACTATCATTCATATATGTTGTTTTCATTTATCCTTTTGTCCAGATTACCTTAGTCTTTCTTTCTTATTACTATTTTGCAAGTGATTCTCTTGTCCTCTTTTGTTTGTTATTATCATGCATTCTCACGTCCTCCAGCACCCCTAATCTTCCTTTGGCTTATTATGTTAATCAACTTGTATCTTTTGATTGTTTTAATGTCTTTTGCTTTTGGATGTATTTAGATGGGGATTTACTCCTTAGCTGATCAGTTTTGAGCCTGAGTTTATCCCCTTTAAGGACCTTGTAACCCTCTTTTGTGGCAATAAAATACCTCTACATGGGTTTCTCCAAAAAAAAAACCCTAAATAATAAACCTAAAAATAAAACCTAATAAAAATAAAAATAAAACCCAAACCCTAAATTAAATAAAAAACCTAAACCTAAAATAAAAATAAAATAAACTAAACTAAAATAAATAAAACCTGATCCTAATCCTAAAATAAACTAAACCTAATCCTAAAGTAAATAAAATAAAATAAACTAAAAATAATCCTAAACTTAAACTAAAAATAAAACCTAATAATAAACCTAAAACCTAAACCTAAAAAAATAAAATAAAAATCTAAACCTAAACCTAAAAGTAATAAATAAACTTAAACCTATAAAATAAAATAACAAAAACTAAACTAAAAAATAAACAGAAACCTAAACCTAAACCTGAAAAATAAACTAAAATAAAAAAACCAAAACTAAAATAAATTAACCTAAAATAAATAAACTAAACTAAATAAATAAATAAATAAACTAAATAAAAATAAAAAAATAAAAAAAACTAAAATAAATAATAAATAAACTAAATAAACTAAACCCTAAACCCTAAACCCTAAACCCGAAAAACCCTAAACCTTGAAGCCTAAACACTAAACCCTAAACCCTAACCCTAAGCCTAAGCCCTGAACCATAAAACCCTACACCTAAAAACCCTAAACTCTAAACCCTAAACACTAAACCCTAAAAACCTAAAAACTTAAACCTAAACTAAATAAAACCTAAAAATAAAATAAATAAATAAAAGCTAAACCTAAATAACAAAATAAATTAAAATAAAAATGTAAACAAAAAAATAAACCAAAACCTAAAAATAAAAAATAAAATAAACTAAAATAAAACCTAAATTAAATAGTAAACTAAATAAAATTAACTAAACTAACCTAACTCTAAACCCTAAACCTATAATACTAAAATAACTATAAACCCTAAACCTAAACCTAAAAAAAAACTAAACTAACTAAACCCTAAACCCTAAATAAACCATAAAATAAACTATAAACCTAAACCCTAAACTAAATCCTAACCCTAAACTATAAAACCTAACCTAAACCTAAACCCTAAACTGACTAAACCTAAACCCTAAACACTATAAAACACAAAATAATAAACCTAAACCTAAAACCTAAACCCTAAATCCTAAACCCTAAACCTAAACCCTAAAAATAAACTAACTAAAATAAACCTAAATAAAAAACCCTAAAAAAAAATAATTAAAACCTAAACTTAAACCCTAAACCTAAACCTAAACTCTAAACCTAAACCCTAAACCCTAAAACCCTAAAATAAACCCTAAACCCTAAAAAACCTAAACCCTAAACTAATAAACCCTAAACTCTAAACCTAAACTAAAAATAAATGAATTAAAAATAAACCTAAACCTAAACCCTAAATAACTAAGAACATCACCATCAAAAGCTAGATAAATAGGCTAAATAGGAGACAATTACCTAAAAAATAAATATGATGGTTATGGAATAGGAGCTAAACCTAAACTAAGAGATATATGATGGTGGATCTTTCTACTGAGAGGTTGGGGTGGTAAACCGAGAAATAAGAAAAATCCGACTATGGAATTGCTAAGACTTCCTAGATTTGACATGTGCTCATATTTTATCTATGTTGTTGCTTGTGTCTAAAAAACTTAAAAATCTAAAAAAGAAGAAATGTTGAAGCTAAATTTATCTCTATTAAAAAATAAAACCAAAACCTAAACTAAATGAAAATAAACCCTAAACCTAAAACCTAAACCTAAACCTAAACCCTAAAAATAAACTATAAAAACCCTAAACCCTAAACCCTAAACCCTAAACACTAAAATCTAAACCCTAAACCCTAAACCCTAAACCCAAAAAAATTCTAAACTAAACTAAATAAACCTAAATAAACTAAAAAAAAAATCCTAAACCTAAATAAACTAAATTAACTCTAAATAAACACTAAACTATAAACTATAAACTCCTAAACTATAACCCTAACTAAACTATAAACCTAAAACTAAACCTAAAACCCTAAACTAAACTAACCTTAAACCTAAATAAAATTATAAACACTAAAGTTAAACCTAAACTAAACCTAAAACCCTAAACCTAAACTAAACCTTAAACTATAAAACCTAAAGCCTAAAACCTAAACACTAAACCCTAAACTAAACCCTAAACCATAAACAAACCCTAAACCCTAAAACCCTAACCCATAAACCTAAAACCATAAACCCTAAAATCCTAAAACCTAAACCTAAACAAAATAAAACCTAAAAATAAAATAAATACAAAACCTAAACCTAAATAAAATATAATAAAATAAAATAAAATAGAAACATAAACTAAAACCTAAACCTAAACCAAAAAATAAAATAAAATAAACTAATAAAAATATACTAAATTAAAATAAATAATAACCTAAACTAAACTAAAAGATAAAATAAATCTAAGAATAAAAAGCTAAATAAAATAAAAGCTAAACATAAAATAAACCTAAAATAAAAACTAAATAAAAATATAAACCTAAAAAATAAACCTAAAAATGAGACCTAAAAATAAATAAAAAATAAAACCTAAACCCTAAACTAAAAAAAAAACCTAAACCTAAAATAAAAATAAAATAAACAAAATAAAATAAATGTAAACCTAAACTAAAATAAACTAAATTAACATAAATAAAACCTAAACATAAACCTAAAGTAAACTAAACCTAAACTAAATAAAATAAAATAAACTAAAAATAAACCTAAACCTAAACTAAAAAATAAAACTTAAAAATAAACCTAAAATAAAAACCTAAAACCCAAACCTAAAAAAATAAAATAAAAATCTAAACATAAACCTAAAACTAAAAAAATAAAACTTAAACCTAAAAAATAAAATAAAAATAAAACAGAACAAAAAAATAAACATAAACCTAAACTTAAATTAAAAAAATAAACTAAAATAAAAAACCTAAACTAAAATAAATAAACTAAAGTAAATATAAATAAAAAATAAACATAAATAAAATAAAAAATAAACTGAAATATATAAAAAAAAACTAAAGAAACTAAATAAACCTAAACCTGTTGTTTACATAATTTAAAAGAAAACTAAACCCAAAACAACTAAACTAAACCCTAAAGCCTAAACACTAAACTCAAAACCCTAAACCCTACACCCTAACCCTAACCCTAAACCCTAAAACTCTAAACCCTAAAACCCTAAACCCTAAACCCTAATCACTAAAACCTTAAAAACCTAATCCTTAACTAAATAAAACCTTAAAAAATATGTAAAATACCTAAACCTAAATAGAATAATAAAATAAAATAAAATAAAAACTTAAACTAAAACCAAAATCTAAACTTAAAAATAAAATAAATTAAACTAATAAAAATAAATTAAAATAAACAAAAGAAAACTTAAACTAAACTAAAAATAATAAACCTAAGAATAAAAAACCTAAATAAAATAAAAGCAAAACATAAATTAAAAATATATTAAAAATAAAATAAAATAAAATAAAAACAAAATAAAAATTTAAACTTAAAGAAATAAACCTACAAATAAATAAAAAAATCCTAAACCCTAAACTACAAAAAAATATCTAAACCTAAAATAAAAATAAAATAAATCAAAATTTAAACTAAAATAAATAAAACCTAAACCTAAACCTAAACCTTAAATAAACTAAACCTAAACCTAAACAAAAAAATATAATAAACTAAAATTAAACTTAAGCCTAAAATAAAAAATAAAACCTAAAATCTATACCTAAAAAAAAAATTAAAACCTAAACCTAAACCTAAAAAAAAAAATTAAACTAAAAAATAATATAAAAATAAAACTCAACTAAAAAATAAAGCCAAACTTAAACCTAAACCTAAAAAATAAACTAAAATAAAAAACTTAAACTAAAATAAATAAACCAAAAATAAATAAACTAAACTAAATAAAAATAAAAAATAAAATAAACTAAAATAAATAAAAGATAAACTAAATAAACCTAAACCTACCAGTTTAATTAATTTTAAAAATTAACCATAAACCATAATTCCTAAACCCTAAACCCAAAATCATAAACCATAAACCCTAAACCTTAAACGCTGAAAAAACCCTAAACCCTAAACCCTAAACCCTAACCTTAAACCCTAAACCCTAAAAGCATAAACCCTAATTCCCTAAACCTTAAACCTTAAACCCTAAAGCCTAATCTTAAACCCTAAACCCCAAACCCAAACCTAAACTTATAAATAAAATAAATTAAAAATAAACCAAACACTAAAAAAAAAACCTAATAAACCTAAACCTAAATCTAAACCTTAAGAATAAACAAGGATGATAGAATATCACCAACTAAAACCTAGATAAATAAAAGGTAAGCGCTATCTTAGTGGTGGTGGGGATTGATGGATAAACTATGATGGACGCTAGAGCAAAAGGTTAAACCATGGTGGAAGAGATCGGCTGATGGTGGATCAAAACTCGAGAGGCCAAATTATGATTGGAATTGGAGAAACTAAAGAACAGTCGATCCAATCTTATGCATATGGAATTATTTCTTTACACTAAAGATGGTTCTAAGTATCAAGGGTTTAATAATTTTAATCTCTTTCAGGTGTCTTATAAATCTCTACTTGTTGATGAAATCAAAAGAAGAAATGTTGAATATCAATTTATTCTATTAAAATAAAACCAAAACCCTAAACACTAACTTAAAACTTGAATCCTAAACCTAAAACCTAAACCCTAAACCCTAAACCCTAAACCCTAAAACTCTAAACCCTAAACCTTAAACCCTAAAACCCTAAACCCTAAACCCTAAAACCCTAAACCCTAAAACCTAAACCCTAAACCCTAAACCCTAAACCATAAACCCTAAACCTAAAACCCAAAAAAAAACCATAAACCCTAAACCCTAAACCCTAAACCTAAAGTTAAAACATAAACCTAAACTAAATAAAATCTAAAAAAAATAAATAAATAAAACCTAAACCAAAACCTAAAAGAAAATAAAAAAAAAAGATAAAACTAAACTAAATTAAAATAAATAAAAAAGCTAAACTTAAAATAAAAAATAAAATAAACTTAAAATATTATAGAATATAAACTAAATAAAAACCTAAATCTAAAAAATAAATTGGAAAACAAATAAAAAATAAACTTAAATCTTAAACTAAAGAAAAAACCTAAACCTAAAATAAAAATAAAATAAACCTAAACCTAAACTAAAATAAATAAAACATAAACCTAAACTTAAAATAAACTAAACCTATGCTTAAACATAGACTAAATAAAATAAAATAAAATAAACTGAAGAAAAACCTAAACCTAAACTAAAAAATCAAACCTAAAAATAAACTGAAAATAAAAACATAAGGCTTAAACCTAAAAAAATAAAATAAAAACCTAAACCCAAACCTAAAAATAAAAATAAAATAAAACCTAAAAAAATAAAATCAAAATAAAACTAAACTAAAAAATTAAACCTAAACCTTGAAAATAAAATAAAATAAAATACCTAAACTAAAATGAATAAACCTAAAATAAATAAACTAAACTAAATAAAATTAAAATAAACTTAAATAAAAATAAAAAAAGTAAAATAAACCATAATAAATAAAAAATTAAACTAAATAAACCTAAATCTACCACTTTACTTAATTTAAAAAAAAAATTGAAAAAATAAAAAAATTAAATTAAGCCCTAACCCTAAACCCTAAACCCGAAACCCTAAACCCTAAACTTACAACCCTAAACCCTAAACCATAAAACCTAAAACCTTAAACCTTAAACCCTAAACCCAAAACCCAAAACCCTAAACCCTAAACCTAAAACCTTAAAACCCTAAACCCTAAATCGTAAACCCTAAAACCTACAACCCTAAACCCTAGACCCTAAACCCTAAACCCTATACCTTAAACCCTAAACCTTAAACTCTAAACCCTAAAAACCTAAAACCTAAATACTAAATAAATAAAACCTTAACAAAACCTAAACCCTTAACCCTAAACCTAAATAAACTAAACCCAAAACCTAAATTAAACCCTAAACCCAAAATGCAAAACTAAAAATAAACCTAAATATAACTAAACTAAACCCTAAACCTAAACCTAAATTAAAACCTAAACTAAATGCTAAAAAATAAACTCAAACCAAAATAACAAAAATAAACCCTTAATAAACTTAAACCCAAACTAAACTCTAAACTAAATTAAAATAAATAAAAATGTAAACCTAAACCCGAAAATAAACTAAACCAAACCCATAAATGAACCCACTAAACCCTAAAATAAACTGAAACCTAAAATAAAATATTATTAAAAAAATAAAAAAATAAACCTAATAAAGTATATAAACCTAAACAAAACCCTAAACCCATAAATAAAATAAACCAAACCTAAACCTTAATCCTAAACTAAACCCTAAACCCTAAACCATAAAACCTATAACCTAAACCCTAAACCCTAATCCTAAACCCTAAAAATAAACTAAAATATACCTAAACCCAATAAATAAAATAAATCAACTAAACCTAAATGAAAATAAACCCTAAACTAAACCTAAAACCTAAATAAACTAAAATAAACCTAAATAAACCTAAAACCTAAACCCAAATAAACCCTAAACCCTAAAACAAAACCATAAACATTAAACCCTAAACTCAAAAAAGCCTAAAATAAACTTGAATCCTAAACCTAAAACCTAAAACTTAAACCCTAAACCCTAAACCCTAAAAACTCTAAACCCTAAATCTTAAACCCTAAAACCCTAAACCCTAAACCTAAAACTAAACCCTAAAACCTAAACCCTAAACCCTAAACCCTAAACCATAAACCCTAAACCTTAAACCTAAAACCATAAACCCTAAACCCTAAACCCTAAACCTAGAAAGTTAAACATAAACCTAAACTAAATAAAATCTAAAAATTAAATAAATAAAACCTAAACTAAAACGTAAAAGAAAATAAAAAGATAAAACTAAACTAAATTAAAATAAATAAAAGCTAAACTTAAAATAAAAAAAATAAAATAAACCTAAAATATTATAGAATATAAACTAAATAAAACCTAAATCTAAAAATAAATTGGAAAACAAATAAAAATAAATTTAAATCTTAAACTAAAGAAAAAAACCTAAACCTAAAATAAAATAAAATAAACCTAAACTAAAATAAATAAAACCTAAACTAAACTTAAAATAAACTAAACTATGCTTAAACATAGACTAAATAAAATAAAATAAAATAAACTAAGAAAAAAACCTAAACTAAACTAAAAATCAAACCTAAAAATAAACTGAAAATAAAAACATAAAGCTTAAACCTAAAAAAATAAAATAAAAACTTAAACCCAAACCTAAAATAAAAAAATAAAACATAAACCTAAAAATAAAATCAAAATAAACTAAACTAAAATTAAACCTAAACCTTGAAAATAAAATAAAATAAAATACCTAAACTAAAATGAATAAACCTAAAATAAATAAACTAAACTAAATAAAATTAAAATAAACCTAAATAAAATAAAAAAAATAAAACTATAATAAATAAATATAAACTAAAATAAACTTAAATCTGCCACTTATTTAAAATTAAAATAAAATAATAAACTAAAACTGACCTAAACTTTCCCTACCCTCCACAAATAAACTTCTGACCCCAAACCTAAACTAAAACTAGCCTAACCCAAACCTAATCTACCTCCTAATAAACCTAAAACCCAGCCACCCACCACTCCTGGGCTCTAAACTAATATAATAGATAAAAAAAACCCAAAACTATAAAACCCCAGACCTTACTAAAATGACTAAAACTAAACTAATACCCTGACTGGACCTATTAGGCCATGAGCTAGTGCTAAACTCAACCAACACAAAATAAAACTTACCCAACCTCTCTAAATAATAAACTAAACTACCCTGGACCCCCCTAAACCTAAAATAAAATAAAAACCTATACTATGAGCTGAACCAAACTCCATATAAATAATCCTAAACCTACTATAAATAAAAATAAAATATAAATAAAACTAACCTAAACTAAAAATAAACTAAAATATGCCTAAACCCAATAAATAAAATAAATCAGCTAAATAAAATAAAAATAAACCTAAATAAATAAAACCTAAAATATAAACTAAAATAAACCTAAATAAACCTAAAATAAACCCAAATAAACCTAAACCTAAAACAAATAAACCTAAACCCTAAACTGAAAAATAAAATAAACTAAACCCAAATAAAGTAAACCTAAAAAACCCCAAAACCTACCCCCTCCTCACAGGCTCTCTCTTCTCGGCAATTTTGAATCCCTCTTGATGGTACTCCCCAACTAGGGATTTTTTAGCTTTGGCTTCAATTTTGACCGATTTCAAGGCTTGAGGCATGTCAGCATTTGTGTGATGTTTGTCATTGACCATGGTTGTGGTGAGTTCTATTCCTTGGCTTCCACCTCAAAATTTTGGATGTTTCAGCTAGGGCATCCCACATTTTGGGGATTGGCAGTGCTAATGCTGCATCTTCTACTAAATCTTTTAAGGAAGCACTCTCTGGTAAGATTTCTCCCTCTATTGATTCGATTAATCTCATTTTGACACCTTTTAGAGGTTTGCCTGTCATAATGTGCTCTGATGTGGATGTTGAAAAGTTGGCAAAATCCTTTGAATTTTCTCTTGTAGATAAATTTGCTTTGTATCATCCAAATTTAGATAAGATCCGCACTTTTTTCCATAATCCCAAGCTTACGGGTGCCTTCTCGATTTGTCTTATTGACCCTCGGCATATTCTGATTCAACTTTCTAATGATCTGGATTATTCACATGTTTTTTATCATTCTTATTTCATCTTTAATTGTCAAATGTGCTTGTTGAAGTGGCCACCCCTTTTTGACATTAAGGAGGAATCTCTATTGTCCCCATGTGGTTATCTCTTCTAATAGGTGCATTCATTTGTTACCCATCATGTACTTTTTTATTATGGCTTTATTTGGTCACCCTTTGCAACTTCGACCAAGCGACCAGCGGCGATCTTGCCCTTATGGTTGGATCCATGGAATTAGACATAACTAAAAATACCTAAGGAAGTTTGGATTGGCTTTGAAAAATGGGTATAAGGTTGAATTCAAGAACCTTATTTCTTTCCACTATAAATACACCGTCATGAAAATTCAAAAATTTTTAATTTACGTCCCCACTTAAAAAAAATGAATTCCTCCTAAAGAAAATGTTGTCTCTACCCATAAGCCGATTCCTACTTATGTTCAAAAATCAGCCTCAGATCCTAAGGATGGTATGAAGGTTCTTATTGAAGTTGATTCCTTGGATATTAGGGTTAATCATGTTGAACATGTTTCAACTTCTAATGTTGGTAGGGATTCAACTGATATTCAAAATGTGAAGGATGATTTACCTCTTATTCCTTCTTTGAATTTGAATATTTCTAATGTGGAGAATAATAAATTATCTAAGTTATTAGAAGATAATTATATTTCCTCTGATTATATTCTTGCATCTATGCAAGCTTTGATCAATGAAAATGAAGCTTTTAATGAGGATTTAAATGATGTTGAGCATGCTGAAAATAATTATGATTCAGATTCTACTACTTGTGCTTTAAATGGTTCTAAATCATCACCATCTCTCAGTTCTAATCTTGATATTCATGTTAATCCTACTTTTCAACTAAATATGGATTTGGAAGAAGGTGAGCTGCCCTCCAAACACTTAGAGATTTCTCCTAAATCTAAGACCAATGTCATTAAATCTTAATCAAATAATGACTCTAGGGGAAAAGAAAATTGTTTCCAAACTTATCATGCAAAAGAGTAAAAAAATGTTAAAATTTTCTCTAAATTGTCCAAAAACACTGGATCTACTATGGCCTCTCACACCTCTCTTAATTAACCTTTGCTTAACCCCCCTTTTTTATTTTCCTTATGTTTAATTTTCTAGTTTGGAATGTTAGAGGATTACCCTCTCTATTCATAATCATATTAGAAATCTTTATCATTCATAATATTTCTCTTCTTATTGATACGTCTTTTTCATGCTAATAAAATAACCATGTTGCTAGAATGACCAGTTTCAATAAATTTTTCTCTAATGTTAGTAATATGATTTGGTGTTTTTGGAATAATTTTGTTGAGGTCTCTATTCTTGATGACTTTCATCAAGTTTTCAATGCTCAAATCTCTTATGGTGATTACTATGTTTTGGGCTCTTTTGTTTATGCATCTTGTAGTAGATCCAGAAATCTTCTTTGGGATTATTTGAGGAATTTTGCTACCTCTGTCAACAAACCTTGGTTTGTTGGTGGTGATTTCAACACCATTTTATTCTCTTCTAAATGAAGTGGTGGTTTCTCTTCTAATATTCATTCCAAGATTTCTCCAATATGATCCTTGATTGTAATTTGATTGATATTGGCTTTAAAGGCTCTAATTATACTTGGCAAAATTCTGGACTTTGGCAAAGGTTGGACCAGATTCTTTTTAATACTCATTGGATTACTCAATGGACTATTACTTCTATTGACCATTTAAGCAGAACCTTGTTAGATCATGCTCCATTTCTGGTTTCGATTAAAGATAATTCCAATATACTAAAAAACCCCTTTCCTTTTAGATTTCAAAACATGTGGATTCAACATATTAATTTTTTTTAATGTTGTGGCTAACAATTGGAAAGCTCCTTTACATACTCATAATTCAATTATGGGGATGAATAGACTTAAACATAAAATGTTGAATATCAATTTATTTCTCTAAAATAAGAAACCAAAACCCTAAACACTAACTTAAAACTTAAACCCTAAACCCTAAACCCTAAAACCCAAAACTCTAAACCCTAAACCTTAAACCCTAAACCCTAAACCCTAAAACCTAAAACCCTAAACCCTAAACCCAAAACCTAAACCCTAAACCCTAAACCCTAAAATCTAAAACCCAAAAAAACCATAAACCCTAAACCCTAAACCTTAGAAAGCTAGAAACCTAAACCTAAACTAAATAAAATCTAAAAATTAAATAAATAAAAAAACCTAAACCAAAACCTAAAAAGAAAATAAAAAAAAGATAAAAACTAAACTAAATTAAAATAAATAAAAAAACTAAACTTAACATAAAAATAAAATAAACCTAAAATATTATAGAATATAAACTAAATAAAAACATAAATTTAAAAAATAAATTGGAAAACAAATAAAAAATAAAACCTAAATCTTAAACTAAAGAAAAAACCTAAACCTAAAATAAAAATAAAATAAACCTAAACCTAAACTAAAATAAAAAGAACTAAAATAAATAAAACCTAAACCTAAACTTAAAATAAACTAACCTATGCTTAAACATAGACTAAATAAAATAAAATAAAATAAACTGAAGAAAAACCTAAACCTAAACTAAAAAATCAAACCTAAAAATAAACTGAAAATAAAAACATAAAGTTTAAACCTAAAAAAATAAAATAAAAACCTAAACCCAAACCTAAAAATAAAAAAAATAAAAAACATAAACCTAAAAAATAAAAAATCACAAAACTAAACTAAAAATTAAACCCAAACCTAAAAATAAAATAAAATAAAATACCTAAACTAAAATGAATAAACCTAAAATAAATAAACTAAACTAAATAAAATTAAAATAAACCTAAATAAAAATAAAAAAATAAAATAAACCATAATAAAAAAATAAACTAAATAAACCTAAATCTACAACTTCACTTAATTTAAAAAAATAAAAATTGAAAAAATAAAAAAATTAAATTAAGCCCTAACCCTAAACCCTAAACCCTAAACTTGCAACCCTAAACCCTAAACCATAAAACCTAAAACCTTAAACCTTAAACCATAAACCCAAAACCCTAAACCCTATACCCTAAACCCAAAACCTTAAAACCCTAAACCCTAAATTGTAAACCCTAAAACCTACAAACCTAAACCCTAGACCCTAAACCTAAAATACCTAAACCCTAAACCTAAACCCAAACACTAAATACCTAAAACCTAAACACTAATAAATAAATAAAACCTTAACAAAACCTAAACCTAACCTAAACCTAAATAAACTAAACCCAAAACCTAAATTAAACCCTAAACCCAAAATGCAAAACTAAAAATAAACTAAATAAAACTAAACTAAACCCTAAACCTAAACCAAAAATTAAACCCAAAAATGCTAAAAATAAACTCAAACCAAAACAACAAAAATAAACCCTAAATAAACTTAAACCCAAACTAAACCCTAAACTAAACTAAAATAAATAAAAAATGTAAACCTAAAACTGAAAATAAACTAAACCAAACCCATAAATGAACCCACTAAACGATAAAATAAATTGAAACCTAGAATAAAATACTAATAAAAAAAACCTAATAAACTATATAAACCTAAATAAAACCTTAAACCCATAAATAAAATAAACCAAACCTAAACCTTAAACCTAAACTAAACCCCTAAACCATAAAACCTAAAACTTAAACCCTAAACCCTAATCCTAAACCTTGAAAATAAACTAAAATAAACCTAAACCCAATAAATAAAATAAATAAACTAAACCTAAACGAAAATAAACCCTAAACTAAACCTAAAACCTAAATAAACTAAACCTAACTTAAATAAACCTAAAACCTAAACCCAAATAAACCCTAAACCCTAAAACAAAACCATAAACCTAAACCCTAAACTCAAAAAAGCCTAAAATGAACAAAACCTAAACCCAAATAAACCCTAAACCTAAACTAAACCCCAAAAACCCACCCCCTCCTCCCCTGAGCTCTCTCATTCTCTAGCAATTTTTGAATCCCTCTTGATGGTAGTCCCCCAACTGGGGATTTTTTTAGCTTTGGCTTCAATTTTGATCGATTTCAAAGGCTTGAATAGTATCTAGCCATTTATGCGATGTTCTATCATTGACCATGGTTGTGGTGAGTTCTATTCCTTGGCTTCCACCTCAAAATTTTGGATGTTTTTGGGCATCCCATTTTGGGGATTGGCCCCTAATCCGCATCTTCTACTAAATCTTTAAGGAAGCACTCTGGTAAGATTTCTCCCTCTTGATTCAATTAATCTTTTTGATACTTTTAGAGGTTGCCATAATGCTCGATGTGGATGTTGAAAAGTTGGCAAAATCCTTTGAATTTTACGATAAATTTGCTTTGTATGGTCCAAATTTAGATAAGATCTACACTTTTCCATAATCTCAAGCTTAATGGTGCCTTCGATTTATCTTATTGACCGATATCTGATTCAACTTTCTAATGATGGATTATTGACATGTTTTTTTACCATTCTTATTTCATCTTTAATTGCCAAATGTGTTTGTTAATACCCCTTTTTGACATTAAGGAGGAATCCTATTGTCCCTGTGGTTATCTCTTCCTAATATGTGCATTCATTTTGTTATCCATCATGTGCTTTTTGTTGTCGGGCTTTATTTGGTCACTTAACTCTTTTACGGTCGAATCTTGCCCTCTGGTTAATCCACATGGAATTATACATAACTAAAAAATACCTAAGGAAGTTTGGATTGGCTTTGAAAATATGCATAAAGGGTTGAATTCAAGAACCTGGTTTTTCTTTCCACTATAAATACACGGTCATGACAATTTAAAAATTTTTAATCTATATCCCCACTTAAAAAAAAATGAATTCCTCTAAAGAAAATGTTGTAAATAAGCTACTTATGTTCAAAAATCAGATCCTAAGGATGGTATGAAGGTTCTTGAGGTTGATTCCTTGGATATTAGGGTTAATCATGTTGAACTTATTTTATCTTCTAATGTTGGTAGGGATTCGATATTCAAAATGTGAAGGATGATTTACCTCTTATTCATTCTTTGAATTTGAATATTTCTAATGTGGAGAATAATAAATTATCTAAGTTATTAGAAGATAATTCTATTTCCTCTGATTATATTCTTGCATCTATGCCAGCTTTGATCAATGAAAATGAAGCTTTTAATGAGGATTTAAATGATGTTGAGCATGTTGAAAATAATTATGATTCAGATTCTACTACTTATGCTTTAAATGGTTTTAAATCATCACCATCTCTCAGTTCTAATCTTGATATTCATGATAATCCTACTTTTCAACTAAATATGAATTTGGAAGAAGGTGAACTACCCTCCAAAAACTTGGGAGATTTCTCTAAATATATGACCAATGTTACTAAATCTTAATCAAATAATGACTCTAGGGAAAGAAAAATTGCTAAACTTATCATGCAAAAGAGTAAAAAAAGGTTAAAATTTTAATCTAAATTGTGCTTTAAAAAAAGTTCTAATCTTGATATTTATTTTTTTTTTTAGGTTTTTTGGGTTTTATTTTGGTTTTTTAGGTATTAATTTTTAGTTTAGGTTTAGTTTTACTTTTAGTTTATTTTATTTTAGGGTTTAGGTTTAGGTATAGGTTTAGGTTTATTTATTTTTGTTTAGTTTATTTTAGCTTAGGTTTAGTTTTATTTTAGTTTTATTTTAGTTTAGTTTTTTAATAGTGTGGTTATTTTATTTATTTTGGGTTATTTTAGGCTCATATTTCTATTTAGTTTTATTTTATTTTATTTTTAGGTTTATTTTATTATTTTTAGGTTTAGTTTTTATTTATGTATTTTGTTTTTTTTAGTTTAGGTTTTATTTATTTTATTTTAGTTTAGTTTTTATTTTTTAATTTATTTTCCTTTAGGTTTAGGTCAGGTTTAGCTTTGGTTAGGGTGTTAGTTTAGGTTTATATTATATTATATTTTTTTATTTTATTGGTTTTAGGTATTTTATTTATTTTGGTTTTAGGTTTTATTTAATTTAAGGTTTTTTATTTTGTTGTGTTAGTTTGTATTTTGAGGTTTAGGGTGGTTTATGGTGGCTGGGTTTATAGTTTTGGTCAGTTCTGGGGTCATAGGGATATTGATTTTGGTAGGGTATAGTTAAAGATGTTAGTTTTTAGGGTCTTGGTATTAGGGTAGGGTAGGATGTAGGGTAGGTTAATTAAGGTATGGTAGGATAGAGTTTATTTAGTAGGAAACAGGATAGATTTAGGTATGGGGGTTTATAGCATTTAGGTTAGGAGGTTTTGGTTGGTAGATTTGGGTTTAGGGTAAGGTTGGCTAGGGGAGTGTTGTTGGGTTTTAGGGTAGTTGTTTGGGTTTGTTGGGGATATGCCATCATGATGTTGGCGTACACGATTTCTTAAGAGAGAGATTTCCGCAGAGAACATAGTGTACGATCGGCATAAAATGCCAACCTCTACAGGTTGAAGAAGATGTACACCATTTTTTTAACATGGAAGATATTAAACGTTAACACCCTCAAGTAGACTATGAAGAAAACAATTATAATCCTTGGTCAACTTAAGTAGACCCACGAAAAGAAGGAACCCTACTTAAAAAAAAATATGTTGGTTATCATTGTAGTAAGAAGATCTACCGGAAAAGTTTCCTTGTCATCATTCTAAACTCTGGGGAGTAAAACACTTGAGCTAGGTGGAAAAAGTACCAAATCAAAGGGCTTTCGGTCATGGTAGGTTTGCTCAAGTATATAAAGCTTTTGTTGACCAACGATGAGGTTGTTGCTCAAGATTCATAGGCCGCCTTTCCTTGGGAATTCTACATGTCGTTTGTTTGATGAATGCAAAAAAGGTCAAGACTCTGCATAGAACACATATATGTGATTCAAGCATAGACAGACTTGCCCGTGAAACCCTAAACACTAACTTAAAACTTGAATCCTAAACCTAAAACCTAAACCCTAAACCCTAAACCCTAAAACTCTAAACCTAAACCTAAACTAAAACCTAAACCCTAAACCTAAAACCCTAAACCCTAAAACCTAAACCCTAAACCCTAAACCCTAAACCATAAACCCTAAACCTAAAACCCAAAAAAACCATAAACCCTAAACCCTAAACCCTAAACCTTAGAAAGCTAGAAACATAAACCTAAACTAAATAAAATCTAAAAATTAAATAAATAAAAAAACTTAAACCAAAACCTAAAAAGAAAATAAAAAAAGATAAAAACTAAACTAAATTAAAATAAATAAAAAGCTAAACTTAAAATAAAAATAAAATAAACCTAAAATATTATAGAATATAAACTAAATAAAAACCTAAATCTAAAAAATAAATTGGAAAACAAATAAAAAATAAACTTAAATCTTAAACTAAAGAAAAAACCTAAACCTAAAATAAAAATAAAATAAACCTAAACATAAACAAAAATAAATAAAACCTAAACCGAAACTTAAAATAAACTAAACCTATGCTTAAACATAGACTAAATAAAATAAAATAAAATAAATTGAAAAAAAACCTAAACCTAAACTAAAAAATCAAACCTAAAAATAAACTGAAAATAAAAACATAAAGCTTAAACCTAAAAAAATAAAATAAAAACCTAAACCCAAACCTAAAAATAAAAAATAAAACATAAACCTAAAAAATAAAATCAAAATAAAACTAAACTAAAAATTAAACCTAAACCTTGAAAATAAAATAAAATAAAATACCTAAACTAAAATGAATAAACCTAAAATAAATAAACTAAACTAAATAAAATTAAAATAAACCTAAATAAAAATAAAAAAAGTAAAATAAACCATAATAAATAAAAATTAAACTAAATAAACCTAATCTACCACTTTACTTAATTTAAAAAAAAAATTGAAAAATAAAAAAATTAAATTAAGCCCTAACCCTAAACCCTAAACCCAAACCCTAAACTAAACTTACAACCCTAAACCCTAAACCATAAAAACCTAAACCTTAAACCTAAACAAAACCCAAAAAACCTAAAACCCTAAACTAAACATAAAACCTAAAACCCTAAACCTAAACAGAACCCTAAAACCTACAACCTAAACCTAATAAACTAAACCTATACTAAACTAAACCTAAACTAAACCCTAAAAACCTAAAACCTAAATACTAAATAAATAAAACCTTAACAAAACCTAAACCCTTAACCCTAAACCTAAATAAACTAAACCCAAAACCTAAATTATACCCTAAACCCAAAATGCAAAACTAAAAATAAACCTAAATATAACTAAACTAAACCCTAAAACTAAACCTAAATTAAACCATAAACTAAATGCTAAAAAATAAACTCAAACCAAAACAACAAAAATAAACCCTAAATAAACTTAAACCCATACTAAACCCTAAACTAAACTAAAATAAATAAAAAATGTAAACCTAAACCCGAAAAAATAAACTAAACCCATAAATGAACCCACTAAACCCTAAAATTAATCAAACCTAAAATAAAAAAAATAAAAAAATAAACCTAATAAACTATATAAACAAACCCTAAACCCATAAATAAAATAAATAAACTAAACCTAAACCTAAACTAAACCCTAAACCCCTAAACCATAAAACCTATAACCTAAACTAAACCCTAATCCTAAACCCTAAAAATAAACTAAAATATACCTAAACCCAATAAATAAAATAAATCAACTAAACCTAAACGAAAATAAACCCTAAATTAAAACCTAAAACCTAAATAAACTAAAATAAACCTAAATAAACCTAAAACCTAAACCTTAAAACAAAACCATAAACCTAAACCCTAAACTCAAAAAAGCCTAAAATAAACTAAACCTAAACCCAAATAAACCCTAAACCTAAACTAAACCCCAAAAACCCACCCCCTCCTCCCCTGAGCTCTCTTTTATTCTTTTTTGAATCCCTTGATGGTACTCCCCAACTGGGATTTTTTAGCTTTGGCTTCAATTTTGACCGATTTCAAAGGCTTGAACAGTATCTAGCCATTTGTGTGATGTTTCATCATTGACCATGGTTGTGATGAGTTCTATTCCTTGGCTTTCACCTCAAAATTTTGGATGTTTTGCCTAGGGCATCCCACATTTTGGGATTGGCGCTAATCCGCATCTTCTACTAAATCTTTTAAGGAAGCACTCTCTGTAAGATTTCTCCCTGTTGATTAATCTCATTTTGACCCTTTTAGATTTTGCTCATAATGTGCTCTGATGTGGATGTTGAAAAGTTGGCAAAATCCTTTGAATTTTCTCTTGTAGATAAATTTGCTTTGTATCGTCCAAATTTAGATAAGATCTGCACTTTTTTCCATAATCCCAAGCTTACGTGCCTTCTCGATTTGTCTTATTAACATATTCTCGATTCAACTTTCTAATGATCTGGATTATTCACATGTTTTTATCATTCTTATTTCATCTTTAATTGTCAAATGTGCTTGTTGAAGTGGGCACCCCTTTTTGACATTAAGGAGGAATCTCCTATTGTCCCCGTGTGGTTATCTCTTCCTAATAGGTGCATTCATTTTGTTACCCATCATGTACTTTTTATTATCGAGGCTTTATTTGGTCACCCTTTGCAACTGCATCACGATCTTGCCCTTTATGGTTCGATCCACGTGGAATTAGACATAACTAAAAAATACCCTAAGGAAGTTTGGATTGGCTTTGAAAAATATGGGTATCATCAAAGGGTTGAATTCAAGAACCTTCTGGTTTTTTCTTTCTACTATAAATACACCATCATGAAAATTCAAAAATTTTTAATCTACGTCCCCACTTAAAAAAAATGAATTCCTCCTAAAGAAAATGTTGTCTCTACCCATAAGCCGATTCTACTTATGTTCAAAAAATCAATCCTTATGAAGGTTCTTATTGAAGTTGATTCCTTGGATATTAGGGTTAATCATGTTGAACATGTTTTTCTAATATTGGATTCAACTGATATTCAAAATGTGAAGGATGATTTACCTCTTATTCCATCTTTGAATTTAAATTATCTAAGTTATTAAAAGATAATTATATTTCCTCTGATTATATTCTTGCATCTATGCAAGCTTTGATCAATGAAAATGAAGCTTTTGAGGATTTAAATGATGTTGAGCTAAATAATTATGATTGATTCTACTACTTGTGCTTTAAATGGTTCTAAATCATCACCATCTCTCAGTTCTAATCTTGATATTCATTTTAATCCTACTTTTCAACTAAATATGGATTTGGAAGAAGGTGAGCTACCCTTCAAACACTTAGAGATTTCTCCTAAATCTAAGACCAATGTCATTAAATCTTAATCAAATAGTGACTCTAGGGGAAAAGAAAATTGCTTCCAAACTTATCATGCAAAAGAGTAAAAAAAGGTTAAAATTTTCCATCCTAAATTGTCCAAAAACACTAAATCTACTATGACCTATCACACCTATCTTAATTATCCTTTGCTTCACCCCCCTTTTTTATTTTCCTTAAGTTTAATTTTCTTGTTTGGAATGTTAGAGGGATTGGTACCCTCTCTATTCATAATCATATTAGAAATCTTTATCATATTCATAATATTTCTCTTCTTATTATTCTGGAGCATCTTTTTCATGCTAATAAAATTAACCATGTTGCTAGAATGACCAGTTTCAATAAATTTTTCTCTAATGTTAGTAATATGATTTGGTGTTTTTGGAATAATTTTGTTGAGGTCTCTATTCTTGATGACTTTCATCAAGTTTTCAATGCTCAAATCTCTTATGGTGATTACTATGTTTTGGGCTCTTTTGTTTATGCATCTTGTAGTAGATCTGGTAGAAATCTTCTTTGGGATTATTTGAGGAATTTTGCTACCTCTGTCAACAAACCTTGGTTTGTTGGTGGTGATTTCAACACCATTTTATTCTCTTCTAAATGAAGTGGTGGTTTCTCTTCTAATATTCATTCCATGGAAGATTTCTCCAATATGATTCTTGATTGTAATTTGATTGATATTGGCTTTAAAGGCTCTAATTATACTTGGCAAAATTCTGGACTTTGGCAAAGGTTGGACCGATTCTTTTAATACTCATTGGATTACTCAATGGACTATTACTTCAATTTAAGAACCTTGTTAGATCATGCACCATTTCTGGTTTCGATTAAAGATAATTCCAATATACTAAAAATCCCCTCTCCTTTTAGATTTCAAAACATGTGGATTCAACATATTGATTTTTTTTAATGTTGTGGCTAACAATTGGAAAGCTCCTTTACATACTGATAATTCAATTATGGGGATGAATAGACTTCGGTTTAAACATAAAATGTTGAATATCAATTTATTCTCTATTAAAATAAAAAAACAAAAAACCCTAAACACTAACTTAAAACTTGAACCCTAAACCCTAAACCCTAAACCCTAAAAACTCTAAACCCTAAACCTTAAACCCTAAAACCCTAAATCCTAAAACCTAAAACCCTAAACCCTAAACCCTAAAACCTAAACCCTAAACCCTAAACCCTAAACCCTAAACCTAAAACCCAAAAAAACCATAAACCCTAAACCCTAAACCTAGAGTTAGAAACCTAAACCTAACTAAATAAAATCTAAAATTAAATAAAAAAAACCAAAAAAAGAAAATAAAAAAAGATAAAACTAAACTAAATTAAAATAAATAAAAAAACTAAACATAAAATAAAAATAAAATAAACCTAAAATATTATAGAATATAAACTAAATAAAAACCTTAATCTAAAAAATAAATTGGAAAACAAATAAAAATAAAACTCAAATCTAAACTAAAGAAAAAACCTAAAATATAAAATAAACCTAAACCTAAACTAAAATAAAAGAACTAAATAAAAATAAAACCTAAACCTAAACTTAAAATAAACTAAACCCATGCTTAAACAAATAAAATAAAATAAAATAAATGAAGAAAACCTAAACCTAAACTAAAAATCAAACCTAAAAAATAAATAAAATAAAACATAAAGCTTAAACGTAAAAAAATAAAATAAACCCAAACCTAAAAAAAATAAAATAAAACATAAACCTAAAAATAAAATCAAAATAAAACTAAACTAAAATTAAACCCAAACCTAGAAAATAATAATAAATTAAAATACCTAAACTAAAATGAATAAACCAAATAATAAACTAAACTAAATAAAATTAAAATAAACCTAAAATAAAAATAAAACCATAATAAAAAAAATAAACTAAATAAACCTAAATCTACCACTTACAATTTAAAAAAATAAAATTGAAAAGAAAAAATTAAATTAAACCCTAACCCTAAACCCCAAACCCTAAACTTGCCTAAACCCTAAATAAAACCTAAACCTAAACCTTAAAATAAACCCAAAAAACCATACAAAACCATAAAACCCCAAACCCTAAGAACCCTAAAACCTACAACCCTAAACCCTGACCCCAAACCCTAAACCCATACCTAAACCCTAAACCCAAACTCTAAACCCTAAAACAAAACCTAAACACTAAATAAATAAAACCCAACAAAACCTAAACCTTAACCCTAAACTAAATAAACAAACCCAAAACCTAAATTAAACCCTAAAAATGCAAAACTAAAATAAACCTAAATAAAACTAAACTAAACCCCAAACCTAAACTAAAATTAAACCCTAAACTAAAGCTAAAAAATAAACTCAAACCAAAAATAACAAAAAATAAACCCTAAATAAACTTAAACCCAAACTAAACTAAACTAAACTAAAATAAATAAAAAATCCTAAATTGAATAAACTAAACCAAACCCATAAATGAACCCACTAAATGATAAATAAACTAAACCTAGAATAAAATACTAAAAAAAAACCTAATAAACTATATCAATAAAACCTAAACCCATAAATAAAATAAATAAAACCTAAACCTTAAACAACTAAACTAAACCCTAAACTAAAAACCTAAAACTAAACCTAAACAATCCTAAACCCAAAATAAACTAAAATAAACCTAAACCCAATAAAATTAAATAAACTAAACCTAACGAAAATAAACCCTAAACTAAACCTAAAACCTAAATAAACTAAACCAAACTAAACCTAAAACCTAAAACCCAAATAAACCCTAAACCTAAGACAAAAACCTAAACCCTAAACTCAAAAAAGCCTAAAATAAAATAAACCTTAAACCTAAACTAAACCTTTAAAACCCACCCCTCCTCCCCTGAGCTCTCTCTCATTCTCTGGCAATTTTTGAATCCCTCTTGATGGTACTCCCCCAACTGGGGATTTTTTTAGCTTTGGCTTCAATTTTGACCGATTTCAAAGGCTTGAACAGTATCTAGCCATTTGTGTGATGTTTTATCATTGACCATGGTTGTGGTGAGTTCTATTCCTTGGCTTCCACCTCAAAATTTTGGATGTTTCGGCTAGGGCATCCCACATTTTGGGGATTGGCAGCCCTAATGCTGCATCTTCTACTAAATCTTTTAAGGAAGCACTCTCTGGTAAGATTTATGCCTCTGTTGATTCGATTAATCTCTTTTTGATACTTTTAGAGGTTTTCCTGCCATAATGTGCTCTGATGTGGATGTTGAAAAGTTGGCAAAATCCTTTGAATTTTCTCTTGCTGATAAATTTGCTTTGTATCGTCCAAATTTAGATAAGATCTACACTTTTTTCCATAATCTCAAGCTTACGGGTGCCTTCTCGATTTATCTTATTGACCCTCGGCATATCCTAATTCAACTTTCTAATGATCTGGATTATTCACATGTTTTTTTACCATTCTTATTTCATCTTTAATTGCCAAATGTGTTTGTTGAAGTGGCCACCCCTTTTTGACATTAAGGAGGAATCTCCTATTGTCCCTGTGTGGTTATCTCTTCCTAATATGTGCATTCATTTTGTTACCCATCATGTGCTTTTTGTTGTCGGGGCTTTATTTGGTTAGCCTTTGCAACTCGACCAAGCGACCACTGAGCGATCTTGCCCTTCTATGGTTCAGATCCACGTGGAATTATGCATAACTAAAAAATACCCTAGGGAAGTTTGGATTGGCTTTGAAAAATACGGGTATCAGTTAAGGGTTGAATTCAAGAACCTTCTGGTTTTTTCTTTCCACTATAAATAAATGATCATGACAATTTAAAAATTTTTAATCTATATCCCCACTTAAAAAAAAATGAATTCCTCCTAAAGAAAATGTTGTCTCTACCCATAAGCCGATTCCTACTTATGTTCAAAAATCAGCCTCAGATCCTAAGGATGGTATGAAGGTTCTTATTGAGGTTGATTCCTTGGATATTAGGGTTAATCATGTTGAACTTATTTTAGCTTCTAATGTTGGTAGGGATTCAACTGATATTCAAAATGTGAAGGATGATTTACCTCTTATTCCTTCTTTGAATTTGAATATTTCTAATGTGGAGAATAATAAATTATCTAAGTTATTAGAAGATAATTCTATTTCCTCTGATTATATTCTTGCATCTATGCCAGCTTTCATCAATGAAAATGAAGCTTTTAATGAGGATTTAAATGATGTTGAGCATGCTAAAAATAATTATGATTCAGATTCTACTACTTATGCTTTAAATGGTTCTAAATCATCACCATCTCTCAGTTCTAATCTTGATATTCATGTTAATCCTACTTTTCAACTAAATATGAATTTGGAAGAAGGTGAACTACCCTCCAAACACTTGGGAGATTTCTCCTAAATCTATGACCAATGTTACTAAATCTTAATCAAATAATGACTCTAGGGGAAAAGAAAATTGCTTCCAAACTTATCATGCAAAAGAGTAAAAAAAGGTTAAAATTTTCCGTCCTAAATTGTGCTTTAAAAAAAGTTCTAATCTTGATATTTATTTTTTTTAGGTTTAGGTTTTGGGTTTTTATTTTTGGTTGATTTTTAGGTATTAATTTTTAGTTTAGGTTTAGTTTTACTTTTAGTTTATTTTATTTTATTTAGGGTTTAGGTTTAGGTATAGGTTTAGGTTTTATTTATTTTTGTTTAGTTTATTTTAGCTTAGGTTTAGGTTTATTTTAGTTTTATTTTAGGTTTAGTTTTTTTTAATTTAGGGTGTAGGTTTTATTTTTTATTTATTTTTAGGGTTATTTTTTAGGCTCATATTTCTATTTAGTTTTTATTTTATTTTATTTTAGGTTTATTTTATTTTTATTTTAGGTTTTAGTTTTTTTATTTATGTATTTTTGTTTTTTAAGTTTAGTTTAGGTTTTTATTTATTTTATTTTAGTTTAGTTTTTATTTTTTAGTTTATTTTCCTTTTAGGTTTAGGTTTAGGTTTAGCTTTAGGGTTAGGTGTTATTTTAGGTTTTATATTACATTATAATTTTATTTTATTTTGGTTTAGGTATTTTTTATTTTAGTTTAGTTTTCTTTTAATTTAAGTTTAGGTTTTTAGCATTTAAGGTTTAGTGTTGGGGTTTGTAGTATTGAGGGTGAGTGGTATTTAGGCCTGGTGGTGGTATGGTTTAGGGTTTAGGGTTTGTTTGGGGTCACTAGTTTAGGTGGTGATTTGGTTAGGTTAGCCTGGAAGATTTTAGCTCAGTTAGTGATTTAGGTTTAGGGTTTAGGGTTTAGGGCCCAGGGTCATGTGGGCTAGGTTAAAGGATGAGATTAGGGTTTAGGGAGTTTTAGAAAAGGATTAGGATTTAGGGTCAGTGGGGCCCAGGAAGTAGGGAGTGCAGGCCAAGGAGATTAGGATTTAGGAGTGGTGTTAGGGTTTGTAGGGTTTTAGGTTATAGTGGAGGTGGGAAGGTTAAGTTGGCTAGGGTGGTCTGGGGTTTAGGATCTCAGATTTAGGGATTAGGGTTTAGTGTAGAGTTTTTTTTAAGAAAACATCAGCAGCCAAAGAGGTTTAGGTTTATTTAGTTTATTTTATTTTTTTAATTTTATTTAGGTTTATTTTTCATTTTTATTTAGTTTGGTTTGTTTATTTTAGGTTTATTTATTTTAGTTTATTTTTTAGGTTTAGGTTTATGTTTATGTTTATTTTTTAGTTTAGTTTTATTTTTATTTTAGTTTTTAGGTTCATGTTTAGGTTTTTATTTTATTCTTTTAGGTTTAAGTTTTAGGTTCCTATTTTTGGTTTATTTTTAGGCTTTATTTTTTAGATAAGATTTAGGTTTATTTTTAGTTTATTTTATTTTATTTAGGGTTTAGGTTTAGTTTATTTTAGGTTTATGTTTAGGTTTTATTTATTTTAGTTTAGGTTTAAGTTTATTTTTTTTATTTTAGGTTTCAATTTTGTTTTTTAGTTTAGGATTTTGGTTTTATTTTTTTATTTTTTAGGTTTTATTTTTAGTTTTATTTTTTAGATTTAGGTTTTTATTTAGTTTTTATTTTATTTTAGGTTTATTTTAGTTTTATTTTACATTTAGTTTTAATTTTATTATTATTTGTTATTCTTAGGTTTATTTTTTTATTTTGGTTTAGGATTTTCTTTATTTTATTTTAGTTTATTTTTATTTTTTATTTTATTTTATTTTTAGATTTTGGTTTAGGTTTTAAATTAATTAATTAATTTTTTATTTAGATTTAGGTATTTTTATTTATTCTTTTATAAGGTTTTATTTAGTTTAGGGTTAGGCTTTTGGGATTTAGGGTTTAGGGTGTAGGGTTTTGGGTTTAGGGTTTTGGGTTTGGGTTTAAGGTTTAGGGTAGGTCAGGTTTGGGGTTTAGGGTTTAGGGTTTAGGGTTGTGGTTTAGAGTTTAGGGTTTAGGGTTTAGGATTTAGGGTTTAGTGTTGAGGTTTAGGGTTTATGATTTTATTTATTTTATTTAAATTTATTTTATATTTCTTTTAAATTAATTAAAGTGATAGGTTTAGCTTATTTAGTTTGTTTATTTTGTTTTTTATTTATTTTAGTTTATTTTATTTTTTATTTTTATTTAGGTTATTTTTATTTTTATTTTGTTTAGTTTAATTATTTTAGGTTTATTTATTTTAGTTTATTTATTTGGTTTAGGTTTAGGTTTAGGTTTAGGTTTATTTTTTAGTTTAGTTTTATTTATATTTTATATTTTAGGTTTAGGTTTTATTTTTTTATTTTTAGGTTTAGGTTTAGGTTTTTATTTTATTTTTTTTAAGTTTAGGATTTTGGTTTTTATTTTAGGTTTATTTTTAGGTATTATTTTTTAGTTTATGTTTCAGTTTATTTTTAGTTTATTTTATTTTATTTAGGGTTTAGGTTTGGTATTGTTTCGGTTTAGGTTTAGGTTTTATTTATTTTAGGTTAGTTTATTTTCATTTTGGTTTAGGTTTATTTTATTTTTATGTTTTTTTTAGTTTTGGGTTTAGGTTTTATTTTATATTTATTTTTAGGTATATTTTTTAGGTTCAGGTTTTTATTTAGTTTTTATTTTATTTTATTTATAGTTTATTTTATTTTTATTTTTAGTTTAGTTTTCTTTATTTATGTTTTTTATTTTTTTAGTGTAGTTTAGGTTTTTATTTATTTTATTTTAATTTAGTTTTTATTTTATTTTCTTTTAGGTTTAGCTTTAAGTTTAACTTTAGGTTTATGTTTTAGTTTAGGTTTTATATTTTATTTTATTTTTTTATTTTATTTTTGTTTAAGTTCTTTTATTTTTTTAGGTTTTATTTAGTTTAGGTTTAAGTTTTTAGCTTTTTAGAGTTTAGTGTTTAGGGTTGAAGGTTTAGGGTTAGTTGAGGGTTTAGGGTTTAGGGTTTATGGTTTACGGTTTATGGTTTAGGGTTTAAGGTTTAGGGTTTTAGGGTTTAGGGTTTTGGGTTTTGGGTTATTAGGGCTTAGGATTCTAGGGTTTAGGATTTAGGGATTTTAGGGTTTAGGGTTTAGGGTTTATAGTTTAGGTTTTAGGTATAGAGTTCTAGTTTTAGTATAGGGTTTAGGATTCTGGTTTTTTTTTTAACAGAGAACAATTTCAGATTCAATATTTCTTATTTTCGATTTCATCAAGCAAGTAACACAGCAAGTTTTCTAAGACACAAGTGATGTCATAGATAAAAAGTGGGCAATCATAGAACAAATCAAAAACCTTAGATAACTTGAACCATCTCCCCTCCGCAACCACTATGATTGTAACCTCCGTCGCTTCTCTCCCCTCCATAACCAGCACTGCTTTGACCACCACCTCCATATCCACCAGCACCTCTAGATCCCCCACGACCACTATGATAACCGCTGCCTCCTCCTTCGCCTCCACTGTCAGATCTAGACTGAGCCAGGTTAACAGCTGTTCCTGCCATCAAGATTCTGCCCATTTTTAGGGTTTAGGTTTAGGTTTAAATTTATTAGGTTTTAGGGTTTAGATTTATTTTTTAATTTTTAGTTACTTTAGGTTTAGGTTTAGGATTTGGGGTTTAGGGTTTAGGGTTTATGGTTAGGGTTTAAGGTTTAGGGTTTAGGGTTTAGGGAGTAGGGTTTAGGGATTAGGGTTTAGGGTTTAGAGTTTTTTAGGGTGTAAGGTTTATGGTTGTAGGTTTAGGGTTTTGGGTTAGTTTTAGGGTTTAGGGTTTAGGAAATTTTTTAAAAAAATTTAAGTAAACCTGTAGGTTTAGGTTTATTTAGTTTATTTAGTATATTATTTTATTTATTATTTTTAAATAAGTTTATTTTTTTTATTTTGTTTAGTTTTTTTAATTTTAAGTTTATTTATTTTAGTTTAGGTTTTTTATTTTAGTATATTTTCTAGGTTTAGGTTTAGGTTTATTTTTTAGTTGAGTTTTATTTTTATTTTAGTTTTTAGGTTTTGTTTTATTTTTTTTATTTTTAAGTTTAGGTTTACATTTTTATTTTATTTTTTTTATGTTTAAGTTTTAGGTTTTTATTTTACATTTATTTTTAGGTTTTATTTTTTAGTTTAGGTTTAGGTTTATTTTTAGTATATTTTATTTTATTTAGTTTTGGTTTAGGTTTAGGTTTTATTTATTTTAGTTTAATTTATTTTAGTTTAGCTTTAGATTTATTTTATTTTATTTATTTTATTTTTATTTTAGGTTTAAGATTTGTTTTTAGTTTTGGGTTTTGGTTATATTTTTTAATTATTTTTAGGTTTAGGTTTTTATTTCATTTTTATTTTATTTTATTTAAGGTTTATTTTATTTTTATTTTATGTTTAGTTTTTATTTTATTTTGGTTTTTTATTCTTAGGTTTATTATATTTTTGAGTTAGTTTAGTTTTTTATTTATTTTATTTTAGTTTTTTTTTGTTAGTTTATTTTATTTTATTTTTAGGTTTAGGTTTAGGTTTTAGTTTTAGTTTTTTATTTTATTTTTGACTTGAATCGTTGACAAACTCATTCATCTTCAAGTTGAGTGCTATGTCGATGATCTCGTGGTCAAAATGAGAGAAAAGAAAAACTATCTCTTTGACTTGAGATTAGTTTTTGAACAGTTAAGATAATTTAACCTCAAAATGAACCCCCTAAAGTGTGCATTCAGAGTAGCTTTAGAGAAATTCCTTAGGTCTGTTGTCTAACACTATGGAATTGAAATCAATCCAGAGAAGATCAAGACGATATTATAAATGCCACCCCCTAAAAGTTTAACTCAACTTAGATCATTCCAAGGGCGGTTGGCATTATTAAGACGCTTTATATCCAACCTATCTGGAAGATGTCAACCATTCTCAACACTTATCAAAAAGGATGCCAAGTTCAAGTGGGATGACAAGTGTGAGCATGCCTTCGAAGACATCAAGCATTACTTGATAATGTTGTCGGTTCTACCAACCCCTATCCCTGACAAGTAACTCATACTTTACACTGTTGCGTTAGATGACTCCTTTGGTGCTTTGTTGGCCCAAGCCAATGATGAAGGGAAGAAAATCACACTCTAGTACCTCAGCCATCATCTAATCTCTACTGAGGCTAATTATCCACCCATTAAGAAGCGTTGCCTAGCTTTAATCTTTGCATCCCAAAAGCTACTGCACTACATACTTCTTCATAAGGTGAACTTAATCTCTAGGATCAATCCATTATAATATCTCATGACACGACCGATGCTATCCAGATGGTTGGCACGATGATCCATGATCCTCTGGCAGTTTAACATTACCTTCGTACCCTTCCATGTGGTGAAAGTACAAGCGCCAGCAGATCTCTTAGCAGCACACTCACTTCTAGCTGACTCTCCACTTAGTGATGCTCTCCCTGATGAACAAATCATGAACTTAAGGGATACAACATTCACTGCTGGGAGATGTATTTTGATGGTGCGGTTTCCTCTCAAAGAGGAGAAGAACCATAATCTACTATTTTAGGGAAGGCAGGGGTAGGAATAGTTCTCTTAACTCTAGACTGTGATGTGATAAGATTCTTATATCATCTATCTAATGCTTGCACTAGCAATGAAGCTGAATATGTGGCTTTCATTGCTAGCCTAAAGTTAGCCATTACTCTAAACATCTAGGATATCAACATCTTCGGGGATTATCAGCTAATTATCAACCAAATAGATGAGTCCTATAAGGTTATAAACCCCAAGCTCCATCACTACCATCAGTACACCATGGAATTATTGGCCCAAATCTCATAGATTACCACTTATAGGATTCCTTAAGGAGGGAATGCCATAACATATGCTTTAGCCAAGCCTACCAAAGAGTTGGCATGTCCAGAGGATGAGTCAATATCAATAAAGTTCTAAAATATACAAGTCTTATCCCTTATTGATATTGAACTCATCAAAAAGTACTCTCTTGAAGGTGAGGTTGCCATTGCCCAAAAGAGCGAGGAGTTAGATTAGAGGAAATAATCCATGGATTACTTAAATAAAGACAAACTACCTCAAGAGATGTCCCAAGGCCATCAGATGAAGCAGATAGCACTTTCCTAGGCTCTTGTGGATGGTGTCTTGTACCTACGATTTTTTGATCCCATGTGGTTACATTATTTAGACAAGTACAAAGCCCTTAAGATTGTGACCGAGGAACACTCAGGATTGTGTGGAGCCAACCAATGCTATCCGAAGATGAAATCCAAGATCAAGAGACCAGGATACTATTGGCATCCGATGATCAAAGATTGCATGGGTACAGCTAGGTGGTGCTACCAATGTCAAATACATGGTGTAGTTCTACACCAACCACCCAACATTCTACATCCTACATCATCATCATGGCCAATCTAGTGTTGGGGTACTGACATAGTAGGTCTGATTGATCCTCCTTCTTCTAAGGGTCATCGGTTTATCTTAGCTGTTACTGACCACTTTCAAAATGGATGAAGGTGATTCCGCTTAGATAGGTCACAACTCAGCATGTGCTCCAGCTTTTTTATGAACCATTTCATATATAGGTTCAGAGTGCCTTGATGAATTATATATGATAATGGTATTGCATTCAAGAGCACTAAGATCTACAACTTTACCCAGAGATATAGCATAGATTGGAGATATTCTACCATCAACTACCTGAGAGAAAATGGCTTAACAAAAGCCTTCAACAAAATTCTCATCCAAATACTAAAGAGGACACTCAACAATAATAAGCAATAGTGGCATGAGCAGTTAGTTCAAGTCTTGTGGACCTACCGCACCACATATAGAACTCCAACTCAGTCTACTACTTTCTTCTTAGTTTATGAGTTCAAAGCTGTTCTACCATTAGAAGTCCAACTCCCATCAATAAGGATAGCTATGGGTAGCAAGATCATAACAGAGCATAATGCCAAGTTATGGTTAGAAGAGCTCAAAGGTTTGGAGGAGAGACACCAGTGGGCTACTCTAAGTTGAGATAATGCCCCCAATCACTCACTTAGTAGCTACTATAGGTTGGGCTGACGTGCTACCTTGCTAGTGTGTCATCACAGTGGTCCTCTTACTTTGAAGGATGTAAGTCTGTTACACTTTCCTTCCTTTCCTAGCCACTGCACACTGAAGAGCGCCTTGATAGTTTGGTAGGCCTTACTACATGGCCAGTAACCTACCTCATCTTGGCTTCATTTAAGTGGATGTGAGTCTGTTACACTTTTTTCTTGGATTAACCTTCATGCACTAATTGGGTCAAGTATATTTGAGTTTTAGGATAAGTCCCCTAGATGCTCCTTCCCTCCTAACAGCTTCAAGTTTGGGTCCAGTCCTTCCTCGGGGCTCCCTGCTTAGTAGTCTCTCTAGGTTAGATAACATCTGTCCCACCGAAGATATACTATCCTGATGATCAGTTCCACTCAGAAGGTTGTAAGCCTACACGCTTTCTTTCCAGGTTGATCGTTACACACCGATGGGCACCTTAAGTTGGTTGGTTCTCACTATGCTGACGGATACATCACTCATGATGATGGATTCACCATAGGTTGGTTGGTTGTCACACCTAAGGATACACCACTTATGATAGATGTAAGTCTGTTATGCTTTCTCTTTGAGTTGGACACTGTACACCTATAGACTTTGTTCACTATATTTGGATCACATCCTTTGCGACCTTATTTAGACACTACCCGAGTTACTGTTGGATTGGATAGTTCTCCTTTTCTAGTAACCACTCCTGTGATTGGAGAATTGATCATGTGGATGTGTAGATTCTCCCTTTGTCATGTAAATCTGAGAAGGGTCAAGGCTGACATAGCCCCTTCTCAGTGTGGTCCCTCGCACACCAATAGGGTCCACAAAAATATATAAACAAAATATATATTCACTTGTGGATTAGGAGGACACGCCAAGTGGTATCTTTTCCCAAGCACGTATCATATCGTTAAGGCGGTGTCAACAAAACTCCCTATAAGAATCACCTAACTACTCTGGAGTTGAGATAAGTCTCCAGCGACATTCACTCAATAGTCACCCCTAAGTTAGATTCGATTTATTGTGCTATCAATAGGTTAACCTAGCAATTGTTCCCAGCTTAAGAAGATGTAAGTCGGCTACGCCTTCTTTCTAGCATAGTGCAGAAAAGGCAACCCCTTAGGTTGGCTCTACCTCTACTTGGCTAGTAGACTATCCCTTTGGATTTGTAAATTTGAGATAGGACAAATCTGATATAGCCCCTTCTCAGTGGGTTCATCGCACATCGACATGGTCCATAAATTAAATTTATCAAATAGTGGATATGCCCTCAATTCAAAATAAAACAAAACCAAACAAACCATATCAAATCATATGAAATTAAGATAAAATTATTCCTAATTACTTTTGAGTTAACATAAGTCCCTAGAAACATTCACTCAATTGTTGCCCTAGGTCAGGTTCAATTTGTTGTGCATCCAACAAGCCCCCTTGTGATTGTTCCTCGCTTTAAAAGATGTAAATAGGCTACGCCTTCTTCCTAGCATAGCCATTGCACACTAAAAGGCAACCCTTTATTTTGGCTAGCTCTACCCCGTAGCTGGTAGACTATCCCTTTGGATTTGTTACCTAAGGTAGGTCAAGGATGATACTTCTCAGCTCACGACATCGATAGGGTCCATACATTAACTCAGATTAAATTAAACCCAATCTGATTTTCCTAGTGGAGTTAAATCACACCGTTCTCCCCAGTGGAGCCCCAAATTATATCTAACCAAGTCAAGCAAACAAATAAAATTCAAAACCAACCTAGCCAAATTAAACCAACTCCCCCAGTAGAGTTTAAATCAAAGAAATCCAACCAAACTCTTATCTCCAATCAATACATCCCTAAAACAATCTATGAAATCAAACTCAAATTCCAATCCCCAACAGATAGCCTGAACCTGCTTCCCAAGTGGAAGGTTCATATACCCGATCCCCAATAGACTCGAACCCATATCTCTAGTAGATATGCCTCCACATCAATTAAAACAAAAAAATTTAAAGTCGATTCGATCTTAATCCCCGATAGATTATAGATTCTTATCTCTAGTGGATCTTCTTTCCATAAATCATATAATCAAATCAAATTCAAACCTTATCCCCAGCAGATTTTCTTCTTCTATTCCCTCGACATAGACCCCTCACATGTCATGTCCAATGCATGTGTGATCCCCTAGCCGATCTCCCTCCATGTCCTTGACATGGAGTTCTCATCAAATCATTTTTCTTCTCTTATGCACACCTTTAATAATTCAACCAAAAGCATAACAATGTATTCATTCAAATTACATCATCTTAACATTGTAATTAATATTTTATGATTGGTGATGGTGCAAGCTCAAATTAACTGTACAATATCATGCTAAACATATTATAGTGTGAATTAACACACTATATTATATTATAATATATGATGTTATGTTATAATTTGATATAATATAATTTATTGTCTAACATTACACCTCATTAAAATCACTTAAAAGGAACAAATAACAAAATTTTCTCAAAATATAAATAATGTTCATTTTGAATGTAAAATTATTATTTTTCTATCAGAAATGATACAAAATAGCATAATTTTGATGTTGCTTGTTGGTGTGTGCCATGAATTTGGCCAAATTTTTCCATCTCAACCTTCAAATTAACATTTTTGTGAGTTTTGATCCAATGTATTATAGCAAAAGTAAAACATACTAAAATGTGCAATAACATTTGGTAACACACCATGACATTCATATATATATATATATATATATATATGAAGTTATATTATTATGTACATTATATTTTAATATGCTTTCATATAGTATATTATCTTACATTACACCTTAAAATGAATCACTTTAAGAAAATAAATTTATAAAATTTGGTTGAAAAATGAACATTTATTTTGATGCAAAATTCCATTCTTTTGATTAAATGACACACCATAGAACACCCTTAATGATGTTCCCTAAATCTTAACTTAAATGTGGCCAAATCCCATCATCCCAGCCTATAAATTAGTATTTTTATGAATTATACTAGCACAAACTCTACTACATCATACTATAACAAACTAAAATGTGCTAAACAATAGATAGTAATATACATTAGTATATTATAATCCATGGTGCTACACTATGTTATGGCATCCTATATTATAATACACTATAACATATTATATTATATTATATTACATATCACATCACAATGGATTTCTTAAGATAAAAAATCATAAAATTAGTCTAAATAATAAAAAACTATATATTTTGAGTTGTATCCCTTACATATTTTAAATTGAAATAATATATTATGATGTCATGCTCTACCTACTATGCATTTAGCCAAATTCCACCATTTTAAAGTCTAAATCAACATTTCTATAAATAATGCTAGTGTAGGCTCAATTGCATGACTATAAAATACTAAGAAAAATTAGAATGCATAGAACAATATATTACGATATATGATGTTATACTATGTTACAACATTTAATACTTATTTTGAACTTAAAATCTTACTTTTTAGGCTACAAGTGGCATATCACACCTTTGGTAATACAATCTAATTCCCACTTCAAATTTAACAAATTTCATCATCTGATTTATTAAATTAATATTTTTCAAATTTATATTAATATAAACTATATGGCACAATACCATAATATACTAAAACATTTAAAAACATCTTAAAACATCTAAAAATACATCACTACGTGCTCAAATATATGATGCTATATTATACTATAATATATGGTACTATAATATGATTTAAGGTTAAGGTTTAGGGTATTCAAATATCTAATTCTCAAGGGAAAGTCTCTTGATGACATTTTCTTTAGCTACCATAATTATGCTGGGATTAGGTCATTCTTTAGATCTACTTCTAATTACATCTTTATTCGAGGTTTAGGGTTAGCTTAAGATTTAGGGTTTAGGGTTAGTTTAGGGTTTAGGGCTAGTTTAGGGTTTAGTTTTTAAGGTTTAGGGTTTGGGATTTAGGTTTTAAGGTTGTAGGTTGTAGGTCTTAGGGTTTAGGGTTTATGGTTTTGGGGTTCAGGGTTTAGAGTTTAGGGTTTTGTGTTTTAGGGTTTATGGTTTAGGGTTTAGGGTTTAGGGTTTAAAGTTTATGGTTTAGGGTTTATGGTTTACTATCTAGGGTTTAGTGTTTAGGGTTTAGGGTTTTCAGGATTTATGGTTTAGGTTTTATGGTTTAGGGTTAAAGTTTTAGTGTAGGTTTAGAATTTAAGATTTTTTTAATAAAGAATAAATTCAGATTCAACATTTCTTCTTTTCAATTTCATCAACCAAATAGCACCCCAAGTTTTCTAAGACATAAGCGATGACATAGATAAAAAATAAGCGCCCATAGAGAAAATAAAAAATTATTGATATGTAGAACTATCTCTACTATAAAGATACAGTGTAACCAAAGATATCAAATCACCATTCTTGGTTCTTCCCATCCACCCCTCTCGAGTAGAGGGATCCGCCATAATATCCCTGATCTCTCCCTCCACCACCACCATGGTTGTAACCTCCATCGGTCTTCCCACCTCAATAACTGACACTACTCCGACCACCACTTCCATATCCACTAGCACCTCCAGATCCCCCACCACCCCTTCGATAACCACCGCCTTCACCTTCGACTCCACCGCCAGATCTAGACTGAGCCTAGTTGATGGTGATGTTCCTGCCATCAAAGTTCTGCCCTTTCTTAAGTTTTATGGTTAGTTTAGGGTTTAGGGTTCAGGGTTAATTTAGGTTTTAGGGTTTAGGGTTTGGGGTTTAAGGTTTAGGGTTGTATGTTTTATGGTTTTAGGTTTAGGGTTTAGGGTTTTAGGGTTTAGGGTTTAAGGTCTAGGGCTTAGGATTTAGGGTTTAGGGTGTAGGGTTTAGGGTTTAAGGTCTTAGGGTATAGGGTTTAGGGTTGTATGTTTAGGGTTTGGGGTTTATAGCTAGTTTTATGGCTTAGGGTTAAGAATTTAGGGTTCAAGGTTTTTTTAAAAAAAATTAAGTAAACCGGTATGTTTATGTTAAATTAGTTTATTTAGTTTATTTCTTCTTTATTTGAGTTTATTTTATTTTTTATTTTTTTTAGGTTTGTTTTTTTATTTTTATTTAGTTTTATTTATTTATTTTATGTTTATTTATGTTTATTTATGTTTTTATTTTACTTTATTTTTTAAGATTTAGGTTTATTTTTTAGTTGAGTTTATTTTATTTTATTTTTTTAGGTTTAGGTTATATTTTTATTTTATTTAGGTTATATTTTTTATTTTATTTTTAGGTTTAGAGGTTTTATTTTAGGTTTTATTTTTTAATTTTTTTTAGGTTTAGATTTATTTTTAGTTTATTTTATTTTATTTAGTTAAGGTTTAGGTTTAGGTTTAGTTTATTTTAGCTTTAGGTTTAGGTTTTATTTATTTTAATTTAGTTTGTTTTAGTTTAGGTTTAGGTTTTTTTATTTTTATTTTAGGTTTAGGTTCCTTTTTAGTTTAAGATTTAGGTTTTATTTTTTATTTATTTTTAGGTTTATTTTTAAGTTTAGGTTTTATTTTATTTTATATTATTTTTAGGTTTATTCTCTTTAGGTTTATGATTTATTTATATTTTATAAAATGGGCAGTTTAGGTTTACTTAGTTTAGTTTATTTTATTTTTTATTTTATTTCATTAATTTATTTTATTTAGTATAGTTTATTTATTTTAGTTTTGTTTTTTATTTTAGTTTATTTTTTAGTTGAGTTTTATTTTATTTTATTTTAGGTTTAGGTTTTAGGTTTTTAAGGTTTAGGTCTTAGGGTTTAGGGCCCAGAGAACAGGTCAGGGTTTAGGAGTGCTCAGCTGTGGTTTAGTGGTATTGGCTCACCCATTTAGTATTAGGGTCAGTGGCCCAGGGTTTGGGCCTGGGGTGGTTCATGGATCAGAGCTCAGTAGATGGGTCGTTAATCAGGTCAGGGCCCAGTGGAGTCAGGGCTCAGTGGCCCAGGGTGAAGGGTTTTTAGCCTGGTGGCTCAGTATTCAGGTGTTGGCACAGGGCCCAGGCCCAGGGTCAGTGTGAGTCAGTTTGGTGTGGATATGATTTAATTCAGTGGCCCAGGGTTTAGGTCAGGATTTAGTGGTCAGTGGGCTCAGGGCCTGGTGGTGGGAGTGGTATAGTTATGGTTGTGGGGGTGGTGTAGGCTCAGGGTAGAGGGGGTTTAGGGTATAAGGTTAGTTTTTTTATAATTTATTTATAATTCTTATTTTTTTTAAATTAAGTAAACTGGTATGTTTAGGTTTATTTAGTTTTTTTTTAGTTTAGTTTATTTTATTTTTTATTTTAATTTAGGATTATTTATTTGTTTATTTATTTAGTTTAATGTATTTACTTAATGTTTTTTTATTTTAGTTTATTTTTTAGGTTTAAGTTTATGTTTAGATTTATTTTTTAGTTTAGTTTTATTTTTATTTTATTTTTTTAGGTTTTAGTTTTATTTTTTATTTTTAGGTTTAGGTTTAGGTTTTTATTTTATTTGTTTAGATTTAGGTTTTTGGTTTTTACTTTAAATTTTTTTTATGTTTTATTTTTTAGTTTAGGTTTAGGTTTAGGTTTAGTTTATTTTATTATATTTAGTTTAGGTTTAGGTTTCAGTTTAATTTATTTTAGGTTTACGTTTAAGTTTTATTTATTTTAGTTTAGGTTTAGATTTTTGTTATTTTTATTTTAGGTTTAGGTTTTCTTTTAGGGTTTTAGGTTTTTTTATTAATTTTAAGTTTTATTTTAGATTAAATTTTTATTTAGTTTTATTTTATTTTATTTTAGTTTATTTTATTTTATTTTTAGTTAGGTTTTTTTATTTGGTTTTATTTAGTTTTAGATTTATTTATTTCTTTTTAGGTTTAGGTGTAGGTTTATGTTTATGTTTAGGTTTTCATTTATGTTTTTATTTTATTTTGGTTTAATTTTTTTTTATTTGTTTTATTTTTATGTTTTATTTAGTTTAGGTTTAGGTTTTTAGGGTTTAGTGGTCAGTTTTTTAATTTTTTTCAAGATTTGGAGGGAGTTTAGGGTGGTGGTTAGTGGTTTATGGAGGGTTTGTGGGAGTTTTAAATTTAGGGTTTAGTTTGGGTTTAGTAGGAGTTTAGTAGGTTATAGTTTAGTTTAGGATTTTAATTTTTTTTTAACAGAAAAAAAAGTTCAACATTTCTTCTTTGTTTATTTTAGTTTATTTTTTATTTATTTAGGTTTATTATTTATTTTATTTAGGTTTATTTTTTAATTTTTAGTTAGTTTACTTTATTTATTTTTATTTATTTATTTTAAATTACATTTTATTTTAGTTTATTTTAGGTTTAGTTTTAGGTTTAGGTTTATTTTAGTTGAGTTTTATTTTATTTTATTTTTTTTGGTTTAGGTTTATGTTTTTTTAGGTTTTTTTTGAACTTAGGTTTAGGTTTTATTTTAGGTTTACTTTTAAGTTTTATTTTTTAGATTGGGTTTAGGTTTATTTTTAGTTTATATTATTTTATTTAGTTTGGGGTTTAGGTTTAGTTTATTTTAGGTTTAGGTTTAGGATTTATTTATTTTATTTTAGTTTATTTTAGTTTTAGTTTAGGTTTATTTTATTTTGTTTATTTTAGGTTTAGATTTTTTTTTTAGTTTAGGGTTTAATTTTTTATGTTTATTTATTTCATTTCAATTTTAGGCTTATTGTTTAGGTTTTATTTAGTTTTCTTTATTTTATTTTAGGTTTAATTTTGTTTTAGGTTTTATTTTTTTAGTTTAGTTTTAGGTTTTATTTTATTTTATTTTATAATTTTTTATTTTATTTTATTTTCTTTTAGGTTTAGGTTTATTTAGGTTTGGTTTTAGTTTATGTGATTTAATTTAATTTAATTTAATTTATTTTGGTTTAGGTCCGTTTTAGGGTCTTTTAGGGTTTTTGGTTTAGGTTTAAGGTTTAGGGTTTTAGGCTTTAGGGTTTAGGGTTTATGGTAGCCTTAGGGTTAGGGTTATGTAGGGTTTAGGCCAGGGTTAGGGTTCAAGTTTTATTTTAGCTTTGTTTTTGGTTTTTAACGGGTGATTCAACATTTCTTTTATTTATTTAGTTTATTTTAGTTTATTTTATTTTTACTTTTATTTATGTTTATTTTATATTTTTATTTAGTTTGGTTTATTTATTTTAGGTTCATTTATTTTAGTTTAGGTTTTTTATTTTAGTTCATTTTGAGGTTTAGGTTTTTTTTAGTTGAGTTTTATTTTATTTTATTTTAAGTTTTGGTTTTATTTTTTAGTTTGTTTAGGTTTTATTATATTTTTTTAGGTTTAGGTTTTAGGTTTTATTTTAGGTTAATTTTAAGTTTTATATTTAGTTTAAGTTTAGGTTTATGTTTAGTTTATTTTATTTTATTTAGCTTAGGGTTTAGGTTTATTTTATTTTAGGTTTAGGTTTAGGTTTTATTTATTTTAGTTTAGTTTATTTTAGTTTAGGTTTAGATTTTTTTTATTATTTTAGGTTTAGGTTTTTTTTTAGTTTTGGGTTTAGGTTTTAATTTTTATTTATTTTTCGGTTTTATTTTTTGGCTTATTTTTTAGCTTTAGGTTTATATTTTAGTTTTTATTTTATTTTATTTTAGGTTTTATTTTAACACTACCATTGCCTATCCCAAGGATGTGAAAAGTGGAGGGTTATGCTAGTAGTCGGTACTCCAGAAACTTGTCGAAATAATCATGACATGAATCATTTAAATCATTGTGTTAATGCTAGCCCCGTGGAAGTCGACCTATGACTTTAATACGTGAAAATGTGCTAGAGTCACGGTGCCGGGTGCGGTGTTAAATAAGCAAGGGTTCCCACATTATGGATGGATGCGGCAAAGAAGTTAGTCCATGAAACTAGAATTATGATTAGTATCTTGGAATATAGGTACTCTGTAAATTAATGGAATTAATAGATATTATGGTTCATAGAAAGATAAATATTTTATGTGTTCAAGAAACTAAATGGGTTGGGGAGAAAGCCAAGGAGATTGATAGTTTAGGTTTTAAACTTTGGTATTCAGGTAAAAGTCGAACTAGAAATGGTGTAGGTGTGATTATTGATAAAAGTTTGAAGGATAATGTTATAAATATTAATAGATGTGGAGATAAAATTATAGCTTTAAAGATTATTATTGATACTAAGATTATCAATGTTATAAGTGTCTATGCTCCTTAAGTAGGTTTGGAGGTAAGCGCAAAAGAAATTTTTTGGAATGAATTAGAGAGATTAATACAAAAGATACCTCTTGAAGAAAAAGTTTTTATTGGAGCAGATTTAAATGGACATGTTGATAGAGTGGAGAAGATTTTAAAAGTATTCATGGTGGTTATGGATTTGGAGTGACTAATGAAGAAGGTAGGACTATATTAGATTTTGCTTTAGCTTATGATTTTGTAGTTGCTAACACTTTATTTAAGAAAAGAGATGAACATATTATTACTTATAAAATGGATCTAGTAAAATACATTGATTATTTTTGATAAGAAAAATAGATCGTTTAGATTGTAAAGATTGTAAGGTCATTCCAAATGAAAATCTAAGTACCCAACATTGATTGTTAGTTTTAGATTTTAAGATGAATGGTTGTAAGAGAGAAAATAAACCAAATTATTGTCCTAGAATTAGATGGGGACACTTAAAGAACACAAATAAAAATATTTTTAAGTGCAAGCTACAAGAGATTAGAATTTGGGATGTTCATGAGGAAGCTAACATTATGTGGGAAAAAATAGCAAGTGAAATTAAGCAAGTTGCTAAAGATATGCTTGGAGAATCAAAAGGAAAAGCTTCTTTTAATAATAATAGTTGGTGGTGGAGTCAGAGTGTGCAAGAAAAGATAAAAATTAAGAAGTATTGTTATAAAACTTGGTTTAGATGTAAAAACTCGGAGAATTAGGAAAGATATAAAGTGGCCTATAGAGATTCTAAGAAAGCAATATATGATGCAAAATATTTAGCTTTTAGTGATTTATAAAATAGATTAGATACCAAAGAAGGTGAAAGATGTATGTATAAGTTATCCAACCAAAGAGATAGCAGAAGTAAAGACATAGTTCAAGTGAGGTGTATTAAGGATGAAAATAATAAAATGCTATTTTTAGAAAAGGATATTGAAAATAGGTTGATGAGGTATTTTGATAAACTTTTCAATGAAGGATCTAAAAGTACGATTGATTTTAGCAACCTTAATACCCTAAACAAAATAGAATTTCATTTTTTATCATCAGATTAGTAAATGAAGTTAATGAAGCTTTAAAGAAAATGAAATGTGGAAAAGCAAGAGGAACGGATAATATTCCAATAGAAGTGTGGAAATGTTTAGAGATCAAGGAATTTCTTATTTACAAATCTTTTAATGTCATTTTAAAGACTAAAAAGATGCTAGATGAGTGGAGAAAGAGTTTGTTGGTTCCAATATTTAAGAATAAAGGTGATGCGCAAGAGTGTGCAAATTATAGAAGAATTAAGTTAATGTGCCATACATTAAAATTATGGGAGAGAGTAATTGAGCATAGGTTACGATGTTATAAGTTTCTCACAACCGCTTTCATGCCGTGTAGATCTACTATGGATGCTATACATTTGTTAAGGGGTTCGATGGAGAAGCATAGAGAAAGTAAGGAGGATCTACATATGATATTTATTGATTTATAGAAAGCTTATGATAAAGTTTCAAGAGATGTTCTTTAGAGAGTTCTACAATAGAAAAGAGTTAATATTGGTTATATTCAAGTCATTAAGAATATGTATACTAGAGTTGTTACTTATGTCCAAACACAAGGAGGATTGACAAAATATTTTCCTATTTCAGGTGGATTACATCAAGGATCAGATTTAAGCCCTTATCTTTTTTTACTTTAGTTATGGATGTTCTTACTGGGCATTTACAAGAAGATGTACCTTGGTGTATGCTTTTGTCGATGACATTCTTCTTGTTGATAAGACTAGAGAGGGAGTCCAACCAAAACTTGAATTATGGAGGTCAACTCTAGAGTCTAAAGGTTTTCATTTAAGTAGATCTAAAACTAAATATATGGAGTGTAATTTTAGTCGTAGAAGTTCTAGTGGTAGTGTTGTGACATTGGGTTAAGAAGTAATTAATAAGAGTGAGCATTTCAGATATTTAGTCTCTATTGTTCAAAATGATGGTGAAATAGATGGAGATGTTATTAGTAGAATTCAAGTTGGATGGTTGAAGTGGAGGAATGCATCTGGCCTATTATGTGATAAAAAAGTTCCACTTAAACTTAAGGGAAAATTTTATAAGATGGTGGTAAGACCGCAATGACTTATGGTGAATGTTGGCCAATAAAAGAGAAGCATAAGAGTTAAATGTTACAGATGAGGATGCTTAGGTGGATGAGTGGCTTTACTCTTAGAGATAGAATGCAAAATGAGTATATTCGGGAAAAAGTTGAGTAGCACTAGGTAGATAAGATTAGGGAGAGTGCCTTAGATGGTTTGGCCACATAAAGCGTCCGTCCGATGACCATTAAGAGAGTAGATGCATTTGATTATGTTAAGAAAGGTAGAGGTAGACCTAAAAAGACTTGGTTAAGATGTATAAAAATGATCTTAGTATACTTGATTTAAATGAGAATTTGGCACATAATAAGACACAACGAAGACGAAGGATTCATGTAGCCGACCCCACCTAGTGGGATTAAGGCTTGTTGTTGTTGTTGTTGTTGTTATTGTTGTTGTTAGGTTTGTGTTAGATTTGTTTTATTTCTATTTTACGTTTTATTTTTATTTTATTTAAGTTTTTTATTCTTAGGTTTACTTTATTTTTTAGTTTAGTTTAGGTTTTTATTTATTTTATTATATTTCATTCTTATTAGTTTATTTTATTTATTTTTTAGGTTTAGGTTTGGGTTTTAGCTTAGGTTTTTATTTTATTTTATTTATTTATTTTATTTAGATTTAGGTTTATTTATTTATTTTATTTTTAGGGTTTACAGTTTAGGGTTTAAGATTTTAGGGTTTAGGGTTTGGGGTTTTTATTGTTTAGGGTTTAGGGTTTAGGTTTTAAGTTTAGGGTTTAGGTTTTAGTTTAGGGTTTAGGGTTTCTGGTTTTTTTAATTGATAACAAATTCAGATTAAACATATTTGCTTTTCAATTTCATCAACCAAGTAACACACCAAATTTTCTAAGACACAAGCGACGACATAGATAAAAAATGAGCACGCATAGGCAAATCAAAAACCCGAGATAACTAGAAATGTCTCTACTATAAAGATACAATTCCATAAGCAGTAAATCGGATCGGCCATTCATTAGTTTCTCAAGTTCCCATCAAAACCACCATGGTCTCTCGAGTAGCGGGATCCACCATCATATCCCAGATCTCTCCCTCCTCCACCACTATGACTATAACCTCCGTCGCTCCTCCCGCCTCCATAACCACCACTGCTCTGACCACCACATCCATATCCACTAGCACCTCCACATCCCCCACCACAACTACAATAACCATCGCCTCCGCCTTCGCCTCCATCGTCAGATCTAGACTGAGCCAAGTTGACGGTGATTTTCCTACCATCAAGGTTTTGCCCATTCTTATGGTTTAAGTTTAGGTTTATGTTTATTAGGTTTTAGGGTTTAGGTTTGTTTTAAATTTATTTAGTTACTTTTAGGTTTAAGTATAGGGGCTTGGGGTTTTAGGGTTTTAGGTTTGTGGTTTGGTTTTAGTTTAATTCTCTTTAGGTTCGTGGTTTTGGTTCATGGTTTTTTAAAGCTTTTATGGTTTAGGATTTGGAATTTATGGTTTTTTTAATTAAGTAAATCGATAGGTTTAGCTTTATTTAGTTTATTTTTTATTTATTTAAGTTTATTTTATTTTTTATTTTTATTTAGGTTTATTTTTTATTTTTATTTAGTTTAGTTTATTATTTTAGGTTTATTTTGTTTAGTTTAGGTTTTTTATTTTAGTTTATTTTTTAGGTTTATGTTTATTTTTTAGTTTATTTTTCTTTTTATTTTTATTTTTTGGTTTAGGATTTATTTTTTCTTTTTAGGCTTATGTTTAGGTTTTTATTTTATTTTTTTAGGTTTAGGTTTTACGTTATTATTTTAGGTTTTTTTGGGTTTTGTTTTAGTTTAGGTTCAGGTTTATTTTTAGTTTATTTTATTTGTTTTATTTATTTTAATTTAGTTTATTTTAATTTATGTTTATGTTTATTTTGTTTTGTTTATTTTAGGTTTAGGGTTTTTTTAGTTTATGGTTTAGGTTATATTTTTATTTATTTTTGGGTTTATTTTTTAGGTTTAGGTTTTTATTTTATTTAGGGTTTTGTGCCACCATCCTTCAAGATCTTTGATGGCAGCGGGAACCCAAGATAACTCATTGCACACTTTAGACCCAGCTGTTGCATCACCGGTGGTAGGAACGCACTCCTCTTCTACCTTTTCATCAGTAGTCTATTAATTATTGCATTTGATTGGTACGCCGAACTGCCCAACGGTTTGGTGAAGACTTTTTTGAGTTGGAGCACCTCTTCATCAAGAGGTTTGCAGTAGAGGGTGACTGCATGTGACCACATTGTAGAGAAACAGTAACTCAATGACTCCCTTATTGATTACATTCTCAGGTGGCGCAACCTGAGTATGAAATGAGAACCACAACTGCCCGAACAACATGCCATTGAGATTCTTCTCAAGAATATCCATGGCCCAATCGCCTTCATTCTTAAAGGCTTTACCATCAAAATATTCAAGAAATTAATAAATAAAATAGCTAGCCTACAAGAGATAGCCAAATAGTTGTCCTTTCCCGACCAATCATCTAGGCCCAACCTGTAGAAAGTGTTTGAGAAGAAGCCATGGATAGTTGGTGGACGTGAGGGAAGCCGAGTTCAAGTAGAGAGACTATGAGCGCAACAACCTCCTTTACCACCTCCTAATCCACCACCTTAGTCATCATACCAGCCACCGTAGCCGCCACTATGACCATTTCCACTACCTCAGTAGCCTACCCAATAACGGTATTCATATCCATCGACAGGTAGCTATTTTCCACCTACTCTTGTCGATAGATTGAATAAGCCATATTCATTCAAGAGGGAGGTAATTAGGAAAATCTTTAAGAATCTCTTAAAGCAACTTGACTTTTAGTTACCAGAGCCTACAATGCCAGAGGAAGTGGGCAAGAGTGATGATCCTAGTTATGCCCCTACCACCGAATGTTAGACCATGTCTTAAAGGATTGTATCACTTTTAAGGATTAGCTTGTGCTCAGCTACAAGTTTAGAGCCATAGTTATCCCTAAGAATACTTATTAGAACAACCATCCAATTATGTTAGAGTAATCCTTGGGGATACTTCGATCCTCTTAAGAACAAAGAAGGTTAGGATATCTCCTATCTCAACCTCTACGAAGATCATTTCTAAGATCAAGAAGCTTTCCGGTGGCTAAAGAAGCTCAAACCTCCAACACCAAGGAAGGTTTGCTAGTAAAAGGACAACTCAGGAGGGTGATAGCCGAGAAAGAGCTCACCATACTTGCAGGGGATAGTCTAGTAGCGCAACTACCGTTCGAGTCCAGTACTCTCTCCATTATTGCAGCTACCACTCTTCTGCTAGCTCCTCTTCTACTAGAAGGAGCATTGTATCTACATATAAGGGCACTAAATCCTTTACTCTGCTTACTTTACTTGATTTCTATTATGTACCTCCACCCAAAAAGAAATTTATGAAGTATGTCGATTCTCTATATATTGTCTACTTCTTATGCTCTTTATTCCTATTGAAAGCTCTCCAGGCTAAATAAAAATAATAGCTTTAGTAGTTCTAATCCTTTCCTTTTGATTGTGAGTTGGACAATCCTTCTCAATCAACCTTCACCTCTTGAGATTGACTTGGAGTCAACCCACTGAGGATCCCATAGAAGAAGGTATGCATGAGAAGGTAGAACTTTCCACAAGCTCATCATTCCAAGAAGTCACTGAAGTCAACCTATGTAGTGGCAAAGTTCTACCTCCTAGGGAAGCACCTCAAGATAAGGGTAAGCAAGTCATTAGTTCCAGTGAGCAGATAGCCCCTCCATAAGATGCTCCACCCATGGATATTCTTGTAGAGGACTAAGGTAGAGTTGATTACAATGTCCTAGCTCATCTTAGAAAGTTTCTAGCTAAGTTAAGCATATATTCCTTATCTTATCCAAAGAAATGAGGGACTCTAATCAACCCTTACTTGATCTAGAGATATGTTTAGCTATCGACCACTACTAAAGAGGAGGCATGCCACTCGAAGGACATCTTAGGAGTTACATTCAGTGATGAAGACTTACTCCTAGGGATGACTGTGCACTGCCTCTTTGCATTATAGTGGATGTTGGTAGATATAGGCTATCTAGAGTTCTAGTTGACCTAGGTGTATCAGTCAACATTATGAGTCTATGAACCCTTTCCTACTTGAGGATTGGCATCTTCAAACTCCAAAAAGAATGGATGATGTTGAGAGGATTCAATGAACAAGATTAGAGGGCCTTGTGGTGTTTTTTTTTGGATGTATGGTGGGACACCACATACTTTTTGAGGTGATGGGGTACAACATTAATGTATGATATACTATCTCGAAAGATAGAGGAATCACCCTACAATAGACCTAATCACGTAATAAGGACTCCTAAGGCATGATGGGTCTTCGAATGTACTAGAGATTTTTCCCAAACTTTACTTGGATAAATAAAGCAAGGTTTATATTATACTAGGTTCTTAAGTTTCCTATGGAGCCAAGCCTCCATAGTTAATTACATCTTAGGAAATGAAATTTTCTAACAATATTCTCGATTAAAGTAGATTATCATCTCCAAACATTTCAAGGTTGAAAGGATTGTATTTGAAAAGTCAATTGGGAAACTTCAAGGAGAAGACTTATTTTGGAATCTAAATGAAATAAGTAAGAAATTCTCATGATACTAGGAAGCTTAGTGAGCATTCCAATCTATCATATAGTTGGGCTTTATAATTTTGAAGTTGAGGAGATTTATATATTTTGAGTTGAAATTTAATTAGATTACTAGGGCTTATAATCCACCAACACAAGATTGTGGGAATACCTAAGAGGTGAGGATTTATGCTCAGATGAAGGAAATAGCTACCTATCCTAAATCTAGGAGCTTTATTATGAGCTAAATAAGACCTAAACCTAAGCTGTGGACATAAGGGTTTACCTCCACAAAGAGAGAATAAATTGTTTACTAGAGTTATAACCACCTAGAGTGGCCAATGAACTCCTCCTATGATTTTAAAACCATGTATTATGCTCTTCTGAATTTAAAGATAACTAGGGTAGTTATTTAATTAGAAAGAGACTAAAGTCCTAAACAAACTCCCTAAGAGACTAGAGCATAAGTGGTATGAGCATATGACTTAATATATAGATGTAAAATCTTTTTAAATTTTATTTTATTTTAGACACATCATTTTGATAGAGGCTTTAGGATTTCTTATGCCTAAATGCATGATAAAATAGGTTATGGGTCAAATCAGCTAGAAGAAGGTGTTATCCATCACAAGGGATGCCCTCACAAGTCAAGCATTCGTTTATTGTGCAAGGATGGAGATCCTTCATGTTCAAGAGAGAAAGAATATGCATGCATGAGGTGAAACATAAAATCATATAGCTAAGGGGTTGCTAAATCTTTCAATCATCTTATTTATGTCTTAGGCTTTATGATGAGCTTATGAGTTCTTTAAAATTTAGTTATGAATGATTAGTTGGGTAGAAAAGTTATTTTTATCCTAAGAGCCTAATCGTGTCCAAGCTACATATTAAAGCATTAATCATTTAAGAAACTATGAAAAGCATGTCGTCATGATGCACAATGTAAACAAAACATCAAACAATTATATAAACTATCGTAAAAGAATAAAAGGCCGATGCGGTTGGGTACCGCATAACCCAAGAGAGAAAAGATGGGTAGCTCTACCCTATACAACCTAGAATATGAAAGAATAATTATAATTATATTAAATGTTATGGGGATCTTCTTTCTTCATATCTCCATATCTAATTTGGTTCTTTCTTTGATTTGAATGGTGCTTGCTTCAAAGGCATCACAGGGCACCCGAGGACAAAGCCTTCTGGCCACTACTCATCCTAATCCCCCATAGCACTAATCATAATTTCTATTACAAAAATTACATTTATGTGTTAAAATTAAATCTAACTACACCTGGAAAATAGAGGTTAGCTAAATATACATATAATGCTAAGCAGTTGTATTTATAAGTTGAACTTAGTACCCTACACATGGGTAACTCAGCCTACATGTCCTAACTTAGATTATGCTAAGGATTTAAGCAACATGCATAAATAGCATTCACATTTATTTTTAAGCATGCCTTATGCATAACCCCCAAAAAAAAATATGATTAATATTGGCCTATCATCCATTTCTGCATACACCCTAACATCCAATCTAAAATAATACATCATAAAACAAAAACATACATCACATTGTACACTATCCTAACTTAGAGCTAGAAGTTGTGACTTAATTCTAATGTGTGTATTAAGGCTTGTGTGGTAAGTCTTAGTGTTTTATTTTCTAAGTGTAGAGGGATTTAATTTAACATGAAAGGTTGATTTTACTTGAAGTAGTTTAATTAATTTGAGAATTTTAATTTATGTTTTCTTTTATTTCATTTCATTACACTTAGCAACTAAGTGTTATAAAGAGAGGAAAAGAGGAATGCCCTCTTTCATCCCTATCTTAAGTCACTTTCTAAAGTATATTAATTTGATTTAGTTCCTTTTAGTGAATGGCTTATTAAATGATTTAATTAATCCAAAGTTTAAGTTCACTTTAAATAATCCTATTCAAAATTAAATGCATCTTAAGATTAATTTAACTCAATTACTTCTTCTGTAACATGCATATGATTTAATCTTAAGTGTATCTATACAAGCAACATATTTTATAACACTTAAATGATGAATGTATGTGCATGTTTAGAATTTATATTTTATTTGATTGAATTATTTAAACATATTAATTTAAAACTTTATCCAAATTCTTATACAAAAAGGAGATAAGAGTGATATTAAATAGGCATGTGCCATTGTTAAACCAGGGAAGTGAGATAATCAAATGACCTCTTTGGAGATAGCTAAAGCCTCGTATTCTCGGGATGTCTAGACTATATACCCATTTACATTCAAACATATGTAAATTCATATACATGAACATAGGAAGTAAGTTCCAAATCATATGGTTAATTAATTCAATCACTTAGTCAATTAAGAATGCATCCAATTTTAATTTAAAATGGATTTTCATTCTCTAATCACATATACATATACATGTACAAAGATATAGCCAAGTATGTGTTGTTGTTAAACCTGGGAAGTGAGGTAATCAAATGACCTCCTTGAGGCTAACTAAAGCCTTGTATCCTCGAGATGTCCAGACTATATACTTGCTTATCTTGGACACACATGGATGTATACATAAATGATGGAAAACCATGAAAAGATTGTATATTTTATTGAATCATTCATATATATGAATTAAAGCTCTATCAAAATTCTAATGTTGAAATACATAAGAATGAAATCAAATGGGTAATGCGTGCCGTTATTAAACCACGGAAATGAGGTAATCAAATATTCATTTTAGGGCTAGTTAAAGCCTCATGTTCCTAGGATGTCCAGACAATATACCCATTACTATTCAATCTTATATAAATCAACACATGAATAGAGGAAAGAGAACTCAACATTCAAACACTTAAGCTATAAGAACATGCATTTCTTATGAATTTATAACAAGCATCATAACACATATTATTATTCATTCATAAGCTTTTAAAAAATACATTTTGATTTAATAGTGATAATAGCCACGCATATATTAAATTAAATCAACGCATGAAAGCTTACATAAACGAAATCCATTTTGTTGTACTTGATTTTGAAAAGATGGATGCATGAATTCAAATGACATACCAAATTTAACATGATTGGAAAGAGGACAATCAAATATAAGCATGTGATTCATTCAACTAAACTAGTTCTTAAGGACAATAAAATCAAATAAGATTATTTAAAGCAAACAAAAGCTTCTTTATTAATTATGTTTTGGATTTGATTTGATTTAAAGAGGTGAAGGGAAATCATTACATGTTATTTTAAACCCATTCCCACATTAGTGATTTGATTTATTTTAAGAAAATGTAATTAAGTTGATTTTATGTATTAATTAAGTTGAACCCTTAATTAGATGAATTAATTATCCATACCAATGTCAGCTTGAAGTAATTAACTAAATAATTATGAGCCAACATGGTATTCATGGAAAATAAACTTGCAATGATCCTAGAAATAAAAGGCAATTGGCTCATGATTAAAAGTTAATTAGATTAAGATAATTAATTACTCTTATGGTTTTCCACACATGTGGACAAACCATAATTTCATTAAACTCTTTTAGGTTATTAAACACCTAAAGATCTACGATTAAGCCCAGAGTTTAATAGAATTAAATTAGAATAATCTTTTAAATCTAATCATGACCATCCATTTTAATCATGTGGAATAGAAGGTGCGTGATCTAACATGACGTGAGTGAGGGAGAATGGAGTCCATCCACCATTATTCATGTGATCCAAGCTTACCCAAGATTGGATCAACTCCAAAAGGATCCCACACCTTCACGACATCGATCGGAGGGGATCCAACGATAAAGATCACACGAGATGCAAGTTTTCTTCAAAAATCTCCAACCCATTTTTTCTTAAGGATTATTTTTGGAAGCATAGCTTGTCGAAGCTCAAGACTAGTAGCTTGAATGATTGAGGAAGCTTCATCTAGTGGAGACAAAGCCTTATTGAGCAGCAATTGGATCAATTCCTCGACATTCACTCGGAAGGCCAAAAACTGATGATTTGGAGCTTGGCTTTGATCAAAGTCCCACCTCTGGTGCTCGAGAAGCTTGGGAGATGATTCATTCTTGCTTGATGAGGCCTAGGGAAGGTACATGCAAAGTTAATCTGAGTTTGATGGAGAAATGGAGAAGTTAGGTCAGAAATGGTAGTGTCCTATTTCAGGATGGATGAGAATGGCATATTTTGATCGAGGAACGAGCTTAAGAGCTTAGAGAATGGCTCTAGCAGCTCATCTTGGGTAGCTAGGGCTCTGAGGAATGATTTTTGTGTGTGTTTGAGTGGAAATGAGGGGGTGTATACCCCCCTTCAACTCGATAAGATGGTTGGATCTAGTTTGGCTTCTAGTGGCTGTCCGACCATCTGAAGGTGTCGAGGGTGGTAGGGAAGAGGTGAGTTGGCTCGGCTTGGTTGGTTGAAGTTGTGGAGGTGGCTGCTAAGAAGGAATCATAGTTGTTTTATGGGTTTCAAATGCTCCAATGGGATGGTGAGGTGATTTCACCTCCCATGGGTGTGGACAACCTAACAACCTTTTAGGTCAGGTTGGGCAATGTCCTAGGTGCCTAGGTGGACCATTGAGAGAGTACCAAGTGGCTAAGCAATGGAAATGACCACTTACATGGGTGATTTGTCTCATGTGATGCCCTTGACCTAAGGGTAGAATGATTGTTTGTCATTGGAATTGATTTGGACAAATTTGAAATGAGCCAAAAGTGGGTTAGCCCAAATTTCAAGTCAATTGGGGTTGATTTGGTTAGGTTTGGCTCAATTTGACTCATTTAGGTCATATTGGGTTTGGTTGGGTCAAGTTGACCAATTGGTTAAATTGGGTCTAACTAAGGGTTAGGTCAAGTTCATATGATCATTTGAAATTGTTTTGTTCAATTGGTTTGGTTAGGTTTGGCTTCAATTTGGCACATTTGAATTCATTTGGGTCAAATGGGTTATGTCGACCAATTTGACCAAATTAGCTAATTTGACTTCCGTTGGATGTTGGTTTGGGTTTAGTTGACCAATTGAAGATAATTGTAGGCTTTTATATCACTTAATTTGGATTTGGTTTTAATTTAAGGAAACTTGAACCTTTAGGTCAATTAGGTTCAATTGGGTCCAATCATGGCTTTGGTCAAGTTCAACAATCAATTTGGAATGAACTTGAGCTATTGGTTGTAATCAATTTGGTTTATAATTTGATTTGACCAAATTTGGTCTTTTAGGTCAATTTGGCTCAACTTGGGTCAAGAGGGATAATTGGGTTTGGTTTGACTCAATTGAAGGTCAAGTCATATTCAAATAATGATTTTGATTTAATATGAATCATTGGTTTCAAGGGATTTAACTTAGGTTGTAATTTGGCTAGTTTAGGTTCATATGGGAAAAGGGGTTGACTTAGTCAAATGACCAAGTTGAGTTGGTTTGATAATATTTATGATAATTGATCAACCTAGGGTCATCAACAATCATGATGGGAGGTTTTGATGGGCTTGGTTCAATCCAAATTTGGGTAGGATTAGAACTTGGCTCAAATAGGTCAAATTGGCCACTTTAGGTCAAGTGGACCAATTGGTTTAGTTGCTTGATTTTGGGTTGAGTTTGATTTAGTTGGGTTTATATATGGTTGGGATTGATATATAAATTCAATTGGAAGCTTGGGTTCAAATTGGTTTTGGTTCATTTGAACATTTCAAGTCAAAAGGGTTAAGTTGGGTTTGACTTGGGTTGATTTTGGTTTGGCATGATGATTATAGATTTCATTTATATTTGTGAATATTATTGAAGGTATGGTTGATTCATGAGAAAATCAATTGAATTTGGGTTTTTGAATGAAGGTATTTGGCTAAGTCTGTGGAGTTGGATCATGTGGCTTAAGTTTGGATTTTTATTTGGTTTGACTTAGTTTTGATGATTTAAATATATATTTCATTTAAATTTGTGAAGATGATTGAAAATATGATTGATTTGTGAGAAAATCAATTGAGTTTGACTTAATTTAGATTAATAGTTAGCTAAGTCCATGGGATAGGTGATAAAGCTTAGGAAGGGTTTTATTTTAATTTGATTTAGTTTTATTTAGTTCGATTTATTTTTGATCATTTGAATGCAGATTTGATTTATATTTAGGAAGATGATTGATGATATAAATTGATTATGAGAAAATTGATTGATTTGGATTAGGATTTGGCTAAGTCCATGGGATAGGTCATATGGCTTAGGAAGGGTTTCAAGTTTGGATTTTATCATGGGATTCAATCATTTGGTTTTGGAATTTGGATTTGGATTTGGATTTGGATTTGAATTTTATGTTTGAATCAAACTTGAGTTTTGGTTTGAGAAGGTGAACATGGATTGGATTTGGGTTGTGGGTAGGTGGATTATCCTAATCCCTAAGGCATTACCTAATCATATGGTTAACCCTTCTATGTCTTTTGGCTTAGGTTAAATTTTTACCTAATTGTTAGAAGTGTCTTATGACTAAAGAAGTCTTACTCTCTAGAAGTCTCTTAAGTCTAAGATGGGAAGATTAAATCCACACTCCAAAAGTGAGGTCAACAAGCCTCAGGCTCCAAAGTGTTGCCCTTGGAGATAGATGATTGGAAGATCAAAGCCAAGTTTTACATTATAGACTTGGATACATCTTTCAAGGCTTTGCTTTGTAGACCATGGATACATGAGAATAATATAGTTCCATCCTCTCTACATCAGTGTATGAAGTTCATGAGAGGTGGGATTGTCTCTTGAAAGGAGATCTCAAGCCATTTACAGTTCATGAGGTCATTTATGAGGATGCGACTACCTCCCTCAAAATTGATAAGCCTACTCTCTCAAACTTGGAAAAAGTTTAAAAATAAAAGAAAAAGATAAAGAAAAAAAAGAAAGAGAAAAAGAAAAAAAAAAGAAAAGAGAAAATGAAATAGAAAATAAAAGGGAGTGAAAATAGATTTGGAGGAGGAAGTAGAGTTTGACATTAAATTCCACCCATAGTTCGTTACTCCATTCAATATGTGGGTACGATAACCTAATCTCCACCAGGAAGATGAAGAGGCCAGTTCAAAGGCAGTCCCAAGTTGGAAAACCTCTTTATTGTCCACCTAATAGAAGATTTGTCCCAGCTACCAAGAGTACACCTACTATCCATATTGACTTAGAATCTAGTTCATAGGAGTAGTCTTATATGGTTATCACACCAGCCAACTCTTCTTAAGAGTAGATTCTCTTGGAGGTGACACTTATGCCAGATAACGATGAAAAGTAGGCTCCAAAGCAAAGCATAAGTGTATACAAGTCTTTATGTGAAATAGTTAGGCATTAGTTGGAAACCTTAGCTCTAACCCCACTTTCCTCTCAAAAAGGAAGGTTTGGTAGTTAAGGAAGCTCCTAAGTCATCCACAGGTGTGAAGACTCAGAGGTTCTTTCTGGGTGCATCATCCTTAAGTCAAGAAGTTGATGTAGAACTTGAGGATGATTCATATAAAGAGTTAATAGAATTACCTTTTGATTGGTACTTGCCTTGTGTTCATAATTGAGCAAAAAAAGGGTTAATCCCACATACTTGGTCAAAGTGCAGGTTAGACTACTTTGAAAGAAAATGGAAGAACAAATGCAAAAGCTCTCAATCAAGATCGGGACTAGGAATCGGTACAGTGGGTCTAGTCGATGATGATGATTACTCCTTAGTCATCACCAATCATTTGAAATCTAATAGATTCTTTTCAAATCATATTAACACATATGAGGAGCTGTGCTTAGAAACATCAGATGATTCAGATGATTTCAAAGTCAAAGATGCATAGCCAAAGTTTAAAGAAGAGATCAAGTCAACCATCGATGAGCTCAAGGAAATCAACTTAAGAAGAAGATCCATGCGACATACATGGTTCTTTATTGAATAAAATTGAAACCAATGTATTAGTTAGGCTATTGACTGAGTTTAAGGACTATTTTGCATGGAGTTATGAAAAGATGCCTAGATTGGCTCCTAACGTAGCAGTCCATAAACTAGCAATAAAGACTACTGCTAAACCTATCAAGCAAGCTCCTAGACGTATGTGATTAGATAGAGAATAATAGGTTATTTATGATGTCAAGAAATTGATTGATGCGGGCTTCATCTAGTAAGAAAAATACCATACCTGGTTGGCCATTGTCATCCAGTTAAAAAAAAGAACGGCCAAATTCACATATGCATCGATTTTAGAAATTTAAATAAGGCATGCCCAAAATATGAATTTCTACTATCGATCCTAGAGCTAATGGTTGGCATTGCCTCATCTCATGCAGTCTTCTCTTTCATGGATGGCTTATCTGGATATAACCAAATAAAGATGGCCCCTGAAGATGAATGAAACACTGCTTTTAGAACAATCGATTGGAATCTAATCGTATAAGGTCATGCCTTTCAACCTTAAAAATTTCAGTGCTACATACCAGCAAGCTATGACTCAAATCTTCGATGAACTCATTCATCATCAAGTCGAGTGCTATTTCGATGATCTCATGGTTAAAAGTAGAGAAAAGGAAGACCATCTCTTTGACTTGAGAGTAGTTTTGAATAGTTAAGATAATTTAACCTCAAAATGAACCTCTTGAATTGTACATTTGGAGTAACTTTAGAAATTCCTTACATTTGTTGTCCAACTGGGAATTGAAATTGATCCAGAGAAGATCAAGGTGATATTAGAAATGCCACCCCTAAAGTTTAACTCAACTCGATCATTCCAAGGGTTGTAGTATCTAGACCCTTTATATCCAACCTATGTCGGAAAGATGTCGACCATTCAACACTTGTCAAAAGGATGCTAAGTTCAAGTGGGATGACAAGTGTGAGCAAAGAAGATATCAAGCATTACCTGATGACACCTCTAGTTCTAACAACCCCTATCCCAAGCAAGCTGCTTATACTTTACACTATTGCATTTGACAACTCCATTGGTGCTTTATTGGCTCAAGCCAATGACGAAGGGATGGCAAATGCACTCTACTACCTTAGTCATTGACTAATCCCTATTAAGGCTAATTATCCACCCAATGAGAATCATTACCTAGCTTTAATCTTTTCATCCCATAAGCTATAACACTACATGCTTCCTCATATGTTGAACTTAATATCTAGGATAAATCCAGTACATTATCTCATGACACGGCCAATGCTATCCAGACGGTTGGCATGATAGTCCATGATCCTCTCGCAATTTGACATTACCTTCATATCCCTCTATGCAGTTAAAAGATAAGCGCTAGCAGATTTCTTAGTAGCACACCCACTTCCTTGACTCTCCACCTGATGATATCCCATGAACAAATCATGAACTTGGGGATACTAACATTCACCACTAGGAGATGTATCTTGATGATGCGGCTTCCTCTCAAAGAGGAAAAGAACCATAATATACTATTCTAGGAAAGCGGGCATGAATAGTTCTTTTAACTCCAACCATGATGTGATGAGATTCTTATATCATTTGTCCAATCCTTGGATCAAAAATGAAGCAATATAAGGCTCGATTGTGATATGGAGTTAGTCATTACTCTAAGCATCCAGAACATCACCATCTTTGGGGATTCTTAGATAGTTATCAACCAAATCACTAGGTCCTATGAGGTTATAAAGCCCAAGCTCGATCATTACGACAAGCACACCATGGAGTTATTAGCCTAAATCCCAAATATTACCATTTATAAGATTCCTCAAGGAGAGAACGCCATAGCATATGCTTTAGCCAAGCTTGCCAAGTAGTTGACATGTCCAGATGATGAGTCCATATCAATAAAGGTCCAAAATAGACAAGTCTTATCTCTTATTGACATTGAACTCATCAAAAAGTACTCCCTTTAAGGGGAGGTTGCCATTGCCAAGAAGGATGAGGAGTTAGATTAGAGGCAACCATTCATGGATTACCTAAATATTGGAAAACTACCTCAAGAGAAGTCTCAAGCTCATCAGATGAAGCGAGAGAACTTTCTTATGATGGTGTTGATGATCATATGTCATATGTTGTATAGACAAGCATGGCTTACAAGATTGTGGTGAGGTATACTCGATTATGTGGAGCCAACCAATCATCTAAGATGTCAAGAAAAGTTGTTGATCTTAGCCATTGATCAAAGATTGAATGGATATCGGTGATGCCAATGTGAAATATGTGATATGGCAAACATTGGACATTCTACATCTTATATTAGCCTCATGGCCTTCATTTGGAAAAAAAATTAAGGACCGCTTGATCACCTTGGAAGAGAGGATCATCAATTCATCTTAACTACGACTACTTTCCAAATGGGTGAAGGTGATTATGAGGTCAGATGTGCTCCAATGTTTTTAGAAACCATATCACATATATAGTATCACCTAGATGAATTATATCGATAATGATGGATCATTCAAGAGAACTGGATCAACAACTTTTTTTAGAACACATATGGAGATATTCTATAATCAACTACCTGAGGGAAAATGGCTTAAGTAGAAGCTTTCAACAAAACTCTCATTCAAATATTGAAGAAGACAATTGATAATAATAAGCGACATTGACAGAAGCAATTAGTTGAATCCATGTGGGCCTACCACCACATATAGAACTCCAACTCTACTCCTTTCTCCTAAGTGTATGGGTTTGAATCCATTCTTCCATTAGAAGTCTAACTCCATCACTAAGGATAGTTGTGGGTAAAATATCACAATAAAGCGAGATGAAAAGTTATGGTTAAAGAGCTTGAAGGTTTGGAGGAAAGATGCTGCGGCATGCCAACATCTCGCATTGTATAAAGCTAAAATGATTCAAGCTCATAATAAGTTGGTTGTCTAGAGCTTTTCAAGTAGGAAAACTTATTTTAGTTCTAAGGAGACGATTGTTGCCCATCATAAGATGGGAGGAAAGTTTGAACCCACTTAGGAAGACCCTTTTCTCTATAGAAGGCCTACCAAGGAGGATCTAATCAGCTTATTAAACATAAGGGAGAGCGCCCAATCCTTCTAATCAATGAGATCTACTTAAAGAAATATTATAAATTATGTTTGAAAATAATTATCATCAATGAAAATTCCATTTTGAATTCAATCATTTCTATGTTGAAATTATTCTTGTTTACCAATCCACCACAATGTGTTTAGGGTAGGTGTAAGGAACCCAAGTGTCCTATCCTTCATCACAACACAAACATATATACACAAACATATAAAAAAACATATCTTTTTTTCGAGTACTCTAAATTAAGATAATGCCTGGCACCCACTCATGTGCTCAGGGTGATGTGCTACCCTATGAGTGTGTCAACCCAGTGGTCTTCTTGCTTTTGGGGATGTAAGTATGCTATGCTTTCCATTCTTACTTGGCCACTACACACTAACAAGCACCTTGTTAGTTTAGTAGGCCTTACTGCATGGCCGGTAAGCTACCTCATGTTGGCTTCATTTAAGAGGATGTGAGTTAGCTACGCTTTCTTCTTGGATTAACCTTTGTGCACTGACTGGGTCGAGTATATTTGAGGTTTAGGATAAGTCCCCTAGCGGCTCCTTACCTCCTGACTACTTCAAGTTTGGGGCTAGTCCTTCCTCGGGGCTCCCTGCTTAGTAGTTTCTCTAGGTTAGATAGCATCTGTCCCACCGATGATATACTATTCCAATGATATGTTTCGCTTGGAAAGTTGTAAGCCTACACATTTTCTTTTTAGATTGATCGTTGCACACCGAAGGGCACCTTAGGTTGGTTGGTTCTCACTATACTAATGGATACACCACTCATGTGGATACACCTTAAGTTAGTTGGTTTTGCACCTTAGGATACACCACTCATGGCGGTAAGTCTACTATGCTTTCTCCTTGAGTTGGCCATGACAATAATAGGCTTTCTTTTCCGAGCTTCGATAGTGCCCCCCAGCACCTCCCTATGGGCACTATATTTAGATCACATCCTTCATGACCTTATTTAGACACTACCCGAGTTTCTATCATATTGGACAGTTCCCCTTTTCTAGTAACCACCCCTGTGGTTGGAGAATCGATCTTGTGGATGTGCAGATTCTCATTTAGTCTAGTAAATTTGAGATAGGTCAAGGCCGATATAGCCCCTTCTTAGTGTAGTCCCTCATACACCAACAGGGTCCATGAAAACATATAAACAAAATATATATTCACTTGTGGATTAGGAGGACACCCATACTGGTACATTTTCCCATGCAGGTATCATATCTTTAGGCGGTGCAAAACTCCTATAAGAATCCTGACTACTCTTGAGTAGATATATATATTGTGTATGTATTTAAGTTTAGGGTTTAGGATTTAGGATGTTAGGGTTTTGGGTTTTGGGTTTGGGGCTTTAGGTTTAGGGATATAGGTTCAGGATTTAGGGTTAGTTTTAGGGTTTAGGGTTTAGGATTTTTTTATATTAAGTAAACCAGTATTTTTAGGTTTATTTATTATTTTAATATATTTATTTTATTTTATCTTTTTTATTTTTATTCAAGTTTATTTTTTATTTTTATTTAGTTTAGTTTATTTGTTTTAGTTTAAGTTTTTTATTTTAGTTATGTTTTTTAGGTTTAGGTTTATTTTAGTTTTTTTTTTTTTTTTATTTAGGTTTAGGTTTAGGTTTTATTTTATTTTTAATTTAGGTTTAGGTTTATTTTTTGACTATTTTAGTTTACTTAGTTTAGGTTTAGGTTTAGTTTATTTTAGGTTTAAGTTTAGTTTTATGGTTAGTTTATTTTACTTTAGTTTTTTTTTAGAGTTGGGTTTATTTTATTTTGTTTATTTTATTTTATTTTAGGTTTAGTTTTTTTAGTTTGGGGTTTAGGTTTTATTTTTTATTTATTTTTAGGTTTATTTTTTAGGTTTAGGTTTTTATTTTATTTTATTTTAGGTTTATTTTAACTTTTATTTTGGGTTTAGTTTTTATTTTATTTATGTTTTTATTTTTTTGTTTAGTTTAGGTTTTTCTTTATTTTATTTTAGTTTCTTTTTTTTATTTTATTTTATTTTCTTTTTTAGGTTTAGGTTTAGGATTAGGTTTTAGTTTATGTTTTTATTTTATTTTATTTTATTATTTTATTTTTTTATTTTTTATTTTTTTTTTATTTTTAGGTTTATTTATTATTATTTTAGGTTTTTGGGGTTTAATTTTTAGTTTTTATGGTTTTAGGTTTTGTTTAGGGTTTGTTTGTTTAGTTTGGGGTTTAGTGTTTTTAGGTTTAGTAGTTAGGGTTTAGGGTTTAGGGGTTTGTTTAGTTTAGGGTTTAGGTTTGGGGTTTAGGTTTAGGGATTAGGGTTTAGGTCTAAGGTTTTTTTAATAGAGTACAAATTTAGATTCAACTTTCTTCTTTTTGATTATATCAACCAAGTAGCACCCCAAGTTTTTTAACATACAAGTGATAACATAAATAAAAAATGAGCACCCATAGAGCAAATAAAACCTAGATAACTAAAACCTTATCTACTATAAAGAAGACGGTTCCATAAGCGAAGATCGATCGCCATTCTTTAGTTTATGTAGTTCCCATCAGAACCACCCCAGCCTCTTGAGTTGCAGGATATGCCATCATATCCATGATCTCTCCTTCCACCACCACCACGGCTATAACCTTCATCGCTCCTCCCGCCTCCATAACCACCACCACCTCCATATCCATCAACACCTCGACCACCACGATAATCACCGCTCCTTCAATCCAATTGAGCCTAGTGTTGGTGATGTTCTGCCATCAAGGTTTTCCCATTCTTAAGGTTTAGGCATTAGGGTTAGTTTAGGTTTAGGTTTTAGGGTTAGTTTAGAGTTTAGGGTTTAGGATTTGGGGTTTATGGTTTAGGGGTTAGTTTTAGGGTTTAATGTTTTTTTTTTAAAATTAAGTAAATCATAGGTTTAGGTTTTAGTATATTTAGTTTATTTTTCTTTATTTGAGCTTATTTTATTTTAAATTTTTATTTTGGTTTATTTTTTATTTTATTTAGTTTAGTTATATTTATTTTAGTTTATGTTTTTTATTTTAGTTTATTTTTTTAAGGTTTAGGTTTATTTTTTTTATTTATTTTTATTTTAGTTTTTTTTTGATTTTTGGTTTTATTTTTTTATTTTTTGGTTTTGGTTTAGGTTTTATTTTTTTTTTTTAGGTTTAGGTTTTAGTTTTATTTTAGGTTTATTTTTTAGGTTTATTTTTAGTTTAGGTTTATGTTTATTTTAGTTTATTTTATTTTATTTAGTTTAAGTTTAGGTTTAGGTTTAGGTTTAGGTTTAGGTTTATTTATTTTAGTTTAGTTTATTTTAGTTTATTATTTATTTTATTTTATTTTAGGTTTAGGGTTTAGGTTTTACTTTTATTTATTTTTTAGGTTTATTTTTTAGGTTTGTTATTATTTTTTATTTATTTTATTTTTATTTTACATTTTAGTTTTATTTAATTTAGGTTTTTATTCTTAGGTTTATTTTAGTTTAGTTAAGGTTTTTATTTATTTTATTTTAGTTTATTTTTATTTATTATTTTATTTTATTTTTAGGTTTAGGTTTTAGTTTAGGTTTTTATTTTTTTTATTTTTTTATTTTATTTAGGTTTAGTCTTTTTTTTTATTTTATTTGAAGGTTTATATTTAGTTTAGGTTTTAAGTTTTTTAGGTTTAGGGCTTATTGGGTTTAGTTTAGGTTTTAGGTTTAGGGTTTAGGGTTAGGTTTAGGGTTTATGATTTAGAGATTTACATAGGATTTAGGATTTAGGGTTTAGCTTAGGGTTTATGATTAGTTTAGGGTTTTGGGTTTAGGGTTTTTAAGGTTTAGGCTTTAAAGTTTAGGGTTAGTTTAGGGTTTAGGGTTTGGGGTTTTAGGGTTTATGGTTTAGGGTTTAGGGTTTAGGGTTTAGGGTTTAAGGTTAGGTTTTTTTAAAATTTTAAAAAAAGGAAATTTTATTGCCACAAAAGTAGGGTTACAGGGTACTTCAGAGGGATAAACTCAAGATCTACTACTCAAAGAGCAACAATCAACCCAGAGAGTGAATCCCCTATCTAAGTACAACCATACAATAAGAAAAAGCAAAGAGAAAAGAAAAAGAGTAAGAGAAACAAAAGTAGCCAAAAAGAGAAGCCAGAGGATAGCTTTCAGCAAAAAGTTATGAAGTTGAGAGAAGCATGCCACCTCAGAAAGAACCAGAAAAACCAAAACACAAAATAGCTAGAGAAAGGAATTAGCACAGGTAGAGAAATACAAGCAAAATTAAATGAAGAATCCAAGGAGAGTGAGAGAAATTTAGAGAAATGTGTGAAGGAAGGCTCAGCTCACAAGAATGGGGCAGCCGCAAGCATGAGCATCCAAACTTCAAAGGAAGGGTTACATCACAAGTGCTACTATTAGCCAAATTATGAGTGAAATCATCCCAGCCATCATAGCCTACATACCTGGGGGAAGGCAGTTGCCACTGGATGAAAATAATTTGATCTTTAATACCTGCATAACAAGCATTGACAAAATACACTATAGAAGAAAAGGAAACATTATTCAGCCTGGCAAAGGGATGTCACCAATCCCTTGAAAGAAAGCATCACCTATGTATTCCAACAAAGCATGTGAAAAAATTGCCAACACAAACCCCTACCCAAATTACTCATCATGGCAAGGAAAACACCCCCATAGTGATGTCGGAACAACAACCGGTGTTAACATCCACCTATTAATAAAGATCACAATAATAATTACAGGTAAGAATAACCTCCAGATAAACCCATACAACAAAAGCACAGGTAATGAGGCTAACCGAGAGGCAATCAATAGAACAAAAGGGTGGGCACAAATCCAACATAAAAAAATAGACTGGTGAACATAATAACCCGATAATCCATTCTGATGATATACAACAAACCAAATAGTGTAACCAACATAAGAGAATGTAGGTGTCATTACTGAGCGAATGATAGGAATCAAAAAATTAACAACCCAAAGATCCATCATATGAAGGGAAAATAGCCCAACAGCTAAGCAAACATCAATAGCAAAAACAGAAGGAAAAGGTGACCAAAAGGAAACCCAACCATACAGGGAAATAATAGTAATCCCAAAAATAAGAAGAGAAAGAGAAACATTGAACATAATTAGCAAAGTAACTAAATGATCCATGAGGGTTGAGAAAAAGAGCAGCATAACCTAGCAAGTCTAATGAAACAGGTGACAATCCCTTGTAAGAAGGCTATCAACAAATAAAAATAGAACCCAACATGTTAAAATACAAATAGCAGGTAACCAATAGATGAGGAAAAAGAACCAAATACCACCAGAACAGAATAACCAGGAAAATGCAGCAGGTAAGTGCAATAGAAAATCGAGAAGGGGGTAGTGCAGATTAAGGAAAATAGAAAAAGGAAAATATAGACAAAGCAAATAGTTAATCGAGAAAACAACAGCATAATGTAAATTAATTTCTGAGGTAAGGTAAACTAGAGTTATCCAAATTTACCAATCCAACAAATGTTTAAGAAGACTAGAATGATCAAAAAAGGTGAGCACTTCTAATCTAGCACCTAGATTAGCAAGATAGTTAGCACAAGCATTTCCTTCATGCCAAATGTGAGCAATTTTAAAACATGCTTGAGAGAGGAGAGTTCTAGTATGGTTAAGGAGGTAGTATAAATATGTGTTTCCCACCTTGGTAGAAGTCAACATATCAATGAGCAAAAGTTCATCCACTTCAATTTAGATATTGAGCCAACCTTTTTGCAAACAAATCCCTATAGCTTTGTTAACAACCATTAATTCAGTAAAGATAATAGAAAAAGCTTTAAGGGGGTAGGAAAAAGCACAAATGACACTACCTTTAAAGTTTCTAAAACTGCCACCACAATCAAAAGCATTTTAAGAGACAGAGCCATCAGTATTAATTTTGATAGTATTGTTATGAGGCTTTCTCCAAAAGATAAGCTTATCTTCTTTCTAGTTGGGGATCTCAGGCAAGCTAAGACTCAAGTTTTTGGCAACAAATTTGCACCCTTTAAAGTGGTTATTAGTAATTAAGCTAGCATTAAATAAAGCACAGATTTTATCTTTAGTTCTAGCAATAATGCTCTTGTGGTTCATAGGGATACCATGATGTTTGGCATCATTTCTCTCCAACCATATGAACCATATAAGAGTGATGGCAGTAATTACTTTAATGTTACCTTTCACAGTTTTATGAAAATAAACATCAAGAAGTTGATATAAGGATAAAGAACCATGAAAATGGTTAATATTGAAAAGTTCATCATACCAAACCACAATTTGGAGGCAATAGCTCCATTGACAAAAACATGATTCACATTCTCAATGTGAAAACAACAATAGCATTTGGAAGGCAACAAAAAGCCTTTACTCCACATCAAAGAGTCAACAGAAATGAAATTATTCAGAATTCTCTAAATAAGGATAGAGAATGAAATTGGGATAATGCTATTCCAAATTTTTAAAAACACATTAGAGAAGCCATGGGCTTCTCTAATATGATTCTAGACCTCTTTAAGGATAAAATCACCATTGTGAGACAACTTAAAAAGAATCTGATCAGGCTTGTTAGAAATGATAGGAATGTTAGTGAATTTATCTAAAAGAGAAATAGGAATATAATCAATGAGTTTACTATTATTCCAATTATTATTAATCCAAAAGTTCACTTTAGCATAACAGAATGAGTAGATAAGAAATCATCAATAGAACCACTGCCAATCTAGTTGTCTTGCCAAAAGAAAGAAGATCCAGTTAACCCCCCAAGATATAAGAGATTGACTTCCCATTTGATGGAGCAAAAGTCTTTTCTAGTCACCCACTTTGTAAGGGCAAATAAGAGGATGCTTACCTTGGCAGTATTTGATAGTCATGAAGTTAGCCCAGAGACTATTACTGCTCCTAAAATTCCACCAAATTTTATGAGAGAAAGCAGTAATAGATTTATGAATAGACTTACAGCCAAGCCCACCCTCAGTAAGGGTGCGACAACTTTTATGCCAAGAAGTCCAATGCATCCTTTTAGTAGAATTGTTAGAGCCCAAGAAAAATTTATTAAGGAGACGTTCTATTCTATTTAAGTTAGAATTAGTAGAGATGATGGTTTGAATAAGATATAGAGGCATGAAATTAAGGGTACTCTTGAGCAAAGTAAGCCTGCCACCAAAGGAAAGTAAGTGAAATTCCCAAATAGAAATTTTATTAGCAATTTTTTGGATTAGATCATCAAAGGGATGTGATCTTTTTTGACCTTTGTATAGAGGAGCACCAAGATATTTAATAGGTAGTTATTATTGTTTAAAATTAGTGATTCTCAAGATTTGATTGATTTTATTACTAGAGATTTTAGAAGAGGTAATGAAACAACTTTTGCCTTCATTGATAGAAAGACCACTTTCTCTACCAAAATTATTTAAGAAATTCTTAATGCATTTAATGTGATGGATGAAAGCATTACAAAAAAAAAAAAATGAAATCATCAACAAAACTAAGATGGGAGATAGGTATACAACCAGGAGTTCTAAAATACATGCTAGGATTGTTGTTGAAAAGGTCGTTTAAGATCCTCGAAAGGTATTCCACAACAATAATAAATAGGGAATGGGACAAGGGGTCACCTTGCCTCAAACCATGAGAAGAAGGGAAAAAACCTAAGGCCTCACCATTCAGAATAATAGAAAACCAAGCATTGCTAATACAATTTTTAAGTAGGTAAATAAAATTTTTATAAAAACCAAACAAATGAAGGATGTGTAAGAGAAAATCCCAAGAGATGTTAAACGCTTTAGAAATATCTAATTTAAATAGGATGTTACCACCTATATTAGGAGCATCCAAATCATTAATCAGCTCTTGAGCAAGAAGAATGTTATCAGATATAGCTCTGCCTCTAACGAAACCAGTTTGGTTGAGGGAGATAATTTTTTGAAGAAGAGGACTAACTCTATTGGCAAGCAATTTAACAATGAGTTTATGAAAGAAAGTACAAAGACTAATTGGTCTAAAATCACTATAGGATTTATGATTCTCAAATTTAGGTATAAGGATGATGGAAGCATTATAAAAATATCTAGGAAGAGGATTACCAGTAAAGAAATCAATAACATCATCAACTAAATCATTTTTAATAATAGCCAACAATGCTAGAAAAATTGTGTTGTATAACCTTCTGAACCAGTAATAGAATCAGTATTCATGTTATTAAGAATTTTACCAATCTCTTCTTCCGTAGGCAACCTAGTAAGCAAATGATTGTCATCACTCGTAATGGTTGAGGGGATCAAATGGGAGCTAGAAATAGCATTTAAAGTGTGGCTCTTGTTAAGAATATTTCTAAAGTGAGTAATAATAGAGGCTTTAATCTCATTAGTGTCAGTGATCCAATGTCCAGTATCACTTTTAATTTTTTGGATAGAGTTTAAAGCTCTCTTTTTTTTGAATAAAGCATGAAAATACCATATATTCATGTCCCGATCAGCAATATGCTTACTAGCAGCCTTTTGTCACCATTAAGTTTCTTCCATATTTTGATAGTTAACCAGATTATCTTTGGATTCATTCAAATCCTTCTTCTTAGAAGAGTTAGTCAAAACTGCATTTTCAAGACTATAAACTAAAACCTCTATATTTTTGATATTAGCTAAGAGATTTATAAAATAATGCTTGTTCCACCGAACTTGGTTCTGTTTAAGCCTTTTAAGTTTAAACTAGAATCTAATCATACCCCTAACCGAATTGTCAGGGTGTAAGGGGGCAACCCAATTGATGGTAACAACTTTTAAAAAATTGAGGTGTTGAATCCACATATTTTGAAATCTGAAAGAGGAAGAGGAGGATAATCTTTTAGAGTTTTTTTTACAGAAATCAAAAGAGGAGCATGATCCGACAAAGTTCTACTCAAATGTTCAATAGAGGTAAGAGGCCATTGATTAATCCAATGAGAGTTAAAAATATTTCTATCAAGGTGTTGCCAAAGTTTAGAGTTATGCCAAGTTTAATTAGAACCAGAATAACCAATGTCAATAAGGTTGTAATCAAGAATTATATTAGAGAATTCTTCCATAGAATGAATATTAGGAGAGCAACCTCCCCTTCTTTCAGAGGAAGAGAGGATAGTGTTCAAATCACCCCCAACCAGCCAAGGTTTGTTAACAGTTAAAGCAAAACTTCTTAAATTATCCCAAAGGATGTTCCTACTAGCTCTATTAGAGGAAGCATAAATAAAAGAGCCTTGAGCAGAAAATTCACCATAAGAGATATGGACATCAACAACTTGTTGGAGATCATCTAAAATGGAAACATTATGTAAATTGTTCCAAAAGCACCAAATTTTATTACTGGTATTAGAGAAAAAATTATTAAAGTCAAGCATTCTAGCAACATGATTGATCTTAGAAGCATTTATGAGAGGTTCAATGACACAAGTAAGGATATATTGTTAATACAGTAAAGTCTTCTAACACGATTACAGATAGTGAGGGTTCCAATCCCTCTAACATTCCAAATAATAGAATTGAACATAAAGGAAATATTAAATACGCTAAAGGAAAACAAGTAAGTAAAATCATTAGAAAGAGAGCAACCACTCCATTGCTAAAAGGCCATTATTTATGAGATGATGAACCAGATCTAATAGATCTGGTTGAGTTATGTGGAAATATTTTTGCTTTAAAATATTTCTTTTTTAGAATAATTTGGAAAGCTCTAATTTTATCCAATCTATCACCATCAGACAGAGACTGATTAGAGGTGTTAAGAATAGGATCAAAATTAGCCAAAACATTTTTAATCACAACTTCCCTTCTTCAATCTCAGGATTAAGCTGAAAGTTTTATTCTTTATTTTTAGCCATCTTCAAATTTTCATGTAAATTACCATTAAAATTTACATGCTCATTTTCATGCTCAGCATTAACAAGAGGCAAAGAGACCTGAATAAAATCATTAGGGAGAGAAAATGCATTTTTGTCAACCTCTTGAACATTTGAGTTATCATGAGAAGGCAAATTATCATGAAGAGATGGATTGATTGACAAACCATGATATTCAACATTAGTAATATCTTTGACCTCATTAGATTAAGTATTGGGAGTATCATCATTAAGCACATCAGTAAATTATAATGAAGGAGAAATAGCATTTCCATTTGGATTAGCTTTAACCACATAAATAGGTTTATTAACTTTATCATTTGGATTAGTAGAATTAGGATCATTCGAGTTTTTCTTTTTAAGTTGTGGGTGAAGCATAAAGCACTCAGAGTTATCATGCCCATCAATTTTATAGTGCGAACAAAAAATTGGAAAGTTTTCATATTCAACTTTTTGAAAATAACCAAACTTTTTTGAACCAATCCAAACTTCCTTAGGATGTTTTTTTAGAAATATCAAGTTCAACCAATATACGAGCAATAGATGGACGAGATCTCACAGCAGTGGCTTGATTAATTTGAAGAAGCTAACCAAAAAGAGCCCCAATAATAAATAGAACCTCATGAGTAACATAGTGAATCCTCATATTCAAAAAAGCCAACCAAACAGTAACAATCGTTGATTCTTCTTTTATATCAATAAGAGGAAACCACTTTAAAAGATGCATTTGACAATTGTAAATAAAGTAAGAATGATGAGAGAAAACTCTTGAGTTGTCTAAATCATTTGTAAGCTGAATCAAAACATGTCTAGGATCAATAAAACCAATAGAGAAAGCACGAGAGAGTTAAGGTTATGAAAATAAGAATGAAAATTATCCAAATTTGGATGCCGCAATGCAAATTTTCCAACCAAAGTAAATTCATATGGCTTAGCCAGCTTCTCAACTTCAAGATCCGAGCATATGATCTCAAGGATGCCACGAAATGAAGTCGATATTAAATTCACCAAATCAGTAGGGGAAATGCTCTTACCAGAGAGAGCATCCTTAAAGGATTTAATAGCAGGCATAATAGTAGGTTCTTTTGAATCCAAAAATCCCAATAAATCTGATTCCCTAGCCATCGCCTCCATGAAGGAAATGATCAGCTGCGTGGCCAACAGATCATCCCCCATCAAGAAAGACTATAAGAGCATCACGCACATGGCCAGAGTAGAGACAAGCAACAAATAATGAATGATAATGCTGAAGGATCACCAAAATTGCAAGGAGAGGAAGCTCCAAAAAGTGGAAATCTCAATCACTAGAGAGCATCTGGAGAGGAGAGAGGTTGGGTTAGGTGGGTTAGGTTTGGGTTGGGTTTGGGTTGGGTTGGGTTAGTTGGGTTAGGGTTAGAGTTAGGGTTGGGTTAGGAGTTAGGTTCTAGGGTAGTTAGGTTTAGGGAGTTAGGGTTAAAGAATATGGTTTAGGGTTTAGGGTTTAGAGTATAGGGTTTTTGTGTTTAGGGTTTAAGGTTTAGGTTTTAGGGTTTTGGGTATACAATATTTTAAGGTTTAAGGTTTAGGGTTGTAGGTTTAAGTTTTAGGATTTAGGGTTAGTTTTAGGCTTTAGTGTTTAGAGTTTAGGGTTTAGGATTAGGGTTTAGGGTTTAGGGTTTTTTTTTAAATTAAGTAAACTGATAGGTTTAGGTTTTTTTATTTAATTTATTTAGTTTATTATTTTATTTATTAGGAAAATTGGTAGGGTTTATATTTAAGGTTTAGGGTTTTTAGGATTTATGGTTTAGGGTTTAGGGTTTAGGGTTAATTTTAGGGTTTAGGGTTTAGGGTTATTTTTATTTAGGCTTATTTTTTATTTTTATTTAGCGTAGTTTATTTAGTTTAGGTTTATCTACTTTAGTTCAAGTTTTTTATTTTATTTTATTTATTTGGTTTAGGTTTATTTTTTGTTGAGTTTTTATTTTATTTTACTTTTTAGGTTTATGTTTATTTTTTTAGTTGACTGTTATTTTTATTTTATTTTTTTAGGTTTAGGTTTTAAGGCTTTAGGGTTTAGAGTTTAGGGATTAGGGTTTAGGGTTTAGGGTTTTAAGGTTTAGGGTTTTAGGGTTTAGGGTTTTAACATTTAGGGTTTGGGTTTGGGGTTTAGGGTTTTAGGGTTTAAGGTTTAAGGTTTAGGGTTGTAGGTTTAAGGTTTAGGCTTTAGGCTTTAGGGTTTAAGATTTTATGTATTAGGGTTTAGGGTTTTGGGTTTTGGGATTTAGGTTTAATATTTTAGGATTTAAGGTTTAGGGTTTACGTTTGTAGGTTTAGGGTTTAGAGTTTAGGGTTTAGGGTTAGTTTTAGGTTTAGTGTTTTGGGTTATGTATTTATTTACTTATTATTATTATATTTTTTATCTTTTTTCTAAATTAAGTAACCTGGGAGGTTTAGGTTTATTTAGTTTATTTTTTATTTATTTTAGTTTATGTTATTTTTGATTTTGATTTCAGTTTATTTTTATTTTTATTTAGTTTAGTTTATTTATTTTATGTTTATTTACTTTAGTTTAGGTTTTTTTATTTTAGTTTATTTTTTAGGTTTAAGTTTAGGTTTAGGTTTATTTTTTTAGTTTAGTTTTATTTTTATTTTATTTTATTTTTTGGTTTAGATTTAAGTTTTTATTTTGTCATTTTATGTTTAGGTTTTAGGTTTTTATTTTAGGTTTTTTTTAGGTTTTATTTTCTAGTTTAGATTTAGGTTTATTTTTATTTTATTTAGGGTTTAGGTTATTTTAGGTTTAGGTTTAAGATTCATTTATTTTGGTTTAATTTATTTTAGTTTAGGTTTAGGTTTATTTTATTTTTATTTTAGGTTTAGGGTTTAGATTTTATTTTTTATATATTTTTAGTTTTTAACTTTAGGTTTATTATTTTTGTTTAGGTTTTTATTTAGTTTTTATTTCATTTTATTTTAGGTTTATTTTATTTTTTATTTTATGTTTAGTTTTTATTTTATTTAGGTTTTTAAATTTTTAGTTTAGTTTATGTTTATATTTATTATGTTTTAGTTTAATTTTTATTTTTTATTTTAATTTTTTAAGGTTTAGGTTTTAGTTTATGTTTTTTTATAGTTTTTTATTTTATTTTGGATTAGATTTATTTATTTATTTTATTTTTAGGTTTTATTTAGTTTAGGTTTAGCTTTTTTATGTTTATAGGGTTTAGGGTTTAGAGATTAGGGATTAGGGTTTAGGGTTTAGTGTTTAGGGTTGTAGATTTTTGGGGTTAGGGTTTAAACTTTAAGGTTTAGGGTTGATGATTTTTTTTGTTCTATTTTTTTCTAATTTTTTTAATTTTTTTTTAAAATTAAGTAAACTGGTAGGTTTAAGTTTATTTAGCTTATTTAGTTTATTTTTTATTTATTTTAGTTAATTTTATTTTATTATTCTTCTTTAGTGTAGTTTTTTAAATTTTAGGTTTATTTATTTTAGTTTATTTTTTAGGCTTAGGTTTAGGTTTAGGTTTTTTTTCTAGATTAGTTTTATTTATATTTTATTTTTTAGGCTTAGGTTTTATTTTTTTAATTTTAGGTTTAGGTTTGGGTTTTTATTTTATTTTTTTAAGTTTAGGTTTTAGGTTTTTATTTTAGGTTTATTTTTATGTATTATGTTTAGTTTAACTTTAGGTTTATTTTTAGTTTATTTTATTTTATTTAGTTTAGGGGTTAGGTTTAGTTTATTTTAGGTTTAGGTTTAAGTTTTATTTATTCTAGTTTAGTTTATTTTAGTTTAGGTTTAGGTATTTTTCTTTTTAAGTTTAGGTTTTATTTATAGTTTAGGGTTAAGGTTTTATTTTTTATTTATTTTTTGGTTTTATTTTTAGGTTTATTTTTTAGGTTTAGGTTTTTATTTAGTTTTTATTTTATTTTCTTTTAGATTTATTTTATTTTAGTTTAATTTTTATTTTCAATTTTATTTTATGTTTTGGTTTAAGTTTTGGTTTAAGTTTAGGTTTAGTTTTTATTTTATTTAGGTTTTATTTTTAATTTTTAGGTTAAGGTTTAGGTTTTTATTTTATTTATTTGGGATTAGGTTATAGGTTTTTATTTTATGTTTATTTTTAGGTTTTATTTTTTAGTTTAGGTTTAAGTTTATTTTTAGTTTATTTTATTTTATCTATTTTATGTTTAGGTTTTATTTATTTTAGTTTAGGTTTATTTTCTTTTTATTTTAGGTTTAGTTTTTTTTTATTTTAGGGTTTAGGTTTTTTTTTTAAGTTTAGGGTTTAGGTTTTATTTTTAGGTTTATTTTTTAGGTTTAGGTTTTTATTTATTTTTTATTTTATTCTATTTTAGGTTTATTTTAGTTTTATTTTAAGTTTAGTTTTTATTTTATTTAGGCTTTTTATTTTTTAGTTTAGTTTAGGCTTTTATTTATTTTATTTTATTATAATTATTTTATTATTATTTTTTTAGGTTTAGGTTTATGTTTTAGTTTATGTTTTTTTTATTTAAGTTTTGTTATTTATTTTATTTTTAGGTTTTATTAGGTTTAGGTTTTGATTTTTAGGTTTTTAGGGTTTATGGTTTAGGTTTTGGGGTTTAGGGTTTAGGGTTGTAGATTTTAGGTTATATGGTATAGGGTATATGGTTTAGGGTTTAGGGTTTTAGGGTTTAAGGTTCAGGGTATAGTGTTGTAGGTTTAGGGTTTAGTATTTTTTTATTTGTCTTTTTTAATTTTTAATTTTTTTAAATTAAGTAAATTGGTAGGTTTAGGTTTATTTAGTTTATTTTTTATTTAGGTTTATTTTTATTTTTATTTAGCTTAGTTTATTTATTTTAGGTTTATTTATTTTAGTTTATTTTTTAGATTTTGGTTTAGGTTTAGGTTTAATTTTTAGTTTAGTTTAGTTTTTTTTAACTTTTAGGATTAGGTTTTATTTTCTATTTTTAGGTTTAGGTTTAGGTTTTTATTTAATTTTTTTAGGTTTAGGTTTTAGGTTTTGATTTTTGGTCTATTTTTAGGTATTATTTTTTAGTTTAGATTTAGGTTCATTTTAGTTTATTTTATTTTATTTAGTTTATGGTTTAGGTTTAGTTTATTTTAGGTTTAGGTTTAGGTTTTATTTATTTTAGTTTAGTTTAGCTTAGTTTTGGTTTATGTTTATTTTATTTTGTTTATTTCAGGTTTAGGTTTTTTTTGTAGTCTAGGGTTTAGGTTTCTTATTTATTTAATTTTAGGTTTTATTTTCATGTTTTTTTTAGGTTTTGGTTTTTATTTACTTTTAATTTTATTTAGAGTTTTGTGCCACCATCCGTCAAGATCTTTGATGGCAGTGGAAACCCATGATAACACATTGCACACTTTAGAGTCAGTTGTTGCAACACCGCTGGTAGCAATGTACTCCTCTTTTGCTTTTTCATTAGCGGTCTCTCAGGTATTGCATTTGATTGGTATGATCAACTACCCAATGGTTCGGTGAAGACTTTGCTGAGTTGAAGCACCTCTTCATGAAGAGGTTTTTTGGAGCTCTACAAAGGGTGACTGTAGGCGACCTCATTGTAGAGAAACAGAAACTCAATGACTCGCTTGTTGATTACATTCTCAGGTGGTGCAACCTGAGCATGAAATGTGAATCACAACTATTTGAACAACATGTCATTGAAATTCTTCTCATGAATATCCATGGCCCAGTCGCCTTCATGCTTAAGGGCTTTACCATCAAAACATTCGAGAAATTAATCAACAAGGCGGCTAGCCTACAAGAAAAAGCCAAACATTTGTCATTTCCTCACCAATCATCTAGGCCCAAGCCGCAAAAGGTGTTTAAGAAAAGCCATGGACAGTTGTGTTAGTGGATTGAGGGAAGCAGCTCGCGAGAGTTCAGTATAAAAGTCTATGAGCTCAGCAGCCTCTTTTGCCACCACCTCAACCATCATACCGGCAACCGCAGTCGCTACAATGATCATTTCCACCACCTCAACATCCTACCCAGTAGCGGTATTCATATTCATTGCCAAGTAGCTGCTTTCCACCTACTCTTACCGATAAATTGAATGAAGAATGTTTGGCGTATCCCGAAGGTAGCTACTACTCCACCTACCCAGTTCTGTTAGAGTAATCCTTGGGGATGCTTGCGATCCTCTTAATATCAAAGAAGGTTAGGATATCTATCTCGAAACCTCGAGAAGATCATTTCTAAGATCAGAAGCTTTCCTTGCAGGTGCTTGAAGTAGCTCAAACCTTCAACACTAAGGAAGGTTGACTAGTTATAAAGGACAACTTCGAGGGTGACGGCCAGCGGCACCGGCTCACCATACTTGCAGGATAGCCCAGTGCAGTCACCATCAGTCTAGTCCCTACATCGTTGCAACTACCACATCTTATGCTAGCTCCTCTTCTACCGGTAAGAGCAATGTATTTGCAGATAAGGGCACTAAATTCCTTACTCAACTTACTTTACTTGATTTCTATCGTGTACCTCCACCCAAAAAGAAATTAATGAAGAAAGCTAATTCTACTTATATATTGTCTACTTCTGATGCTCTTGATTATATTCTTATTGAAAGCTCTCCAAGTTTAAATAAAAATAATAGCTCTAGTAGTTTTGATCCTTTCCTTTTTTATTGATTAGGGACTATCCTTCTCTTAATCAATCAGGTTCACCTCTTGAGATTAACTTAGAGTTCCGAGGATCCCAGAGAAGGCTGCGTTGAGAAGGTAGAGCTTTCCATAAACTCATCATTCCAAGAAGTCACTTAAGTCAATCTACGCAGTGGCAAAGTTCTACCTCTTAGGGTAGCACCTCAGGATAAGCGTAAGCAAGTCATTGGTTCTAGTGAGCAAATAGCCCCTCCATAAGATTCTCCACCCATGGATATGCTTATGGAGGATCAAGCTAGACTTGATTACAATGTCCTAGCTCACTTTAGAAAGTTTCCAACTAAGTTAAGCATATATGACCCCCTAGTGTTATCCAAACAGATAAGGGAATCTCTAATCAAGGCCTTACTTGATCTAAATATATGCTTAGCTCAGCTGACCGCTACTAAAGAGTAGGCATTCCACTCTAAGGATATCTTAGGAGTTACATTTAGCGATGAAGACTTACTACTTGGGATGACCAGGCACAACTGCCTCTTTGCATAATAATGGGTTTTGGCAGATATAGGCTATCCAAAGTTCTAGTTGACCCAGGTGTATCAGTTAATATTATGAGTCTAAAAAATCTTGCCTACTTGAGGATTGACATCTCCAAGTTCCAAAACAAGGATGATGTTGAGAGGATTCAATGAACAAGGCGAGAGAGCTATGTTGTGTTTATTTTTGGATGTATGCGGGGGGGATACCGCACAGACCATAGGAAGGATGGGGGTACTTTATCGATTACAACATTGAAGTATGATGTACTATCTTGAAAGATAGAGGCATCACCCTACAATGGACCTAATCACATAAGAAGAATTCCTAAGGCATGATTGGTCTTCAAATGTACCAGAGATTTTTCCCCTACTTTACATGGATGAATAAAGTAGGGTTTATATTAAACCAAAATCTTAAGTTCTCTATGGAAGCAGGCCTCCATAGTCAATTACATCTTTAGAAATAAAATTATGAAAGAATACTCTCGATTAAAGTAGACAATTATCATCTCCAAAGATTTCAAGGTTAGACTATCAAAGGATTGGTTGTATTTAGAAAATCAATTAGGAAAGTTCAAGGAGAAGACTTATTTTTGGAATCCAAATGAAATAAGTAAGAAATGATCATGATACTAGGTAGCCTAGTGAGCATTCCAATCTATCCTATAGTTGGGCTTTGTAATTTTGAAGTTGAGGAGATTTATATTTTTTGAGTTGAAATTTAATTAGATTACTAGGGCTTATAATTCACTAACACAAGGTTGTAGGAATGCCTAAAATGTGAGGATTTATGTTTGTAGCTTGAAGGAAATAGCTTGAATCCTAAATCTTGGGACCTTTAGTACGAGCTAAAGCATGACCTAAATCTAAGCGATAGGTGGGCATAACGGTTTACCTACACAAAAGAGAATAAATTGTCCAACTTTTGTACTTTTAACCACTAGGAGTGACCGTCAAGTAACTCCTCCTACGATTGTAAAATGATGTAGTTTGGTCTTATGAATTGCAAGAGAGTTGGGGTATTTATTTAATTAGAAAGAGACTAAAGTCCTAAACACACTCCATAAGAGGCTAGAGCATGAGTGGTATGAGCATATGATGTAATCTATAGATGCAAAATCTTTTCAAATTTTATTTCATTTTAGACACTTCATTTTGATAGAGGTTTAAGGATTTATTATGACTAAATGCATGATGAAATAGGTTATGGGTCAGATCAGCTAGAAGAAGGTATTCTCCACTATAAGGGACGCCCTCACAGGTCAAGTATTCCTTTATCGTGCAAGGATGTAGATCCTTCATGTTCATGCATGACGTGAACTATACAACCATACAACTAAGGGATTTATAAATATTTTAATTATCTTATTTATTTCTTAAGTTTTATGATGAGGTTATGAGTTATTTAAAATTTAATTATGAGTGATTAGTTAGGTAAAAAAGTTACTTTTAACCTAAGAGCTTAATCGTATCCAAGCCACACATAAAAGAATCAATCATTTAAGAAACTATGAAAAACATGCCATCTTAATGCATAATGTAAACATAACATGATACAATTATATAAAATATCATAAAAGAATAAAAGGCCGATGTGGTCAGGTACCGTCATACAACCCAAAGATTGAAAAGATGGGTAGCCAAGCTCTACCCTTATACAACCTCAAATATGAAAGAATAATAATAATTATATTAAATGCTATGGGGGTCTTCTTTCTACGTATCTCTATTTTTGATTTGGTTCCTTCTTTGATTTGGATGGTGCTTGCTTCAAAGGCATCACAAGGAACCTAGCAAAAAGCCTTATAGCCACAGCTCATCCTAATCTCCCATAGCACTAATCCTAATTCCTACTACAAAAATTAAATTTAAGTGGAAAAAGTAAATCTAACTACACCTACAAAATAGAGGATAGCTAAATATAGATATAATCCCAAGCAGTTGTATTTATAATTTGGACTTAGCACCCTACACATGGATAACTAAGCTCACCTATCTTAACATGGATTATGCTTAAGGATTTAAGCAACCTGCAAAAAGAGCATTCACATTTATTTTTAAGCATCTCTTAAGCATAATTCCCTGCAGAAAACATGATTTTGGTAATATTGGCCTATCATCTAGTCTACGAAGCATACACCCTAACATCCAATCTAAAATAATACATCATAAAACAAAACATACATCATCACCATCCTAACTTAGAGCTAGAAGTGACTTAATTCTAATGTGCATATTAAGGCATGTGTGGTAAGTCTTGTTAGGCATTAGTGTTGAATTTTCTATGTGTAGAAGGCTTCAATTTAACATGATAGGTTGATTTCACTTGAAGTAGCTTAATTGATTTGAGAATTTTAATTTGTGTTTTCTTTGTTTCATTTGATTACACATAGCAACTAAGTGTTATAAAGAGAGGAAAATATGATTTCCGTCTTTCATCCCTATCTTAAGTCACTTTCTAAAGTATTTTAATTTGATTTAGTTCTCTTTAATGAATGGCTAATTAAATGATTTAATTAATCCTAAGTTTAGGTTCACTTCAAATAATACTATTCAAAATGAAAGGCATCTTAAGATTAATTTAATTGAATTACTACCACATGACATATTAAATCATTCCTTTTCATCACATGTAACATGCATATGATTTAATCCTAAGTGTGTCTATACATGCGACATATTTTACCATACTTAAATGATGAATGTATGTGCATGTTTAGAATTTATATTTTATTTGATTGAATTATTTAAACATATTAAGTCAAAACTTTATCCAAATTCTTATACAAAAATGACATAAGAATGAAATTAAATAGGCATGTGCTGTTGTTAAACCAGGATAGTGAGGCAATCAAATGACCTCCTTGGAGCTAGCTAAAGCCTCATATTCTCCAGATGTCTAAACTATATACCCATTTGCATTTAAACATATGTAAATTTGTAAACATGAACATAGGAAGTAAGCTCCAAATCAGATGGCTAATCAATTCAACCACTTAGTTAATTATGAATGCATGCAATTTTAATGTAAACTGGGATTTTCATTTACTAATCACATATACATATACATGTACAAAGATATAGGAAAGTATGTGTCATTGTTAAACTAAGGAAGTGAGGTAATCAAATGACCTCCTTGGGGCTAACTAAAGCCTTGTATTCTCGAGATGTCTAGACTATATACTTTCTTTTATTGGACACACATGGATGTATACATAAATGAGGGAAAAGAAAACCAAGCATAAATTGAATATATTTTTTTGATTGAATAATGTATGTATATATATATATATATATATGAATTAAAGCTTTATCCAAATTTTAATGTTGAAATACATTAGAATGAAATCAAATGGGTATGTGTCATTGTTAAACTAGGAAAGTGAGGTAATCAAATGACCTCCTTGGGGCTAGCTAAAACCTCATGTTCCTGGAATGTCCAGACTATATACCCATTACCATTCAATCTTAAGTAAATTAAGACATGAATAAAGGAAAGAGAACTGAACATCTATATACTTAAGCTATAAGCACATACATTTCTTATGTATTTATAACTAGCATCATAACACATATTATTATTCATATATAAGCATTTGAAAAATACATTTGGATTTAATAGTGATAATAGCCACGCATATATTAAATTAAATCAACACATGCAAGCTTACATAAAGGAAAATGCATTTAATTTTACTAGATTTTGAAAAGATGAATGCATGAATTCAAATGACATACCAAATTTAACATGAACAGAATAAGGACAATCAAATATAAGCATGTGATTCATTCAACCAAACTAGTTCTTAAGGATAATCAAATCAAATAAGATTATTTAAAGTGAACCAAAGCTTCTTTATTAATTAAGTTTTGGACTTAATTTGATTTAAACAAGATAAGAGAAATCATCACTTGCTATTTTAAACCCATTCCCACATTAGTGATTTCATTTAATTTAAGGAAATGTAATTAAGTTGATTTTATGGGTTAATTAAGTTAAACCCTTAATTACATGAATTTATTACCCTTGGCTATGTCAACTTAAAGTAATTAACTAAATAATTATGAGCTAACATGATTTGTATGAAAATAAACTTGTAATGATCGTAGGAAATAAAAGGGGCCTAATTCAATTGGCTCATGATTAATAGTTAATTAGATTAAGGGACCTAATTGATTATTCTTATGGTTTTTTCATACATGTGTACTAACCATAATTTCATTAAACTCCTTTAGGTTATTAAACACCTAAATATCTATCCCATTATTTAATTTAGGTTGATGTGATTATGATTTCAATTTGATTTAGTGATTTAATTACTTAGTTAAATCTTAATTAATTTCATTTTAAAAAAGCGTGAAATGAACTTAGGGAAAGGGGTCCCAACCCTATTCCTTAGTTCACTTACTATTGAACAATGATTAATAAACTTAATTAACCAATTTATTACTGTTCATGGGATTAATTAATCATTTAATAACTTAAAAGAGTTGTTAAGGTTTAATTAGTCAATTTTCTTAATCAATTGAGCAATAAATCTCAAGAAAATCATGGGAGGTAGATGTCATCCCTTTAAATTAACCAACAAAATTTGAGATTAATTGCTCAAGGAATTAAGAAAAACTTAAGCTAATTAATTTTATCATTAAACCTTTATTAAACATTAATTATTATTCAAAATTAGTTAAAATAATTTTAGTTAATTCTCCTCTGAAATACCTTTAAAATGAGTATTTATTTGGATTTTTTTAGTTATTTATGATTTTTTATGACTTTTAGTAGTTTTAGCCATTAATAATGATTAATTAAGCCTAACCCTGTTGGAGCCGTGTGCGCGGCCACTTTCCATGTGGCATCATAGGATTGGCTACTTAAAATTTATCGGTTCGGCATATGGCGGCGGCACTCTCCGTCGATCTAAGATCGGACAACTATGATTAATCCCGTAGCTTAATAGTATTAAATCAGATCAATCTAGTACATCTAATCATGACCATTCATTCTGATCATGTGAAATAGACGGTGTGTGATCTAACGTCACATGAGTGAGGGAGAATAGAGTCTGTTCGCCATTGCTCACTTGATTTGAGCTTACCCGAGCTCGGATCAGCTCCAAAAGGATCCCATACCTTCATGACATTGGTTGATCTCCAAGATCACACAAGATGCAAGCAATCTCCGCCTTGGAAGCCCTGGTGGCTCGAATGATTGAGGAAGCTTCATCTAGTGGAGATGAAGCCCTATTGAGTAGAAATTAGATCAATTCCTTGAAGTTCAATCTAAAGGCCATAAACTAAAGATTTGGTTCTCAGCTTTGATCAAAGTCCCACCTCTGGTACTTGGGAAGCTTGGGAGATGATTCGTTCTTGCCCAATGAGGCCTAGGGAAGGTGCGTGCAAAGTTAATTTGAGTTTGATGGAGAAATGGGAAATTTAGGTCAGAAATGGGAGTGCCCTATTTTGTGATGGACGGGAATGGCATTTTTTGATCAAGAAATGAGCTTGGGAGCTTAGGAAATGGCTCTAGCGATTCATCTTGGGTAGCTAGTGCTCTAAGGAATGATTTTTGTGTGTCTTTGAGTGGAAGCGAGATACCCTTCATCTTGATCAGATGGTTAGATCGAGTTTGGCTTCTAGTGGCCGTCCAACTATCTCAAGGAATCGTGGGTGGCAGGTAGGAGGTGAGTTAGCTCGGGGTGGTTGGTTGAAGCTATGGAGGTGGCTGCCAAGGAGGAATCATGGGTGTCCTATGGGTTTCAAAATGGGGGTATTTCACCTCCCATTGGTCATGGACAGCCCAACCACCCATTAGGTAAAGTTGGGCATTGTCCAAGGTGATTAGGTGGACCATTGGGAGAGTACCAAGTGGCCAAGAAATGGGAAAGACCACTTACATGGGTGGTTTGTCTCATGTGATGCCCTTTCACCAAGGATACAATGATCATTTGGCATTAGATTTGATTTAAGCTGATTTGAAATGAGCCAAAAGTGGGTTAGCCCAAATTTCAAGTCAATTGGAGTTGATTTGGTTAGGTTTGGCTCAATCTGAGTCATTTAGGTCAAATTGGGTTAGGTTGAATCAAGTTGACCAATTGGTCAATCTAGGACAAAATAAGGGTTGGGTCAAGTTCATATGATCATTTGGGATGTTTTTGTTCAATTGGTTTGGTTCAGTTTGGCTTAAATTTGATTTTGGCTCATTTAAATTCATTTGGGTCAAATGGGTTAAGTTGACCAATTTGACCAAATTGGCCAAATTAGCTTTGATTGGGTGTTGGTTTGGGTTTAGTTGACCAATTAAAGATAATTATAGGCTTTGGTTTCAATTAATTTTTATTTGGTTTTGAATTAGGCCAAGTTGAACCTTTAGGTCAATTTGGGCTAAGTAGGACAATTGGGCTCAATTGGGTCAAATCATGGCTTTGGTCAAGTTCAACAATCAATTTGGAGTGAACTTGAGCCATTGGTTGCAATCAATTTAGTTTATATTTTGATTAGACCTAATTTGGTCTTTTAGGTCAATTTGGGTCAAGAGGACCAATTGGGTTTGGTGCTCACTGAAGGTCAAGTCATATTCAAATATTGATTTTGATTTGGTATGAATCATTGGTTTTAAGGGATTTGGCTTAGGTTGCAATTTGGATAGTTTGGGTTCATATGGTTTAAGGGGTTGACTTGGTAAAATGACCAAGTTAACTTGGTTTGACATAATTTGTGACATTTGATCAGCCTAGGGTGATCAACAATCAGGATGGGAGGTTTTGATGGGCTTGGTTCAATCCAATTTGGGTAGGATTATAACTTGGCTCAAATAGGTCAAATTTGGCACTTTGGGTCAAGTGGACCAACTGGGTTTAGTTGGGTTGAATTTAGGTTGAGTTGATTTAGTTGAGTTTATATATGCATTTGGGATTGATATATAAATTCAATTGCATATGGCTTAGGTTCAAATGGGTTTTGGTTCAATCGAACATTTCAAGTCTAAAGGGTTAAGTTGGGTTTGATGTGGGTTGATTTTGGATTGGCTTAATGATTGTAGATTTTATTTATATTTATGAATACGATTGAAGGTATGATTGATTCACGATAAAATCAGTTGAATTTGGGTTTTGGAATGAAGGAATTTGGCTAAGTCCATGGAGTTGGATCATGTGGCTTTAGTTTGGAATTTTATTTGGTTTAATTTAGTTTTGAAGATTTAAATATATACTTCATTTAAATTTGTGAAGATGATTGAAAATATGATTGACTTGTGAGAAAATCAATTGAGTTTGACTTGATTTGGATTAAGATCTGGCAAAGTCCATGGGATAAGTCATATGGCTTAGGAAGGGTTTTGATTTAGTTTGATTTAGTTTGATTTAGTTTTGATCATTTGAATGTAGATTTGATTTATATTTTAGAAGATGATTGAAGATAAAAATTTATTATGAGAAAATCAATTGATTTGGATTAAATTTGACTAAGTCCATGGGATAGGTCATATGGCTTAGGAAGGGTTTCAAGTATGGATTTAATCATGGGCTTCAATCATTTGGTTTTCAAATTTGGGTTTGGATTTGGATTTGAATTTGATATTTGAATTGAAATTGATGTTTGGTTTGAGAAGGTTAACATGGATTGGATTTGGGTTGTAGGGTAGGTGGATTATCCTAATCCCTAAAGCATAAGCTAATCCTATGGTTAACCATTCTATATCTTTAGGCCTAGGTTAAGTGTTTTCCTAATTATTAGAAGTATCTTATGACTAGGGAAGTCTTAGTGTCTAGAATACTCCTAAGTCTAAGATGGGAAGGTTGAATCCGCACTCCAAAAGTGAGGTCAACAAGCCTTAGGCTCCATAGTGTTGCCCTTGGAGATAGATGATTCGAAGACCGAAGCCAACTTTCACATTATAGACTCGGATACATCTTTCAACACTTTTCTTGGGAGACCATGGATACATGAGAACAACATAGTTTCATCTGCATCACATTATGAAGTTTATGAGAGGTGGGATCATCTACTGTGTCAAAGGAGATCTCAAGCCATTTACAGTTCACGAGGTCACATATATGAGGATGCGGCTTACTACCTCCCTTAAAATCAATAAGTCTATTCTCACAAACTTATCAAAGTTTAGAAATAAAAGAAAAAGAAAAAGAAAAAGAAAGAGAAAATGAAAAAGAAAAGAAAATAAAAGGCAGTGGAAATAAACTTGGAGGAGGAAGTGGTGCTTGTGTTAGATTCCACCCACAGTTCATTATTCCATTTGAACATATGGGTTAGATGACCTGACCTCCACCAGGTAGAGGAAGAGGACAGTTCAAAGGTAGTCCTAGGGGTGGAAAACCTTCTTATTGGCCACCCAACACCTAATAGAAGATATGTCCCAGCTACCAGGAGTACTCCTGCTATCCATAAAGACTTAGAATCTAGTTCATATGATGAGTCTTATATAATTAGCATACCGAACTCTTCTTAATAGTAGATTAGGTGACACTTGAGCCGGGATAGTGATGAAGACTAGGCTCTAAAGTAAAGCATAAGTGTATCCAAGTCTATATGTGAAACAGTTAGGCATCGGTTAGCTCTAACCCCGCTTTCCTCTCAAAAATCTGAGGGTTTGGTAGCTAAGGAAGCCCCTAAGTCATCTACAGGTGTGAAGACTCAGAGGTTCTTTCTGGAAGCATCATCATCAAGTCAAGAAGTTGATGTAGAACTTAAGGATGATTCATATAAAGATTTAATAGAATTACCTTTGATTGGTACTTGCCTTGTGTTCATAATTTAGCAAAGAAAGGGTTAATCCAACATACTTGGTCAAAGCATCATTCATACTACTTTGAAAGAATATGTAAGATTAAATACAAAAGCTCTCAATCAAGACTAGGTCTAGGATTCGCTATAGTTAATTTAGTCGATGATGATAATTACTGCTTAGTCATCACCAATCATTTAGAATTGATAGGTTGTTTTCAAATCATATTAACTCATATGAGGAGCTGTACTTAGAAACTTTAGTAATCTAGATGTTTTTGAAGTCAAAGATGCACCACCAGAGTTCAAAGAAGAGATCAAGTCAACCATTGATGAGCTCAAGGAAACCAACTTAGGAATTGAAGAAGATCTACTCCCAACATACAATAATTGTTTATTGAATGAAATTGAAACCAATGACTTAGTTAGGCTATTGACTGAGTTTAAGGACCACTATGCATGGAGTTATGAAGAGATGCTTGGATTGGCTCTTGACGTAGCTATCCATAAACTAGCAATAGACCTACTGCTAACCCTATTTAGCAAGCTCCTAGACTCATGCAATTAGACATATAATAATTGGTCATTTTTGAAGTTAAGAAACTGATCAATGCTGGTTTCATTCGAGAAGAAAAATAACCTACTTGGTTAGCCAACATCATCCCAGTTAAGAAAAAGAATGGCCAACTTCACATATGCGTCGATTTATGGATTTAAATAAGGCATGTCCAAAAGATGAATTTCCATGAACAATCCTATAGTTGATGGTGGACATTGCCTCATCTCATGCAATATTCTCTTTCATGGCTGGCTCATCTAAATATAACCAAATAAAGATGGTTCCTGAAGACGAAAGAAATACTACTTTTAGAACCCGTCAGTATTACTATAAGGTCATGCTTTTCTTAAAATTACTACATAGTGGGCTATGACTCAAATCTTTAATGAACTCATTCATTCTTCATCATGTCGATCATCAAAAGTAAAGAAAAGGAAGATCATCTTTTTGACTTGAGAGTAGTTTTTAAATAGTTAAGATAATTTAACCTTAAAATGAACCCCCTAAAATGTGCATTTAGAGTAGCATTAAAGAAATCTTTTGGGTTCATTGTCCGATTCCTAGGAATCAAAATCGATCTGGAGAAGATCAAGGTGATATTAGAAATGCCACACCCTAAAACATTAACTCAACTCAGATCATTCCAAGGGCAGTTGGCGTATCTAAGACAATTTATTTCCAACCTATCGGGAAGATGTTAGCTATTCTCAACAATTGTAAAAAAGGATACCAAGTTCAAGTGGGATGATAACTGTGAGCATGCCTTCAAAGACATCAAGCATTACCGGCTGATGCCACCGGTTATAGCAGTCCTTATTTCAGGCAAGTTGTTCATACTTTACACTGCTGTGTTAGATGACTCCCTTAGTCTTTATTGGCCCAATCCAATGACAAAGAGATGGAAAACACACTCTAGTACCTCAGTGATCGTCTAATCCCTACTAAGGCTAATTATCCACCCATTGAGAAGCATTGCCTAGCTTTAACCTTTGCATCCTAAAAGCTATAGCACTGCATGCTTCCTCATAAGGTGAACTCAATCTCTAAGACCAATCCACTATAGTATCTCATGACACAATTGATGCTATCCAGATAATTGGCATGATGGTCCATGATTCTCTCTTAGTTTGACATTACCTTCGTACACCTCCATGTGGTGAAAGGATAAGCGCTAGCGGAGTTCTTAGCAGCACACCCACTTCTTGCTGAATCTACGCTTATTGATGATCTCCCTGATGAACAAATCATGAACTTAGGGGATACCAGCATTCACCATTAGGAGATATACTTTGATGGTGTGGCTTCCTCTCAAAGAAGAGAAGAACCATAATCTACTATTCTAGGAGGGTAGGGGTATGAATAGTTCTCTTAACTCCAGACCATGATGTGATGAGATTCTCATATCATCTATCCAATCCTTGTACCAACAATGAAGCTAAATATGAGGCTCTGATTGCCAGTCTGGAGTTAGCCATTACTCTAAGCATCTAAAACATCAACATCTTCAAGGATTCTCTGCTAGTTATCAACCAAATCACTAGGTATTATAAGGTTATAAAGCCCAAGCTCCATCACTACTAGAAGTACAACATGGAGTAGTTGGCCCAAATTTCAGAGGTTACCACTTATAAGATTCCTAGAGGAGAGAATGTCATAGCATATGCTTTAACCAAGCTTTCCAAGAAGTCGGCATGTCCGAAGGATGAGTCCATGTCAATAAAGGTCCAAAATAGATAAGTCTTGTCTCTTATTGATATTGAACTCATCAAAAAGTACTTTATTAAATGGGAGGTTATCATTACTAAGAAAGACGAGGAATTAGATTGGAGGCAACCATTCATGGATTACCTAAATAAAGGCAAACTACCTCAAGAGAAGTCCCAAGCCCATCATATGAAGTAGAGAACACTTTCCTATGCTCTTGTGGATGGTGTATTATACTGGAAATCTTTCGATCATATATGGTTACATTGTTTACATAAGCCAGAAATGAGGTCCAAGATTACATGAAAGCCGATCGAAGAGACTATGATACTACTGGCCATTGATGATCAAAGATTAAATGGATATGGCTAGGTGATGCCATCAATGTCAAATACACATTATGGTCCTACACCAGCCACCCAACATTCTACATCCTACATTGGCCTCATGACCATAAGAGTGTTGGGGTACCGACATAGTGGGTTCGATGGATACTCCTTCTTTCAAGGGTCATTGGTTCATCTTAGCTGCTACTGACTACTTTTCCAAATGGACGAAGGTGATTTGACTCAGAGAGGTCATAGCTCAGCATGTGCCCTAATTTTTTAGGAATCATATCATACATAGGTTTGGAGTGCCTTTATGAATTATATCTGATAATGGTACTGCATTCAAGAGCACCGAGATTAACAACTTTGCCCAGAGACACAACATAGATTGAAGATAATCTACCAATAATTACCTAAGGGCAAAAGGCTTAGCAGAAGCCTTCAACAAAAATCTCATCCAAATACTGAAGAAGGCACTTGACAACAACAAGTGACAACAGTATGAGCAATTAGTTGAAGCCTTGTGGGCCTACTGTACCACATATCAAATTCGAACTTATTGTACTCCTTTCTCTTTAGTGTATGGGTCTTAATCCATTCTACCAATACAAGTCCAACTCCTATCACAAAGGATAGCTATGGGTAGCAAGATCACAATAAAGTAGAATGCCAAGTTACGGTTAGAAGAGATCAAAGGTTTGGAGGAGAGATTCTTATAGGCATGTGAAAATCTCGAGTTGTATAAAGCTAAAATGATTCAAGCTCACAACAAGTTGGTCCGTGCTAGACATTTTCAAGTAGGAGAGCTTATTTTAGTTCTAAGGAGACTGATTATTGCCCGTCATAAAATGGGAGGCAAGTTTGAACCTACTTAGGAAGACCCTTTTTCCATAGAGAAGGCCTACCAAGGAGGATCTTATCATCTTATTAATCATAAGGGAGAGTGCCCAATGCTTCTAATTAATGAGCTCTACTAAAGGAAATATTATAAATTATGTATGAAAATAATTATCATCAATGAAAATTCCATTTCAAACTCAATCTCTTCCATGCTGAAAGTATTCTTATTTGCGAACCTGCCATAATGTCTTGAGGGGAGGTGTAATGAACCAAAGCGGCATGCTATCCTTCATCGACACAAAATAAAAACAAACTGCACACAAACATATAAAACAAACACATATCATTTGTCTCAGGCTACTCTAAGTTGAGATAATATCCCAAATTGCACTCACTCAGTAGCTGCTCTAGGTTGGGCTGACATGCTACCCTACTAGTGTGTCACCCCAGTGGTCTTCTAGCTTTGGAGGATGTCCACTTTCCATCCATCACCACCGCCGATGAGCACCTTATTAGTTTGGTAGGCCTTACTGCTTGGCCAGTAAGCTACCTCATGTTGGCTTTGTTTAAGAGGATGTTAGTCTGCTATGGTTTCTTCTTAGATTAGCCTTCATGCACTAAGTAGGTTGAGTATATTTGAGTTTTAGGATAAGTCCCCTAGCAGCTCCTTCCCTTCTAACTGCTTCAAGTCTTGGTCAATTCCTTCCTTGGGGCTCCCCACTTAGTAGTCACTCTAGGTTAGATAACATCTGTCTCATTGATGACAGACTATCCTGATGATCAGTTTTGCTTAGAAAGTTGTAAGCCTACAACTTTCTTTCTAGATTGATCATTGCTGATGGGCACCTTAGGTTGGTTGGTTCTCACTATCGATGAATACATATTAATAGATACACATTAGGTTGGTTGGTTCTCGCACCTTAGGATACACCACTCATGGAAGATGTAAGTCTGTTGTGCATTCTCCTTGAGTTATCCACCATACACCTATAAGATTTTTTTTCTAGGACTCAGGATAACGCCCCTAGTAGCACCTCCCTTGTCGACACTATATTTGGATCATGTCCTTTGCGACCCTATTTAGACACTACCCAGTTACTATTAGATTGGACAGTTCTCATTTCCTAGTAACTACTCATGTGGTTAGAGAATTCATCTTGAGGATGTGCTGATTCTCCCTTGGTCTAGTAAATCTGAGATAGGTCAAGGCCGACATAGCCCCTTCTCCCTCACACACCAATAGGGTCCCTGCAAATATATAAATAAAATATATATTCACCTATGGATTAGGAGGACTTCCCTAATGGTACCTTTTCTTAAGAAAACATCCTATCTTTAGGGTAGTATCAACAAAACTCCCTATAAGAATCGCCTGATTACTCTTTAGTTTATATAAGTCCCAGCCATTAACCCAAGTTAAGTTTTTATTTGTTGAGCTACCACAGTCACCCTAGTTGTTCCTTGCTTTAGAAGATGTAAGTCTACTATGCCTTCTTCCTAGCACAACCATTCACACCGAAAGGTAACCCCTTAAGTTGGTTAGCTCTTCCCCATGACCAGTAGACTTCTCCTTTAGATTTGTAAATCTGAGATAGGACAAGTCCGATATAACACCTTCTTAGTTTGTCCATCACACACCGATATGGTCCATAAATTAAGTCTATCAAATTTGACCGAGCTCACATCCCCAATAGATATGCCCTCAATTCAAAATCGAACTAAACCAAACAAACCATATAAAATCATAAGAAATTAAGATAAAATTAATCCTGACTACTTTTGAATTAACATAAGTCCCCAACGACATTCACTCAATAGACGCCCTAGGTCAGGTTCAATTTATTGTGCATCCAATAGGTTACTCAGTGGTTGTTCCTCACTTTGGAAGATGTACGTCTACTTCTTCTTTCTTCTTCTTACATGCACAGAAGGAACCCCTTAGGTTGGCTAGCTCTACCTTGCAACAGGTAGACTATCCCTTTGGATTTGTAAACATGAGGTAGGTCAAGGCTGATATATCCCCTTCTAAGTGGGTCCATCCCACACTGATAAGGTCCATACATTAATTTAGATTAAATTAAACCCGATATGATTTAACTGAGTGGAGCTAAATCATACCCTTCTCCCTAGTGGAGTCCCAAATCATATATAAATAAGTCAAGCAAATAAATCAAATTTAAAACCAACCTCCCGAGTGGAGCCAAATTAAGCCAACTCCCCCAGTAGAGTCTAAATCAAAGAAATTTAACCAAACCTTTATTCTCAGTGGATACATCCCCAAACAAATCTATGAAATCAAAGTCAAATCCCAATCCCCAGCAGATAGCTCCAGCCTACTTCCCTAGTGGAAGGTTCATATACTAGATCCCAGTGGACTCGAGCCCATATCTCTAGCAGATGTGCCTCCACATCAATTAAAACAAAACAAATTAAAGTCGATTTGATCTTAATCCATGGTGAATTATAGATTGTTATCCCCAAATAGATCTTCTTTCTACAAATCATATAATAAAATCAAATTCTAACCTTATCCCGAGCAAATTTTCTTCTTTTATGCCATCGACATATACCTCTCATATGTGATGCTTAATGCATGTGTGATCCCATAGCGGATCTCTCTCTATGTGCTTGACATGGAATTCTCATCAAATCTTATTTCTTCTCTTATGCACACCTTTAATACTTCAACCAAAAGCCTAACAATGTATTCATTCATATTACATCATCTTAACATTGTAATCAACATTTTATGATTTGTGATGGTGCAAGTGCAAACGAACTATACAATATCGTGCTAAACATATTATAGTGTGAATTAACACACTATATTATATTATAATATATGATGTTAAATTATAATTTTCTATAATATAATATATTGTCTAACATTATACCTCATCAGATTTACTTAAAAGGAACATATAATAAAATTTTCTCAAAATATGAATAAAATTCATTTTGGATGTAAAATTGTTTATTTTCTATTAGAAATGGTCCAAACTAGCATAATTTTGGTGTTTCTTCTTAGTGTGTGCCTTGAATTTGGCCAAATTATTCCATCTCAATCTTCAAATTAACATTTGTGTTAGTTTGGACCCAATGTATTATAACAAAAGTAAAACATACTAAAATGTACAATAACATTTAGTAATACACCAGCACATTCATATATATGTGAAGTTATATTGTTATGTACATTATATTTTAATATGCTTTCATATAATATATTATCTTACATTACACTTTAAAATGAATCATTTAAGAAAAAAATTATAAAATTTGGTTGAAGAATGAACATTTATTTTGGATGCAAAATTCCATTCTTTTGATTAAATGACACGCCACAGCACACCCCCAATGATGTTTCCTAAAGCTTACCTAAAATTTGGCTAAATCCCATCATCTCAGCCTATAAATTAGTATTTTTATGAATTATACCATTACAAACACTACTACTATAATAAACTAAAATATACTAAACAATAAGTAATACTACACAATAATATGCTATAATGCATGATGCTACACTATGTTATGGCATCCTATATTATAATACACTATAATATATTATATTATAATATATTGCATATCACATCACAAGGGATTTTTTAAGATAAAAATCATAAAATTAATATAAATAATAAACAAATATATATTTTAGTCGTATCACTTACATATTTTAAATTAAAATAATATATTATGATGCCATGCTCTAACTATTATGAATTTGTATAAATTTCACCATTTTAAAGTATAAATCAACACTTTTATGAATAATGCTAGTGTAGGCTCGATTGCATGATTGTAAAATACTAAAAGAATTTAAAATGCACAGAACAATTTATTATGCTATATGATGCTATACTATACAACATATAATATTTATTCTGAACATAACTTTTTAGTCTACAAGTTGTGTAACACACCTTTGGTACTACAGCCTAATTCCCACTTCAAATTAAACAAATTTCATCATTTGATTTATTAAATTAATATTTTTATGATTTAAATTAATATAGACTATAGGGCACAATATCATAATATACTAAAACATTTTAAAACATCTTATAATATCCAAAAACACATCAGTAAATGCTCAAGTATATGATGCTACATTATACTACAATATATGGTATTATAATATAATTTAGGGTTAGGGTTTAGGGTATTCAAATCTCCAATAGTCAAGGGAAAGTCTCTTGAAGACATTTTCTTTAGCTACCATAACTATGTTAGGAATCAGTCATTCTTTAGATCTACTCCAAATGACATCTTTATTCAAGGTTTAGGGTTTAGCAGTTTTATGTTAAGGTTTATGGTTAGTTTAGGGTTTAGAGTTTAGGGTTTATGGTTAGTTTAGGGTTTATTATTTAAGGCTTAGTGTTTGGGGTTTAGGGTATAGGGTTTAGGGTTTAGGTTTGTAGATTTTAGTGTTTAAGGTTTAGGGTTTAGGGTTTAGGATTTTAGGGTTTAGGGTTTAGGGTTTAGGGTTTAGGGTCTAAGTTTTAGGTTTAGGGTTTATGTTTTAGTTTAGGGTTTATGGTTTTTTTTAACAGAGAAAAAATTCAAATTCAACATTTCTTCTTTTTGATTTGATCAACCAAGTAGCACCCCATGTTTTCTAAGACACAAATAACAAAATAGATAAAAAATGAGCACCCATAGAGCGAAATCAAAAACCCTGGATAAGTAGAACTGTCTCTACTGTAAAAGAACAGTTCCATAAGCAGCATATCAGATTGGACATTCTTTTGTTTATCCAATTCCCATCAAAACCACCCTTACCTCTCGAGTAGCGTGATCCACCATTATCTTCTCAATCTTTCCCACCACCACCACCCCACTGTTGTAACCTTCGTCACTTCTCCCACCTCCATAACCACCACTACTCCGACCACCTCCTCCATATCCACCAACACCTCCAAATCCCCCACTACCATTGCGTTAATCGCCACCTCCGCCTACGCCTCCACCGCCAGATCTTAACTGTGCCTAGTATATGGTGATCTTCCTGTCATCAAGGTTTTGCCCATTCTAAGGGTTTAGGTTTAGTTTAGGGTTTAGGGTTTGGGGTTTAGGGTTGTAGGTTTTAGTGTTTAGAGTTTAGGGTTTAGAGTTTAGGGTTTTAGGGTTTAGGGTTTAGGGTTTAGGGTTTAGGGTTTAGTGATGGTTTAGGATTTAAGGATTTAGGGTTTAGGGTTTAGGGTTTAGGGTTTAGGGTTTAGGGTTTATGGTTTAGGGTTTACAGTTTAGGGTTTAGGGTTTAGGATTTAGGCTTTTGGTTTTAGAGTTTACAATTTTAGGGTTTAGGGTTGTAGGTTTAGGGTTGTAGGTATACAATTTAGGGTTTAGGGTTAGTTTTAGGGTTTAAGGTTTAGGGTTAATTTTAGGGTTTAAGGTTTAGGGTTTATTGTTTAGGATTTAGGGTTTAGGTTTTTTAAAAACAAATTAAGTAAACTAGAATGGTTTAGGTTTATTTAGTTTATTTTCTATTTGAGTTTATTTTACTTTTTATTTTTATTTAGGTTTATTTTTTATTTTTATTAAGTTTAGTTTATTTATTTTAGTTTAACTTTTTTATTTTAGTTTAGTTTTTAGGTTTAGGTATATTTTTTAGTTGAGTTTTTTTTTAATTTATTTTTTAGGTTTAGGTTTTATTTTTTATTTTTAGGTTTAAGTATTGGTGTTTATTTTATTTTCTTAGGTTTAGGTTTTAGGTTTATTTTTAGGTTTTATTTTTTAGTTTAGGTTTAGTTTTATTTATAATTTAATTTATTTTATTTAGTTTAGGTTTAGGTTTAGATTTAAGTTTTATTTAGTTTAGTTTAGCTTATTTTAGTTTAGGTTTAAGTTTATTTTATTTTGTTTATTTTATTTCTATTTTAAGTTTAGCTTTTTTTTAGTTAAGGTTTAGGCTTTATTATATATTTATTTTTTAGGTTTATTTTTTATTTTATTTTATTTTAGGTTTACTTTATTTTTAGTTTTTATTTTATTTAGGTTTTTTATTCTAAGTTTTATTTTATTTTATTTAGTTTAGTTTAGGTTTTTATTTATTTTCCTTTTGTTTAGTTTTATTTTTTATTTTATTTTATTTTGAGGTTTAGGTTTAAGATTTGGTTTTAGTTTAGATTTTTATTTTATTTTATTTATTTTTAGGTTTTTTTTATGTATTTAATATTTAGGTTTTATTTAGTTTAGGTTTTGGTATTTAGGGTTTAGGGTTTGGGGTTTAGGGTTTAGGGTTTATGGTTTTAGGGTTTTAGGGTATGGGGTTTTAGGGTTTAGTGTTTAGGGTTTAGGGTTAGGGTTTAGGATTTAGGATTTAGGGTTTAATGTTTAGCCTATAGGGTTTTGGGTTTTGAGGGTTTAGGGTTTGTTTAGGGTTTAGGCTTTTTAGGGTTTAGGGTTTAGTGTTTATTTAGGGTTTAGGGTTTAGGGTTTATGGTTTAGTGTTTAGGGTTTATGGTTTAGGATTTAGGGTTTTTTAGGGTTTAGGGTCTAGGGTCTAGGGTTTAGGGTTTAGAGTTTGGGGTTGTAGGTTTAGAGTTTAGGGTTTAGGGTTAATTTTAGGGTTTAAGGTTTCGGGTTTAGGGTTTATGATTTAAGATTTAGGGTTTAAGGTTTAGTTTTTAAGGTTGAAGTTTTTCTCAAAAAAAAATTAAGTAAACCAGTATGTTTAGGTTTATTTAGTTTATTTTATTTATTTATCTTAGTTTATTTTATTTTTTCCTTTTGTTTAGGTTTATTTTTTATTTTTATTTAGTTTAGTTAACTTATTTTAGGTTTATTTAGCTTAGTTTAGGTTTTTTTATTTTAGTTTATTTTTTTAGGTTTAGGTTTAGGTTTATGTTTATTTTTAGTTTAGTTCTACTTTTATTTTGTTTTTAGGTTTAGGTTTTATTTTTAATTTTTAGTTTAGTTTTATTTTTATTTTATTTTTTAGGCTTAAGTTTTTTTTTACGTTTAGGTTTAGGTTTATTTTTTTTTTTTTTAGGTTTAGGTCTTACGTTTTTATTTTAGGTTTTATTTTTTAGTTTAGGTTTAGGTTTATTTTTAATTTAATTTATTTTATTTTTTTTAGTTTTGGGTTTAGGTGTAGTTTATTTTAGGTTTAGGTTTAGGTTTTATTTATTTTTGTTTAGGTTTAGGTTTATTTTATTTTGTTTATTTTAGGTTTATGTTTTTTTAGTTTAGGGTTTATGTTTTATTTATTTATTTATTTTAGGTTTTATTTTTATGTTTATTTTTTAGGTTTAGGTTTTTAGTTAGTTTTTATTTTATTTTAGTTTAAGTCTATTTTATTTTTATTTTATTTTGGTTTTTTATTTTTTAGATTAGTTTAGGTTTTTATTTATTTTATTTTAGTTTAATTTTTAATTTTTATTTTATTTTCTTTTTTAGGTTTAGGTTTTGGTTTGGGTTTAGGTTTTTATTTTATTTTATTTTTTATTTATTTTGGTTTAGGTTTTTTTATTTATTTATTTTTTTAGGTTTATGTTTTTAGCTTTTTAGGGTTTAGGATTTAGAGTTTGTTTTTTTTTTTTTTTTTTAGGGGAAGCGCCATGTAGGGGTATTTTATTGCCATAAAAAGATGGTTACAAGGTCCTTAAAAGGGGATAAACTCGAGAACTCCTGAGCTAATTAGCCTAAGGTAAATCCCTATCTAAGTACATCCAAGAGTAAAAGATAGCATAAAAGCAGTCAAAGATATAAGATGATTAACATAATAAGCTAAAAAAGTAAGATTAAGGCCAATGCTCGGAGGATGTGGGAATGCATGATAATGAGCAGACACTGCAAGAAGGAGAGAATCACCTGCAAAGTTATAATAAGAGGAGATTAGAGAGTTAAGGTATCTGAGACAAAAAGTTAGAGGAAAATAACATAATATGAGTATGTTAGAAAGGAATTGTGATAGAAGGCTCAGCTCAATCACATCTGTTGAGGCAGATGCAAGTATGAGCATCCAAACTTCGAGAAGGGTTACATCACATGAGCTACTAGAACCAATAGGGGTGAGATCATCACGACCATCATAGCCAACAAACATTAGAAGCAGCTATTGATATTCTTGTGAGCTTTATTACGCAAACCTAAGCAAAATCATATCTAAAATATATAGGTAATTGCTAGAGCTGAAGGATAAGGAGTCTCATTCAAGAAAAATATCATCAATATAGTCATCTTGACGTGAGAATACATAAACATAAGTGAGTGAGCCATCTTAGCCAGAGTCTCATGAAAAGCCATATTCAGGAAAGAAATTAGTTCAACATATAATCCCTCCATAAGAAAATTACAGAGGAGACAACTTGCTGAAAACCTCTTAAATAAGTCAATGAGCTTATACTTAACACCATCCCAATCACATGATATGTAAATGAATCTTTCGGTGAAAACAACCCAGGAAACAATCCCCTTATTAATGTCCTGGAGAAAGCAATAGTAAAGGAAGATAGCATAGCTCAACACGGGGAATGAAGCGCAACCAACCAAAATAAGCACCAAAGCTGTTAGAAGCGGCGACTTAGCATTGGCCCCATTCGGATAATCTAGATCAACAATCAATCCAGGAGAACAAAGGCGACAAAGGCAATAACATCCAGGGTAGGAAGGGACTAAACTGGCCATAATACCATTCATTCAGAATAAACTGCTCATAAGACTACACCAACCAGTCAGAAATGAGGTAGCAGGTGATGCAGATCAGAAAAAATAGGAGATAAAATGCAGCAATCGAAAACAAAACCCCAACGGACAACATTGGAACCCTCCATAAAAAAATCAACAAGTGAATTGGAATGAGTCTCAACATTAAAATCAAAAAATAGCAGGTAAGATGGCAACATCAAGATAGGAAGATACGAGAATTGGCCATAAAACTCCTCAATCGAGAAGACATGGCAATAATAGATAAACAAATAAATAAAGCATAAAAGCAGTTATCTGAAGGCGACAAATCAAGCGAAATCGCAAAAACCCTCACCATCGGGACGACAATGTCGGAACGACTTTGAGACTGAGAAATTCTACAACCAACAAAGAAAGAGCCAACTGAGGTGACAAGGTAAAACAAAAAGGTAAATCTCCAAGACAAGAGACAACCAAAATAGCAAAAACTAGTTAGCTTGCCATGATGCCACTCATCCAGTATAATCAAAACAATAGATACATGTTTGACAGAAAAAGGATGTAGTAAATAGTAGCAGAAAAGGTCGATCAATGAATTCCAATGATAGGCATAAAATAAACCAGTAAGGTGGTTCAAAGCAAAATCTACCAAGCAATCAGCAACTTCAATAGAGACTTGTTGTACAAAATAATCCAAAGCCCCAGGGGCAGTAAGGTGGGTATTGATCCATATCAGGCAACCAACAAGGCAGTTAAAACCAACAAGCTGTCCAAGATTCCACCCATAAACACATATCGGTAAAGGAAAGGATAGATAATGAATAGCTCCCCACCATAAGCCTATCCAGTAAGTGACATTCAGAGAAATCAGATCAGTGTCAAGATGCTTATTAACCATAACCCAATTCTGCCAAGGGTAATGACAATAATAACCAGTGGGTTTGTCAATGACCCAATTATGCATATAAGATAAATCATTGATTAATTCCAAGCATAACAAAGAAATGTGTTTCAAGTTATACATGTTCCAATCATAGCATAGGATGGGAGAACAACAACAAGGAAAAGCAACAACATCCCAGGTGTTAGCAATCAGCAATCCAGAAAATAGCAGCATGGACAATTTTATAGAGTAAGCAGTGCCCACAATCTCAGCAGATGCACAATGATAATCCCTTGAAAAACTCCAAACCTGGCGATCATGAAGCAAGACCAAAACAACAAGACTAGTATTGAAAAAAATAACACAATTCCATTTACGCAAAGAGATATTAGTGTAGAGGTGGGATATCCCAAATAGCAATAACAAATAAAGCAAATTGCAACCAATAGGTGCTCAATAGCGATCTAAGAGCAAGCAGTTAGGTAGTAGGTTGCTTTGTCACATTAAAAGGTATTGCCAAGGATATTGGCAGTCATGTCGGTAGGCATATAGGATAGACCATTGGTTACATATGGCTGAAGAGTAGAATGGTCTTGAGATTTTCATGATCTCCTCAAAGCAGAAGGGTGAAAACAGTAGTAAAGTCAACATCAACCCAAATGTTAATAACAAAGCGAGAAAATGAAAGAAGGGGTAAACCTGATGAACCAAGGAGGCGACCAACAAGGAAATCCATTCCTGCAGGGGATAGAAGAAGACATCATTACCAAGCAGGAATTTTAAGACAATAAAGGTCCAAAACCAGCATGCAAGATGGCAAAAAATAGCAGGAGGAAAACTGGGAGAAGCAGCAGCAGAAAAAATCTGCGGCAGCCCGAACCCAAAGTGATTAAAAAACCAAATCAACAAACAAATCAACAAACAACCATGGCAGCAAACCTCCAAAACCCAAAAAAGTAATTAAGCCCAATCCATTCCAATACAAGGATTTTAGACCAAAATAACCATTAAAAGAGACCAGGGTATTACAATTTCTTCCCTTGCAGGAAAGCATGCTGAGGTTAAGCATTATATAAGCAAGGACAAGATAGAAAGTCCCAAGCCCAACAAAAATCCTTTCAGATAAGTGTTAAAACCTTTATGAATTAGGCCTTTAAGGAGGAAAGAGTCCCAAGGAATGTAAGCATCGACCAAAGAAATACTATAATCATCAAAATAAAATTGCAACCGACATGATGCAATGCTAGAAAACATAGGTAGTAGATGCTCCAAGCCATATTGAGAGAAAAAACTGGTTAAAGAAGTTAGTACTAAAATCTAAGCCCATCAAACAGATAACTTCCTCCAATGGTTAATTCTCTCAGTTTAGAAATGAATGTATCAATGAAATTAAAGTCCTAAGTGGGATTGCGGTTATAAAACCAAAACACAAGGCTCAACTGGGTTCCAATTCAAGATATTGATGTGCATATAGTTCAACATCTGCCCCATAATATTGTAAATTCCAAAAATAGAATTCTTCCAACTAAAGGAGAAGGGATAAAGGCAGCAAGTTATGGCAAAGAGCACATGACAACAATGGTATCTATGAGGAGTATCCATAAAGAACACAAGGAAAGAGAAAACCAGAAAAAAGGGAGACTTAGAGGAGATTAGAGGTAAGGAAGCCCGAATTGTCCAAGTTAACTGCACCGCAAGTATTTGGGTAATGTAAATTGATTAAAGAAGATGATAATGTCTAATCTCGCACCCAGATTTGCAAGGTAATCGGCACAGGCGTTACCTTCATGCTAAACATGAGTGATGGTAAAATTCAGTTGAGAGAGAAGAGCCCTAGTTTGCTTGAGGAGGTAGTACAAACAAGCGTTGCTCATATTGGTAGAAGTCAAAAGGTCAATCAGTAGAAGAGTGTCCACCTCTATCCAAATATTAAGACCATTTTGAAGACAAATTTCTAGAGCTTTGTGGTGCCATAAGCTCGTATAAGGGGATCTTTGGAAATAAGGGGATAAGCAAATGTACATAGGACTATACCCTTAGAATACCTAAAAATGCCTCCACAACGAGCCATTATGAGAGGAGCCATCGTATTAATTTTAATAATATGATCAAGAGGTTTTTCCAAAAAAACTATTCTCATTTTGATAGTAGGGCATCCGGAAGGTTGAGGCCATTTATTACTGATTGATAGCCTTTAAAATGTTTATGATGAATTAAATTGGCTTTAACCAAGTCACAAATTTTGTTTTTAGTTCTAGCAATAATCCTCATGTGATTCATATGAATCCCACGATGTTTAGATTCATTTCGGTCCATCCATATGAACCAAATAAGAGTAATGGCGATTATGATTTTAATATGACCTTTAGTTGCATTGTCAAAGTAAACTTCAAGAAGTTGATATAAAGGAAAAGAACAATTAAAATTGACAGTGTTGAATAGATCGTCATACCAAATCCAAAATTTTAGAGGCAATAGCCCCATTAACAAAAACATGGTTGACATTCTTAATATGAGAACAACATTGACATTTAGAGGGTAAATAAAACCTTTTACCCCACAACAAAGGGTCAATAGAATAAAGTTTTTAGGATGCCAAGTTAGACAGTAAGAAGAGGGGATATTGTTATTCCAAATTTTGGAGAACATAATAGAAGAATCCGAGTGTCTTTAGTGTGAAGCCACACATTTTAAGGTTGAAATCCCCATTATGAGATAGCTTAAAGATAATCATCATGATTGTTAGGAGTGATAGGAATATTAGTAATCATATTTAAGAAAGTGGAAGGAATAGAATCGTAATCTTATTAGTGTTCCACTTGTGGTTTTGCGAATGAATTAACTCTAATAGCGAAGTGGAGTGAGTGTGAGTAAGTCATCAATGGATCCACAACCACTCAGTTGTCTTGCCAAAAGAAGGAATTGCCGAGTTTATGCCCCAAAAAATTAAGGATTCTGCATCCCATTTGACAGAACAAAGTCTTCTCCACATAGGAGAATCACCCAATTTAAAGGGACAAATGAGAGTGTCTACCATATTTAGAAGTCATGAAAAAAGACTATTTTTGCTCCTAAAATTCCACCAAAGTTTGTAGGAGAAGGCATTGATAACTTCTTTGATGGATTTACATCCAGCACCTCCCTCTTCAAGAGTACCACAACTTTAGACCAAGATGACTAGTGCATTCTTTTAGAGGAGGTATTGGTTCCCCAGAAAAATTTGTTTAAGAGATGCTCAATTCTATTGATGGTAGAGTTGGTAGGCACAATGGTTTGAAGAAGGTATATAGGCATGGAATTTAGAGTGCTCTTTATCAAGGTAAGCCTACCAAGAAGAGAGTAAATGAAATTCCCAAACCGAGATTTTGTTAGAAATTTTTTGAATTAGATCATCAAAAGGTGTGATCTTTTTGTCCTTTAAAAGCGGAGCAAGGTAATTAAGAGGAAGTTGATTTTGCTTAAAATTAGTAATTCTAGATATTTGGTTAAATCTATTAGAGGAATCTTAGTTGAAGGAATAAAACATTTTCCTTCATTAAGAAAAAAGACCACTAACTTTACCAAAATTATTTAGAGGTTATTAATGGTTTTAACATGTTTAAGGGAGTTGAAGATAATGAAATCATCAAAGCTAAGATGAGAAATATGGAAACCTCCATGAGTTTTAAAAGACATATTAGGATTATTAGCGAAAAGATTGTTAAGGCTCCTTGTGTATTCAATAGCGATGATAAAAGAGAAGGTGATAGTGGGTCACCTTGCCTCAAACCATGGCTAGAAGGAAAGAAACCTATGGACTCACCATTCATGATAACCGAAAACCAGACATTCGTGATACACCTTTTTATAATTCGAATTAAACTATCAGAAAAGCCAAACAAATTCAGGATTTGAAAGAGAAAATCCCATAAGAGATTGTCAAAGGCTTTAGCGATGTCCAGTTTGAATAATATGTTGCCTCCTCTAGAAGGGACATCAATGTCATGAACCAACTCTTGAGCAAGAAGAATAATATCTGATATTGCTCTGTGTTTAACAAAACCAGTTTGGTTTGGAGAGATGATTTTAGGAAGCAAAGGGCTAAGCCTATTATTTATTAATTTAGCAATGAGTTTTTGAAAAAAGGTGCAAAGACTAATCGATCTAAAATCGCCCCAAGATTTAGGATTGTTAGTTTTGGAAATAAGGACAATAGAAGTGCTTGAAAAGTATTTGGGAATAGGATTGCCATTAAAGAAATCAATAACAGCATCAACTAGGTCGGTTTTAATAAATGGCCAACAATGCTGAAAGAAGTGGGTCGTATAGCCGTCAGGGCCAGCAACAGAGTCAGTGTTCATGTTCTTAAGAGTATTACTAATCTCTTCTTCAGAAGGACACATAGTGAGTAAATGATTATCCTCATTGTTAATCATAGAAGGGATAAGATGGGTGTTTGATAAAGTTCCCAGCAACGGATTAGAATTTAATAAAGTTTGGAAATGATGTATGAATCCTTAATATCATTGTTATCGGTTATCCATTCACCATTAGAGTTCTTAATTTTCTTAATCGAAGTTTAAGGCTTTCCGTTTATTACAAATGGCATGAAAATACACGGTGTTTCTATCACCATCGGCAATATGTTTGCTTGTGACTTTTTGATGCCAATAGGTTTCTTCCATGTTTTGATAATTAACCAAGTTATTCTTGGCAATGTTCAACTCATCAAGTTCGGGATCGGTTGACACCTCTTCAAGAGAACAAACCTCTTGTTCCATAGCTTTAAGATTTGTGAAAAGGTTTTTAAAAATGTGTTTGTTCCACCAATTGAGATTTTGTTTAAGTCTTTTGAGCTTAAGCCAAAGATGAGTCATACCTTTAACAGAATTATCCGGGAAAATAGGGGCCATCCAATTAATGAGAGCGACATTGATGAAGTCACTATGTTGGGTCCACATATTTTGAAATCTAAAAGGAGAGTAGACGGGTTAGGGGTGATTTTGAAGGAAATCAAAAGAGGAGCATGGTCAGACATAGTTCTGCTCAAATGCTCAACAATGGTAGTAGGCCACTGATTGGTCCAAAGAGAATTAAAGAGGGTCCTATCAAGATGTTGCCAAAGTCTAGAGTTATGCCACGTGAAGTTAGACCTAGTGAAACCAATGTCGATCAGATTGCAATCAAGGATCATATTTGAGAAGTCCTCCATGGAATGAAGGTTAGGAGAACATCCTCCCCTTCTTTTTGAACTAGCTATGATAGTATTGAAATCACCTCCAACTAACTAGGGAAGGTTAGCCTTGGAAGCGAAGGTGCGTAAGTGATTCTATAGGATGTTCCTACCAGCTCTATTACAAGAAGCATAGATAAAAGAGCCAAAAGCCGATAAGTCACCTAAGGAGATTTTGACATTGACCAATTGGTCAAGATCATCAATGATGGAAATGGTGATGGAGTTGTGCCAAAAGCACCAAATTATTATTAAGATTGAAGAAGAAATTATGAAAACCAAGGGATCTAGCGAAAAGCAATCTTAGAAGAATTAATGAAAGGTTCAAGAAGAACAAGTAACTTGATATTATGAACACAAAGACTCAACACGATTGGATAGGAAGAGACCCACAACCTGGATATTCCAAATAAGAAAATTAATCATAAGGGTACAACCAAAAGGGAAAAGGAAAAAGAAAGGAAAGAGAGGAGAGAAATGATGACACATTACTTGTGTGGGGTGGAAGAAGAGCGAGTGGTTCTAGTGAGGTTATTATTAGAAAATTTTGCTTTGTAGGGTTTTTTTTTTTAACAATTTGAAAGGGTCTATCAGAGTCCAAATTATCTCCATCGAAAGTGATTGATTTTGGGTTTAATAGTAGAAGAATCTATCAAGTTTTAGAAGAGGGATTTCACCTTCTTCCGTATCGGATAGAGTGTGAGAAATTGGGTTCAATTGATTATCACTCTGAAGGGAAATAGTTGGGGAAGTTCTAACACCATTCATAATACAAATATCTTTCTCAATATATTCTGAAGCCATAGGGTCATCATTATTTTGGTCCATTATATGATTCTCATTCAAATTATTTAATTGGGTGTCCAATATAAGGCTACCATTCAGATTTTCAGTAGAATTTAAATGAAGCAAAGAACTATCATGGGAAACCAGATTATTACTAGCAGGGATGAGGTTAGGTAAGTTGCCATTGGTATCATCACACCCCTCAATGGCTATTTTAGTACCAAGGTCAGAGTGTTTTACACTAGACAGATCAGTAGGAGGTGTAGGGAGGAGAGGTTCTTTTTGAGTATTTTTAGGCACATATGCTGGAGTAGTTGGTTTCCCAGTTCCATTAATGGTATTCATATTCTGTGGTAAATTTTTTCTGAGGTTAGGATGAAGCACAAAGCATGCTGAGTGATCGTGCCCGTGAATCTTGCAGTGAGTGCAAAAGACAAGAAAATTTTCAAATTCCACTTTTTGACTATATCCAAATTTTTCAGAGCCAATCCAGACCTCTTTAGGATATTTTTTTGTGATGTCTATCTAGTGGCCATTGCTTGGTCTATTTGGAGAGGCCTACCAAAAAGGCCGCCAACAGCAAACAAAACTTGATGAGTGACATAGTATATTTGCATGTTAGGAAAAGCAAGCCAAAGAGGGACAATGGGAGATTCCTCTTTGACATCAAAGAGGGGCGACCATTTCAATAGCCGCATTTGACAATTATGCACAAAATAAGAATGACGAGCGAAAACCCACGAGTAATCTAAATCATTTGAGAGTTGAATAAGAATGTGAAGGGGATCTATCAGCCCGATGGAGAAAGTACCCGATAATTTTAAACTATGAAAGAAAGAGCGAATATTATCAAGAGTCGGGCATCCAGAGGAGAATTTACCCACCAAAGCAAACTCGAAGGTCTTAGCAAGTTTCTCAACATCCTGATCTGAACACATTACTGCCGGCAATACATGATAAGATGTCAAAATGAGATTAATCGAAGCATTCAAGCTAGAGATCTTACCAGATAAAGCATCTTTGAATGATTTAACAACAGTGCATTAGCAGTGTCAATCAAAAACCAGAGAGTCGAGAGAGCAAAGCCGGTGGCCGAGAGGCGACGCCGATTCAGAGACCGAGCCTCCCATTGGTATAATCCAAGGACATCACATATGGGGGAGCCCGATACGCATGCTCAGGCTGAGAGAAGCACGCAGAGAAGTGGCCAATTACCCAAGAATGGCCAATCCATCGAGGGGAACGCAAAATTGCTAGAGACGGAGCGCAACCAAGAGGGAGGAGTGTATTTTTTTTTTTATTTTGGTTGTTTATGGTTTAGGATTTAGAGTTTAGGGTTTAGGGTTTAGAGTTTAGGGTTTAATGTTTAGGGTTTAGGGTTTAGTTTTTAGGGTTTAGGATTTAGGTTTTTGGGTTGAGGGTTTAGGGTTTAGGGTTTTAGGGTTTAGATTTTAGGGTTTAGGGTTTTTAGGGTTTAGGGTTTAGGGTTTAGGTTTTTAGTCTAGGGTTCAAGTTTTAGTTTAGGGTTTAAGATTTTTAGTTTTTTTTATTTTAATAACGAACAAATTCAGATTCAACATTTTTTCTTTTTGATTTCATCAACCAAGTAACACATCAAGTTTTTTAAGACACAAGCAATGACATATATAAAAAATGAGCACTCATAGAGAAAAACTAATGACACAGTTCCATAAGCAGCTGATCGGATCGGTCGTTCTTCAGTTTCTCTAGTTCCCATCAGAACCACCTCGGCCTCTCGAGTAGCAGGATCCACTATCTTATCCCCGATCTCTCCCTTCGCAACCACCACATCTGTAACCTCCATCTCTCCTCCCGCCTCCATAACCACCACTACTTCAACCGCCACCTCCATATCCACCAGCACCTCCAAATGCCCCACCACCATTGTGATAACCACGCTTCAGCCTTCGCATTCACCGCTAGATCTAGACTGAGCCTGGTTGACAGTGATGTTCTTATTGTCAAGTTTCTGCCCATTCATAGGGTTTAGGTTTATTAAGTTTTAGGGTTTAGGTTTATTTTTTAATATATTTAGTTACTTTAGGTTTAGGATTAGGGTTTGGGGTTTAAGGTTTAGAGTTTAGGGTTAGGGTTTAGGGTTTAGTGTTTAAGGTTTAAGGTTTAGGGTTTAGGGTTTAGGGTTTAGGGTTTATGCTTTTAGCTCTTAGGGTTTAGGGTTAGGGTTTAGGGTATTAGGGTTTTAGGGTTTATGCTTTTAGGGCTTAGGGTTTAGGGTTGAGGTTTAGGGTTTAGGGTTTAGGGCTTATGGTTTAGGGTTTAGGGTTTAGTGTTTAGCAATTAGGGTTGTAGGTTTAGTGTTGTAAGTTTAAGCTTTAGATTTTTTTTCTAAAAAAAAAGTTAAGTAAACTGCTAGGTTTAGTTTACTTAGTTTATTTTATTTATTTGTTTTAGTTTATTTTAATTTTAATTTTTATTTAAGTTTATTTTTTATTTTTATTTAGTTTAGTTTATTTGTTTTAGATTTATTTATTTTAGTTTAGTTTTTTTATCTTAATTTATTTTTTAGGTTTAGGTTTAAATTTATTTTTTGTTAAGTTTTATTTTTAATATTATTTTTTAGGTTTAAATTTTTTTTAGAGATTTAGGTTTAGGTTTTTATTTTATTTTTTTAGGTTTAAGTTTTAGGTTCTTATTTTAGGTTTATTTTTAGGTTTAGGTTTATTTTTAGTTTATTTTACTTTATTTAGTTTAGGTTTAGGTTTAGTTTATTTAAAGTTTAGGTCTATGTTTTATTTATTTTAGTTTAGTTTATTTTAGTTTAGGTTCAAGTTTATTTTAGGTTTAGGTTTTTTTATAATTTATTTTTAGGTTTGACTTTTAACTTTATTTTTTTATGTTTAGTCTTTTATTTAGTTTTTATTTTATTTTATTTTAGTTTTATTTTATTTTTATATTATGTTTATTTTTTATTTTATTAAGTTTTTTTATTCTTAAGTTTATTTTATTTTTTAGTTTAGTTTAGGTTTTTCTTCATTTCATTTTAGTTTACTTTTATTTTTTATTTTATTATATTTTTAGGTTTAGGTTTAGGTTTCAGTTTAGGTTTTTATCTAATTTTTATTTTCTTTATTTAGGTTTAGGTGTTTTAATTTATTTTCTTTTTAGGTTTTATTTAGTTTAGGTTTAGGTTTTTAGCTTTTTAGGGTTTAGGGTTTATGGTTTATAGTTTATGGTTTTAGTATTTATGGTTTAGGGTTTAGTGTTTAGGCTTTTGGGTTTAGGGTTTTTGGGTTTAAGGTTTGGGATTTAGGGTTTAGGGTTAGCTTAGGGTTTAGGGTTAGTTAAAGGTTTAGGGTTTAGGGTTGAGGGTTTAGGGTTTAGGGTTTTGGGTTTAGGGTTTTAAGGTTTAGGGTTTAGGGTTAAGGGTTATTTTATTTTATTTATTTATTTTTAATTAATTAAACTGGTGAGTTTAGGTTTATTTAGTTTATTTTTTATTTATTTTAATTTATTTTAAATTTTTTTTTTTTAATAGGTTTATTTTTATTTTTATTTAGTTTAGTTTATTTATTTTAGGTTTATTTATTTTATTTTATTTTTTAGGTTTAGGTTTTGGTGTAGGTTTATTTTTTAGTTTAGTTTTATTTTTATATTATTTAGGTTTAGGTTTTATTTTTTTATTTTTAGGTTTAGGTTTAGGTTTTTATTTTATTTTATTTTAAGTTTTAAGTATTTATTTTATGTTTCTTTTTAGGTTTTATTTTTTAATTTAGGTATAGCTTTATTTTTAGTTTATTTTATTTTATTTAGTGTTTAAGTTTAGGTTCTATTTATTTTAGTTTAGTTTTAGGTTTATTTTCTTTTTATTTTAGTTTATGGTTTAGGTTTTATTGTTTTTTATTTTTAAGTTTTATTTGTAGGTTTATTTTTTAGGTTTAGGTAGTTATTTAGTTTTTATTTTATTTTATTTTAGGTTTATATTATTTTTATTTGGGTTTACTTTTTTTATTTAGGTTTTTATTTTTTAGTTTAGTTTAGGCTTTTATTTATTTTATTTTAATTTAGTTTTTATTTTTTTATTTTATTTTCTTTTTAGGTTTTGGTTTTGGTTTAGGTTTAGGTTCTAGTTTCGATTTTTATTTCATTTTTTTAATTTTGGTTTAGGTTTTTTTTATTTATTTTACTTTTAGATTTTATTTAGTTTAGATTTTGGCTTTTAGCTTTTTAAGGTTTAGGGTTTAGGGTTTAGGGTTTAGGCTTTTAGCTTTCTAAGACACTAGAGAAGACATAGATCAAAAATGAGCACGCATAGAGCAAATCAAAAATCCTAAATAACTAGAACCGTCTCGACTATAATGACAGTTCTATAAATAGTAGATTAGATCAGCCGTTCTTCAGTTTCTCCAGTTCCCATCAGAACCACCTCAGCCTCTCAAGTAGCGGGATCCACCATCTTATCCCCGATCTCTCCCTTAACCACCACCGTGGCTGTAACCTTCGTCGGTCCTCTCACCTCCATAACCACCACTACTTCGACCAGCATCTCTATATCCACCAGCACCTCCAGATCCCCCACCACCACTACGATAACCGTCGTCTCTACCTTCACCTCCACCACCAAATCTAGATTGAGCCTAGTTGACGAGATGTTCTTGTTGTCAAGGTTTGGCCCATTCTTAGGGTTTAGGTTTATTAGGTTTTAGGGTTTAGGTTTAGTTTTTAATTTATTTAGTTACTTAAGGGTTAGGTCTAACACTACCATTGCCGGCCCCAAGTCCGGATGCAAAAAGTGGAGGGTTGTGTTAGGTAGTCGACAGCCAGCATAAAATTTGTCAAAATAATCATGACATGAATCCTTTAAATGATTGTGTTAATGCTAGGGCATCCCCTGGAAGCGACGCGCTGTATGGCTTGAATACAGTGAAAAATGTTCTAGAGCCGCTGCATCGGTGCCCGGGTGTAGTGTTAAATAAGCAAGGGTTCCCACATTATGGATGGATGCGAGCAAAGAAGTTAGTCCATGAAACTAGAATTAGGTTAGGATCTTGGAATATAGGTACTCTTTCAGGTAAATTAATGGAATTAATAGATATTATGGTTCATAGAAAGATAAATATTTTATGTGTTCAAGAAACTAAATGGGTTGGTGAGAAGGCCAAGGAGATTGATAGTTTAGGTTTTAAACTTTGGTATTCAGGTAAAAGTTGAACTAGAAATGGTGTAGGTGTGATTATAGATAAAAGTTTGAAGGATAATGTTATAAGTACTAATAGATGTGGAGATAGAATTATAGCTCTGAAGATTATTGTTGATACTAAGATTATCAATGTTATAAGTGTCTATGCTCCTCAAGTAGATTTGGAGGTAAGCTCAAAAGAAAATTTTTGGAATGAATTAGAGGGATTAATACAAAAGATACCTCTTCAAGAAAAAATATTTATTGGGGGAGATTTAAATGGACATGTTGGTAGAGTGGTAGAAGATTTTAATAGTATTCATGGTGGTTATGGATTTGGAGTGACTAATGAAGAAGGTAGGACTATATTAAATTTTGTCTTAGCTTATAATTTTGTAGTTGCTAATACTTTACTTAAGAAAAGAGATGAACATATTATTACTTATAAAAATGGATCTAGTAAAACACAGATTGATTATTTTCTGATAAGAAAAATATATCGTTTAGATTGTAAAGATTGTACGATCATTCCAAGTGAAATTTTAAGTACCCAACATCGACTATTAGTTTTAGATTTTAAGATGAAAGGTTGTAAGAGAAAAAATAAACTAAATTATTTTCTTAGGATTAGATGGGGACACTTAAAGAACACAAATAAAAATATTTTTAAGAGGAAGCTACAAGAAATTAGAATTTGGGATGTTCATAAGGAAGCTAATGTTATGTGGGAAAAAATATCAAGTGAAATTAAGCAAGTTGCTAAAGATGTGCTAGGAGAATCAAAAGGAAAAGCTTCTTTTAATAAGAATAGTTGGTGGTGGAGTTAGAGTGTGCAAGAAAAGATAAGAAGTAAGAAGCATTGTTATAAAGTTTGGTTTAGACGTAAGAATTTGGAGAATTGGGAAATATATAAAGTGGCCTGTAGAGATTCTAAGAAAGCAATATATGATGCAAAAAATTTAGCTTTTAGTGATTTATACAATAGATTAGATACTAAAGAAGGTGAAAGATGTATGTATAAGTTAGCCAAGCAAAGAGATAGGAGAAGTAAAGACATAGTTCAAGTGAGGGGTATTAAGGATGCAAATAATAAAGTGCTTTTCTTAGAAAAAGATATTGAAAATAGGTGGATGAGGTATTTTGATAAACTTTTCAATGAAGGATCTGAAAGTACGATTGATTTTAGCAACCTTAATACCATAAACAAAAATAGAGAATTTCATTTCTATCATCGTATTAGTAAATCTGAAGTTAGTGAAGCTTTAAAGAAAATGAAATGTGGAAAAGCAGAGGACCGATAATATTCCAATAGATGTGTGGAAATGTTTAGAGATCAAGGAATTTCTTGGCTTACAAATCTTTTAATGTAATTTTAAAGACTAAAAAGATGCCAGATGAGTGGAGAAAGAGTTTGTTTGTTCCTATATTTAAGAATAAAGGTGATGCACAAGAGTGTGCAAATTATAGAGGAATTAAGTTAATGTGCCATACAATAAAATTATGGGAGAGAGTAATTGAGCATATGTTACGATGTGATATAGAACTATCTCACAATCAGTTTGGTTTCATGCCAGGTAGATTTACTATGGATGCTATACATTTGTTAAGAGGTTTGATGGAGAAGCATAGAGAAATTAAGAAGGATCTACATATGATATTTATTGATTTAGAGAAAGCTTATGATATAGCCTCAAGAGATGTTCTTTGGAGAGTTCTAGAACAGAAAGGAGTTAATATTGGTTATATTCAAGTCATTAAGGATATGTATACTAGAGTCTACTTGTGTCCAAACACAAGGAGGATTGATAAAATATTTTCCTATTTCGTGGATTACATCAATGATCAACATTAAGCCCTTATCTTTTACTTTAGTTATGGATGTTCTTAGTCATTTACAAGAAGATGTACCTTGGTGTATGCTTTTTGCGATGACATTCTTCTTGATAAGACTAGAGTCCAAAAACTTGAATTATGGAGATCAACTTTAGAGTCTAAAGGATTTCGTTTAAGTAGATCTAAAACTAAATATATGGAGTGTAATTTTAGTTGTAGAAGTTTTAGTGATAGTGTTGTGACTTTAGGTGATCAAGTCATTAATAAGAGTGATCGATTCAGATATTTAGGCTCTATTGTTCAAAATGATGGTGAAATAGATGGAGATGTTATTAGTAGAATTCAAGTTGGATGGTTGAAGTGGAGGAATGCATCTGGCCTATTATGTGATAGAAAAGTTCCACTTAAACTTAAGGGAAAATTTAATAAGATGGTGGTAAGACTTGCAATGACTTATGGTGCAGAATGTTGGCCAATAAAAGAGAAGCATAAGACTAAGTTAAGTGTTATAGAGATGAGGATGCTCAGGTGGATGAGTGGCTTTACTCTTAGAGATAGAATGCAAAATGAGTATGTTCGAGAAAAGTTGGAGTAGCTCCAGTGGTAGATAAGATTAGGGAGAGTCACCTTAGATGGTTACCACATAAAGCGTGACCATCCAGAAGATTAGAAGAGTAGATGCATTAGATTTTCCTTATGTTAAGAAAGGTAGAGGTAGACCTAAAAAGACTTGCTTAAGATGTATAAAAAATGATCTTAGTATACATGAATTAAATGATAATTTGACACATAATAGGACACAATGGAGACCAAGGATTCATGTACCCGACCCCACCTAGTGGGATTAAGGCTTGTTATTATTATTGTTGTTGTTGTTGTTGTTGTTGTTAAGGGTTAGGTCTAGGGTTTGGGGTTTGGGGTTAGGGTTTAGGGTTAGGGTTTAGGGTTTAGAGTTTAGGGTTAAGGGTTTAGGGTTTAGGGTTAAGGGTTTAAGGCTTAAGGTTTAGTGTTTTAGGGTTTAGAGTTAGGGTTTAGGGATTAGGGTTTAAGGTTTATGATTTTTTACGGTTTAGGGTTTAGGATTTAGGGTAGTAGGTTTAGTGTTGTAAGTTTAGGGTTTAAAGTTTAGGGTAAGTTTTAGGATTTAAGGTTAAGGGTTTAGAGTTTAGAGTTTTAAAAAAAAATTAAGTAAACTAGTAGGTGTTGGTTTATTTAGTTAATTTTTAATTATTTATTTTAGTTTATTTTATTTTTTATTGAGGTTTTATTTTTATTTTTATTTAGTTTGGTTTATTTATCTTAGGTTTGTTTATTTTTTTATGTTTTTTATTTTAGTTTATTTTTTAGTTTATGCTTAGGTTTTGGTTTATTTTTTTTAGTTTAGTTTTAAGCTTATTTTATTTTTTAGGTTTAGGTTTTATATTTTATTTTTAGGTTTAGGTTTAGGTATTTATTTTAGGTTTATTTTTAAGTATTATTTTTTAGTTTGGGTTTAGGTTCATTTTTAGTTTAGTTTATTTTATTTAGTTTAGGTTTAGGTGTAGGTTTAGTTTATTCTAGGTTTATGTTTAGGTTTTATTTATTTTTAATTTAGTTTATTTTAGTTTAGGTTTAGGTTTATTTTATTTTTATTTTAGGTTTAGTTTTTCTTTTATTTTAGGGTTTAAGTTTTATTTTTTATTTATTTTTAGGTTTATTTTTTAGGTTTAATATTTTATTTTATGTTTATTTTATTTTTATTTTAAGATTAGTTTTTATATTATTTAGGTTTAATATTTTATTAGTTTAGTTTAGTTTTTTTGTTTATTTAATATTATTTTATTTTTAATTATTAAGATTTATTTATTTTTAGGTTTAGGTTTGGTTTAGGTTTTAGGTTATGATTTTATTGTATTTTGGTTTATGTTTTATTTATTTATTTTATTTTTAGGTCTTATTTAATTTAGGTTTAAGTTTTTAGCTATTTAGGGTTTAGGGTTTTGGGTTTAGGTTTTTATTTTAGATTTATTTTTAGGTTTTATTTTTTAGTTTCGATTTAGATTTATTTTTCGTATATTTTATTTTATTTATTTTAGGGTTTAGGTTTAGTTTATTTTAGGTTTAGGTTTAGGTTTTATTTATTTTAGTTTAGTTTATTTTAGTTTGGGTTTAGGTTTATTTTATTTCATGTATTTTTGGTTTAGGTTTTTTTAAGTTTAAGGCTTAGGTTTTATTTCTTATTTATTTTTAAGTTTATTTTTTATGTTTAGGCATTTATTTAATTTTTAATTTAGTATATTTATTTTTAATTTAAGTTTAGTTTTTATTTTATTAAGGTTTTTTATTTTTAGGTTTATTTTATTTTTTAGTTTAGTTTAGTTTTTTATTTATTTTATTTAAATTTAGTTTTTATTTTTTATTATATTTTATTTTTAGGTTTAGGTTTAGGATTAGGTTTTAGTTTTATTTTTATTTTTTTTAGGATTTGGTTTTTTATTTTTTTACTTTTAGGTTTTATTTAGTTTAAGTTTAGGTTTTTAGGTTTTTAGAGATTAAGGGTTTAAGGTTTAGGGTTTAGGGTTTTAGGTTTAGGGTTTACGGTTTAGGGTTTAGGGTTTAGGGTTTAGGGTTTAGAGTTTAGGGTTTAGGGTTTAGTGTTTTAGGGTTTAGGTTTATAGGTTTGTGGTTTAGGGTTTAGTGTTTTGGGTTTGTTTTATTTGTTGTTATTTATTTTTCTTTTTTTAAAATTAAGTAAACTGGTAGGTTTAAGTTTTTTTTAGTTTATTTTTTATTTATTTTATCTTATTTTATTTCTTATTTTTATTTAGGTTTATTTTTATTTTTATTTTATTTAGTTTATTTATTTTAATTTTTTTTATGTTTAGGTTTAAGTTTATGTTTATCTTTTTAGTTTTGTTTTATTTTTCTTTTACTTTTTAGGTTTAGGTTTTATCTTTTCTAGGATTACGTTTCAGGTTTTTATTTTAGGTTTATTTTCAGGTATTATTTTTTAGTTTAGGTTTATTTTCAGGTATTATTTTTTATTTTAGGTTTAGGTTTATTTTTAGTTTATTTTATTTTATTTTATTTTGTTTAGGTTTAGGTTTAGGTTTGGTTTATTATAAGTTTAGGTTTAGGTTTTATTTATATTAGTTTAGTTTATTTTAGTTTAGGTTTAGGTTTTTTTTAATTTATTTTAGGTTTAGGTTTTTTTTTATTTAGGGTTTAGAATTATTTTTTATTTATTTTTAGGTTTATTTTTCAGGGTTAGGTTTTTATTAAATTTTTATTTTATTTTATTTTATGTTTATTTTATTTTTATTTTAAGTTTAGTTTTTGTATTATTTAAATTTTTAATTTTAATAGTTAAGTTTATGTTTTTTATTTATTTTATTTTAGTTTAATTTTTAATTTTAAATTTTTTTCTTTTTAGGTTTAGGATTAGGTTTAGGTTTTAGTTTTGTTTTTTTTTTTACTTTATTTTATATTGTTATTTTATTTTGATTTAGGTTTATTTATTTATTTTATTTTTGGATTTTATTTAGTTTAGGTTTAGGTTTTTAGCTTTTTAGGGTTTAGGTTTAAGGTTTTTATTTTAGGTTTATTTTTTGGTTTTATTTTTTAGTTTAGGTTTAGGTTTTATTTTATTTTATTTAGTTTAGGGTTTAGGTTTATTTTATTTTAGGTTTAGGTTTTATTTATTTTAGTTTAGTTTATTTTAGTTTAGGTTAGGTTTATTTTATTTTGTTCATTTTATATGTATTTTAAGTTAAGTTTTTATTTTTAGTTTAGGGTTTGGGTTTTATTTATTATTTATTTTTAGGTTTATATTTTAGATTTAGGTTTTTATTTAGTTTTTATTTTATTTTATTTTAGGTTTAATTTAGTTTAATTTTATGTTTAGTTCTTATTTTATTTGGGAATTTTATTCTAAAGTTCATTTTATTTTAATTTATTTTTAGGTTTAGGTTTAGGTTTTAGTTTAGGTTTTAATTTAAGTTTATTTTATATATTTTATTTAGGTTAAAGTTTTTTATTTATTTTATTTTGTAGGTTTTATTTACTTTAGGTTTAGGTTTAGGTTTTAAGGTTTATTAGGCTTTATGGTTTAGGGTTAGGGTTTAGTGTATAGGGTTTAGGGTTAAGTGTTTAAACTTTAGGGTTTAGGGTTTAGGATTTATTATTAGGGTTTAGGGTTTAGAGTTCAGTGTTTAGTGTTTAAGCTTTAGGGGTTAGGGTTTTTAAGGTTTAGGATTTAGGGTTAGGACATAGGGCTAGCTTAGGGTTTACTGTTACTTTAGGGATTTGGGTTTAAAGTTTTGGGTTTAGGATTTAGGCTTTAGGGTTTTTAGGGTTTGGAATTTATTATTTAAGGTTTAGGGTTTTAGGATTTAGGATTTAAACTTTAGGGTTTAGGGTTAGGGTTAGGGTTTAGGGTTTAGGGATTAGGGTTTAGGGTTTAGAGTCTGGGATAGGTTGTAGGTTAGGTTCAGTTTAGGGTTGAGGTTTTAGGGTTAATTTAGGGTTTTGTTTAGGGCTTAGGATTTAGGATTTAGAGTTTAAGGTTTAGGGGTTTTTTTTAGATTAAGTAAACCGTTAGGTTTAGGTTTTTTTTAGTTTATTTAGTTTATTTTTTATTTATTTTAGTTTAGTTTTTATTTTATTTAGGTTTACTTTTTATTTTATTTTATTTAATTTATTTATTTTAGGTCTATTTATTTTAGTTTAGGTTTTTATTTTAGTTTACTTTTTAGCTTTAGCTTTAAGTCTATATTTATTTTTAGTTTAGTTTTATTTTTATTTCATTTTTTAGGTTTAGGTTTTATTTTTTATTTATAGGTTCAAGTTTAGGATTTTATTTTATTTTTTTAGGATTAGGTTTTAGGTTTTTATTTTAGATTTATTTTTTGGTTTTATTTTTTAGTTTAGGTTTAGGTTTATTTTTTGTTTATTTTAATATATTTAGTTTAGGGTTTAGGTTTAGTTTATTTTAGGATTAGGTTTATGTTTTATTTATTTTAGTTTAGTTTATCATAGTTTAGATTTAAATTTATTTTATTTGTTTATTTTAGATTTAGGTTTTTTTTTAGTTTAAGGTTAGGTTTTATTTTTAAGTTTATTTTTTAGCTTTAGGTTTTTATTTAGTTTTTTTTATTTTAGGTTTATTTTATGTTTATTTTTTAATTTATTAATTTTCTTTATGTTTTATTTTATTTAATTATTTTAGAGTTTTTTATTTTATTTTATATTTTATTTTTGGTTTGGTTTAGGTTTAAGTTTAGTTTAGGTTTTATTTAGATTTATTTTATTTATTTTATTTTTAGGTTTTAGTTTAGGTTTAGCTTTTATTTTAGGGTTTTAGGTTTATGGTTTAGGGTTTGGGTTATTTTATGGTTTAGGGCTTAGTTTTAGGATTAGTTTATGGTTTGTGTTAGGTTTTAGGGTTTAGGTTGTAGGTTTAGGTTTTTTATTTATTTATTATTTATTATTTAATTATTTTTAGGGTTTAGGGTTTAGGTTTTAGGTTTAGGGTTCAATGCTTAGTTTAGGGTTTAAAGTTTTTGGTTTTTTTTTTATAATAGAGAACAAATTTAGATTCAACATTTCTTCTTTTTGATTTCATCAACCAAGTAAAACACCAAGTTTTCTAAGACACAAACGATAATATAGATGAAAAATGAGCACACATAGAGCAAATCAAAAACCCTAGATAGCTAGAATCATCTCTATTGTAAAGACACAGTTCCATAAGAAGTAGATCAGATCAGTCGTTCTTCTGATTCTCCAGTTCCATCAAAACCAACCAGGCCTCTTGAGTAGTGGGATCCACCATCATATCCCCATTCTCTCCCTCCGCCACCACCATAGATGTAACCTTCATCACTCCTCCTGCCTCCATAACCTCCATTGCTCTGACCACCACCTCCAAACCCACCAGCACCTCGAGATCCCCCACCACCACTACAATAATCACCACCTCTGCCTTTGCCTCCACAGCCAGATCTAAACAGAGCCTAGTTGATGGTGATGTTCCTATCATCAAGATTCTACCCATTCTTAGGGTTTAGGTTTATGTTTATGTTTATTTAATTTTAGGTTTAAGTTTATTTTTTAATTTATTTAGTTATTTTAGGTTTAGGTTTACAGTTTGGAGTTTAGGGTTTAGAGTTTAAGGTTAGGGTTTAGGGTTTAGGGTTTATGGTTTAAGGCTTATGGTTTAGGGTTTAGGGTATAGGGTATAGGGTATAGGGTTTTAGGGTTTATGCTTTTAGGGTCTAGGGTTTAGGGTTTAGGGTTTAGGGTTTAGGGTTGTAGGTTTAGTGTTGTACGTTTAAGGTTAGTTTTAGAGTTTATGGTTTAGGGTTTAAGGTTTAGTTTTTAGGGTTTAGGGTTTAGGGTTTAGGGTTTAGGGTTTTTTTTAGATTAAGTAAACTAAAAAGTTTTAATTTATTTAATTTCTTTTTTATTTCAGTTTAGGTTTAATTTTTTTTGTTTTATTTAATTAGTTTAGTTTAGTTTATTTATTTTAGTTTTATTTATTTTAGTTTAGGTTTTTTTATTTTAGTTTATTATTTAGGTTTAGGTTTAGGTTTAGGTTTATTTTTTGGTTGAGTTTTATTTTTATTTTATTTTTTAGGTTTAGGTTTAGATTTTTATTTTATTTTTTTAGGTTTAGGTTTTAGGTTTTTATTTTAGGTTGATTTTTAGGTTTTACTTTTTAGTTTTGGTTTAGGTTTATTTTTAGTTTATCTTATTTTATTCAGTTTAGGTTTAGGTTTTATTTATTTTAGTTTACGTGTAGGTTTATTTTATTTTGTTTATTTTAGGCCTAAGTATTTTTTAGTTTAGGGTTTAGGCTTTATTTTTTATTTATTTTTAGGTTTATTTTTTAAGTTTAGGTTTTTATTTTATTTTATTTTAGGTTTATTTATATTTAATTTATGTTTATTTTTCATTTAGAATTAATTTTATTTAGGTTTTTGTATTTATAGGTTTATTTTAATTTTTAGTTTAGTTTAGGTTTTTATTTATTTTATTTTAGTTTAGTTTTATTTTTTATTTTTTTTAGCTTTAGGTTTAGGTATTAGTTTAGGCTTTTATTTTATTTTATTTTATTATTTTATTTAGGTTTAGGATTTTTTATTTATTTATTTTTTAGGTTTCTTTTAAGTATAAGTTTAGGTTTTAGGCTTTTAGGGTTTAGGGTTTAGGGTTTAGGGTTTAGGGACTAGGGTTTATGATTTAGGGTTAGGGTTTTAAGGTTTAAGGTTTACAGTTGTAGTTTTTAGAGTTAAGGGTTTAGGGTTTTAGGGTTTGGGGTTTAGGGTTGTAGGTTTAGGATTTAGGGTTTAGGGTTAGTTATAGGGTTTAGAGTTTAGGGTTAGGGTTTTATTTATTTATTTATTTATTTTATATTTTTAAGGTTTAGGTTTTAGGTCTTAGGTTTTGAATTCAGAGTTTAGTTTATGGTTTAGGGTTTTTGGTTTTTTTTAATAGAGAACAAATTCAGATTCAACATTTCTTCTTTTTGATTTCATCAACCAAGAAACACACTAAGTTTTCTAAGACACAAGCGACAACACAGATAAAAAATGAGCATGCATAGAGCAAATGAAAAATCCTAGATAGTAGAATCATCTCTATTTTAAAGTCACAGTTCCATAAGCAGTAGAACAGATCGGCCTCCATCGCTAAGTCTAGACTGAGCCTGGTTGACATTGATGTTCCTGTAGTTAAGGTTATGCCCATTCTAAGGATTTAGGTTTATTAGGTTTTAGGATTTAGGTTTATTTTTCAATTTATTTAGTTACTTTAGGTTTATGTTTAGGGTTTGGGGTTGAGCGTTAGGGTTTAGGGTTTAGGCTTTAAGGTTTAGGGTTTAAGGTTTAAGGTTTAGGCTTGAGGGTTTAGGGTTTAGGGTTTAACGTTTAGGGTTTAGGGTTTATGGTTTAGGGTTTAGGTTTAGTTTAGGGTTTAGGGTTTTAGGATTTATGCTTTTAGGGTTTAGGGCTTAGGGTTAGGGTTTAGGGTTTAGGGTTTTAATGTTTAGGGTTTAGGGTTAGGTTTTAGGTTTTAGGGTTTAGGGTTTTGTGTTTAGGCTTTAGGGTTTAGAGTTTTGATGGTTTAGGGTTTAGGGTTAGCAGGTTTAGGATTAGGTTATGGTTTAGGATTTTGGCTTTAGGGTTTAGGGTTAATTTAGTGTTTAGGGTTTAGGGTTAGTTTATGGTTTAGGGTTTAGGGTTTAGGTTTAGGATTTTTTAGGGTTTAGGGTTTAGAGTTTTTAGGGTTTAGGATTTAGTGTTGTAGGTTTAGGGTTTTGGGTTTTGGGTTAGTTTTAGGGTTCAAGGTTTAGGGTTTAGGGTTTTCGATTGAGGTTTTGTTTATAAAAAAAAATTAAGTAAACTAGTAGGTTTAAGTTTATTTAGTTTTTTTATTTTAATTTAATTAATTAATTAATTTTTATTTAAGTATATTTTTTATTTTTATTTAGCTTAGTTTATTTATTTTAGGTTTTATTATTTTAGTTCTGGTTTTTTATTTTAGTTTATTTTCTAGGTTGAGGTTTAGGTTTGGATTATGTTTATTTTTTAGTTTAGTTATATTTTTATTTTATTTTTTATGGTTAGGTTTTAGGGTTTAGGGTTAGTTTATGGTTTAGTGTTTAGGGTTTAGAGTTTTTTAGGGTTTAGGGTTAAGGGTTTAGGGTTTCAAGCTTATGGTTGTAGGTTTATGGAATAGGATTTAGGGTTTAGGGATTTGGTTTTACGGTTGAGGGTTTTTTTTTATAAAAAAAAATTTAAGTAAACTGGTAGGTTTAAGTTTATTTTGTTTATTTAGTTTTTTTTATTTTAGTTTAATTTATTTTTAATTTTTATTTAGGTTTATTTTTATTTTTATTTAGTTTAGTTTATTTATTTTAGGTTCTTTTATTTTAGTTTTGGTTTCTTATTTTAGTTTATTTTTTAGGTTTAGGTTCAGTTCTGGTTTATGTTTATTTCTGAGTTTAGTTTTATTTTTATTCTATTTTTTATATTTAGGTTTTATTTTTTATTATTAAGTTTAGGTTTAGGTTTATATTTTATTTTTTTAGCTTTAGGTTTTTATTTTAGGTTTATTTTTAGGTTTTATTTTTTAGTTTAGGTTTAGGTTAATTTTTAGTTTTATTTTTGGTTTACGGTTTAGGTTTAGGTTTAGATTTTACTTATTTTAGTTTAGTTTATTTTAGTTTAGGTTTAGGTTTATTTTATTTTGTTTATTGTATTTTTATTTTAGGCTTAAGTTTTTTTCTAGTTTAGGATTTAGGTTTTTTTTTCTATTTATTTTTAGGTTTATTCTTTAGGTTTAGGTTTTTTTTTAGTTTTTATTTTAATTTATTTTAAGTTTCTTTATTTTTATTTTATATTTAGTTTTTATTTTATTTAGGTTTTTTATTCTTAGGTTTATTTAAACTTTTTAGTTTAGTTTAGGGTTTTTTTAAACTAAAAGGAATTTATTGCTCAGAAAAATAGGTACAAGAAGACCATATTTTTATTTTATGTTTAGTTTTTATTTTATTTTACATTTGGTTTATTATTTTAGTTTATTTTTTAGGGTTAGGTTTAGGTTCAGGTTTATGTTTATTTCTTAATTTAGTTTTATTTTTATTTTATTTATTTATATTTAGATTTTATTTTTTATTTTTAAGTTTAGGTTTAGGTTTTTATTTAATTTTTTTAGGTTTAAGTTTTAGGTTTTTATTTTAGGTTTATTTTTAGGTTTTATTTTTTTACTTTAGGTTAGGTTTATTTTTAGTTTAATTTATTTTTTTGTTTTAGGGTTTAGGTTTTATTTATTTTTGTTTAGGTTTAGGTTTATTTTGTTTATTTTATTTTTAATTAGGCTTAGGTTTTTTTTCTATGTTTAGGCTTTAGGTTTTTTTATATTTATTTTTAGGTTTATTCTTTAGGTTTAGGTTTTTTTAGTTTTTATTTTATTTTATTTTAGGTTTATTTTATTTTGATTTTATATTTAGTTTTTATTTTATTTAGGTTTTTTATTCTTAAGTTTATTTTATTTTTAGTTTAGTTTAGGTTTTTATTTATTTTATTTTATTATTTTATTATTTTTTATTTTATTTTATTTTTAGGTTTAGGTTTTGGTTATAGTTTAGGTTTAGGTTTAGGTTTAGGTTTTAGTTTTGGTTTGGGTTTAGGTTTAGCTTTTAGTTTAGGTTTGGGTTTTTGGTTTAGGTTTTAGTTTTGGTTTTTACTTTATTTTTATTTTTTATTTTATTTAGGTTTAAGTTTATTTATTTATTTTATTTTTAGGTTTTATTTAATTTAGGCTTAAGTTTTTAGCTTTTTAGGGTTTATAATTTAGAGTTTAAGGTTTAGGATTTAGGATTTAGGGTTTAGGGTTTAGGGTTGTAGGTTTTAGGGTTTGGGGTTTAGGGTTTAGGATTTAGGGTTTTAGGTTTTACGGATTAGGGTTTAGGGTTTTACAATTTAGGGTTTAAGTTTTAGGGTTTAGGGTTTAGGGTTAGAGTTTTTTTATTATTTTTTATATTTTTTATATATTTTTAATATTTTTAAATTAAGTTAAGTGGTAGGTTTAGGTTTATTTAGTATATTTTTATTTATTTTAGTATATTTTATTTTTTTATTTAATTTAGTTTATTTATTTTTATTTAGGTATTTTATTTTAGTTTATTTTTTAGGATTTAAGTTTAGGGTTAGGTATATTTTTTAGTTTATTTTTATTTTTATTTTATTTTTTAGGTTAAATTTTTTTTTATTAGGTTGAGTTTTAGGTTTTTATCTTATTTTTTTAGGTTTATGTTTTAGGTTTTTTTTTAGGTTTATTTTTAGGTTTTTTTTTCAGTTTAGATTTATGTTTATTTTTAGTTTATTTTATTTTATTTAGAGTTTAGGTTTAGGTTTAGGTTTAGGTCTAGTTTATTTTAGATTTAGGTTTAGGTTTTATTTATTTTAGTTTTGTTTATTTTAGTTTAGGTTTAGGTTTATTTTATTTTTATTTTAGGTTTAGGTTTTTTTTTAATTTAGGATTTAGGTTTTATTTATTATTTATTTTTATGTTTTATTTTTAGGTTTATATTTTTGGTTTAGGTTTTTATTTAGTTTTTATTTTATTTTATTGTAGGTTTATTTTACTTATATTTTAGGTTTAGTTTTTATTTTATATAGGTTTTTTATTTTTTTAGTTTAGTTTAGGTTTTTATTTATTTTATTTAGTTTAGGTTTTATTTTTATTTTATTTTCTTTTTTAAGTTTAGGTATAGGTTTTAATTTAGGTTTTTATTTTATTTTATTTTTTTATTTTATTTTGGTTTAGGTTTTTTTATTTATTTTGTTTTTAGGTTTTATTTAGTTTAGGTTTAGGGTTTAGAGTTAGTTGAGAGTCTAGGTTTTTTTGATTTTTTTTTAAGGGTTTAAATTTAAGGTCTAGCATTCAGGTTTTAGTTTAGGATTTAGGATTTAGGATTTTTCATATTTTTGTTTTAACAGAGAACAAATTCAGATTCAATATTTCTTCTTTTTGATTTCGTCAACCAAGTAACACACCAAGTTTTCTAAGACACAAGCAATGACATAGATAAAAATTGAGCATGTATAGAGCAAATAAAAAACTGTAGATAATTAGAGCTGTCTTTACTAGAAAGACATTGTTCCATAAGCAGTAGATCGGATCGACCGTTCTTTAGTTTCTCCAGTTTCCATTAGAACCACCCCAGCCTCTCGAGTTGTGGGATCCACCATCATATCCTTGATCTCTCCCTCCGCCACCACCACGGTTGTAATCTTCGTCGCTCCTCTGTCCTCCATAACCACCACTGCTCTGACCACCACCTCCATATCCACCAGCACCTCCAGATCCCCCACCACCACTACGATAACCGACGCCTCGGCCTTCACCTCCACTGCCAGATCTAGATTGAGCCTGCTTGATAGTGATGTTCCTACCATCAAGGTTCTACCCATTCTTAGGATTAAGGCTTTTTTTATGGAAATTAGGGGAATTTTATTACCACAAAGAAAAAGTACAAAGTCCTTAGATGGGGAAAATCTCTAAATTAATGGCCAAAGAGCTAAAATAAGTCCTAAAGAGATAAACCCCCTAACTATTACAATAATAAAAGAAAAAAAAACAAAAGCAAAAGCAAAACCAAATCAACAACAACAACAAATCCATGTACACAACAACAACATCCACTAGGTCCTTTTGATACCAGCAAGATCCACCTACAAGATTCTCCCAACCTATAAAGGAAATCTGCAACATACTAATGAAAGGTTGAGTACAATTAAGTAAGCATAAAGAGTATGAGAAAAGAAAAGGAGCAAAGTAAAGAGAAGGCTTAGGCTTAGTTAGAATCATCTCAAGAAGGAACACTATATGTAGGCATCCAAACTTCCGAAGAATGGTTATAATTACATATAGTGCTTCCAGCCAAAATAAGATAGAGAGGGAAACATCAAGGCCGTCATTGCCAACATACCTCTTGTAGCCCATCATCCCAAGTCCATCATCCTGCAAAGCTACAAACTCCTCCAAGCAGTAGACATAATAGACAACCACAAAGCCACCAAAACAAATAAGCCCAATAAGGCAGAAAATCAAACAACCATCAAGGATAGCAGCAGTGCAGTAGGAACACCACCAATGCCACCACCAAAGAGGAATAGCAACATCAAAGGGAGCAAGCATCATGACCTTAACAAGACAAACCAAAAAAGCCAATACCAAAAATAAAAAACATAAGAGCTCATGTATTTCACAAGAAAACATTAAAGGCATCAAGGCTGTCACCCAAACTAGAAAAAAGGAAGCAGTAGCAGCTAAGAGATGAGAACCATAGTAAGAGTAGGCCAACCAACATGTCACCAATAGAGCAAGAATGATAGGCTAAAATAGCCACCCATCCAACCAACCCAGCCAGCCAACATAGCCTCCCAACGAACCACTAGAGTAGAAAAAAATCTAAATCAGTGAAAAGACCAACATCATCCATCATGCCAAAACCACCCAAGATAACTAGGAAAAGGGTAGATGCAAACAACAGTATCCACAAAACCCAACCAAAGTAGCAGAAATTCTAATCCAGGTGAGGTGAATAGCTAGCCAAAAATAAAATGGAGCAAAGACCAGTAAGACAAATTAAAAGACATCCATCAGGACTAGCAGCAACAAAATAGGAACACCATCAAAGCCAATAGAAAAATGTTGCAGAAATATTAATGAGTACAAGCAACAAAATAAGAACACCACCACAGCCAAGTTAGGCACTAATACACCAAACCAAGACACCAGATCCTAAAGCAAAACAACATCCACTAAACAGCCATTAACCAGCCAACCCAAAATAACAAGAAAAAAAAGTAGCTACAATCAAGAGAGGTAGGCCATTACAGGAAGAGGCAAAAACCACAACCAAAATAAATAAACCCAAACCAACAAAATCGACCACCAAAACCCAATCCACAAAAAAGAAGAAATAATAGTCAATAAATAACCTCCACCTTACCAAATTCAATCCAAAATTAGACCACCATTAGCCCCTCCAATCTGCCACCAACAGAATTGGATAAACCAACCAACCCAGCCCACCCAGCCAACCAACCCAGCCCACCTAGCCAACCACCATAGCAACAGAAAATCTAACTCAGTTAAGGAAGCAACCAACCTAGAGATATGACAAACCCCATGTAGAAAATAGCATTCAAAGCTATCATCCAAATGAAGGTCACAAAAAACAACCAAGCAACAATAATTACCAGCCAGGAAAATAGTAGCCACCAGGCCGAAAAAACCAAAACAACATAGGCAAAAAAAACAAGAAACACCAGGCCAACCCAAAAGCAAGAGCTCCAAAACAAAACCCAGCACAGGTCCAAGAGTGAAAATAAGAAAATGGCCACAACCCAAAGAGGGTTTAAGAAAGGTTAACCAAAAGCAATGGCTCATCAAAAACCAATAGAAGAAACCAAGCCCAGAAAATTATAATATGAGATAAGGTAATATAGTGTTATTCAGATTGACCAAACCCCTTAAAAGTTTAGGAAAATTTTGATTATCAAATAATATGAAATCATTTAAGTTGGCACCTAAAGTAGCCAAGCAATTACCACAAGCATTACGATCATGAACGATATGGGAAATTTTATAATGAACATGAAAAAGAAGATTTTTTGTATGATTGAGAAGATAAAATAAATCTGCATTTCCTGTTCTATTAGAGTTTAGCATGTCACGAAGCAAGAGCTCATCAACTTCAATACAGATGTTGAGGAAACCTTTATTCAAACAAATTTCAATAGCTTTATTGATAGCTATAAGCTTAGCATAGATAATAAAATAGGCTTTGAGAGGATAAGCAAAAACACTAATGATAGTACCTTTAGAATCCCTAAGTACAAAATCATATTTATTGGAAGCAACAGAACCATCAATATTCACTTTAATCAAATTTTCTTTGGGTTTGATCCAATGGATAATCCTAACTCTTTTATAAGAGTCAACACCGTAATGATACCCAATTTTTTAGCCACAAATTATAGCCCCTAAAATGAATGTTACTAATAAGATTGGTATTAAATAGAGCATGCATTTTTTGTTTGCTTCTAGCCAAGATCCTTTTATGGCTCATAGGAATACCATGATATGTAGCATCATTTCTATACATCCAGATGAACCAGATAAGGGTAATAGCAACTTGATCTTTGATATGACCTTCCATATTTTTTTGGGAACAGACTTCAAGAAGTTGATATATGGAAAGAAAGCCATGAAAGTAGTTGGTATTAAATAAATCATCATACCATAAAAATAATTTAGAAGCAATAACAACATTGACAAAAACATGATTAACATTTTTAATATGAAAGAAACAATAGCACTTTGAAGGCAAATATAATCTTTATTCCGTGAGCAAAGAGTCCATAAGAATAAAGTTATTCAAAATCCTCCAAGCTAAAATCAAATAAGAATGGGAATGATATTGTTCCCAATGTTTAATGAAAACATTAGAGGAGTTTTTCTTATCTCTAATAAAATTCCAAACCACTTTAAGAACAAAATCACCATTGTAAGAAAGCTTAAAGAGAATTTGGTTAGGTTTGTTAGAGAAAATAGGTATATTTCTAAAGATATCTAAAAGAGAAATAGGGATATAATTCTCAAATTTGTTTTCATTCCAAGTGTTATTATACTAGAAAGAGTTAATTTTGATAGCTGCAGTAGAGTGGGTAGATAAAAGGGAGTCAATAGAGCCATTACCAATCATATTGTCTCGCCAAAAGAAAGATGAACCTGAATGAATACCCCAATATATTAAGGGTTCAACAACCCATTTAATGGAGTAAAGCCGGAGAGTCACCAACTTTATAAGCACAGATAAGAGGGTGTTTACTTTGGCAATATTTTTTCATCATAAAATTAGCCAAAAGCTATCATTCTTTCTAAAATTCCACCAGAGCTTATGAGAGATGGCAGTAATAGCTTCACGAATCGGTTTCCAACTGAGACCACCTTCACATAAGGGACCACATCATTTATGCCAAGAAGTCTAATGTATTCTTTTAGTAGAATTATTGGATCCCCAAAATAATTTATTAAGCAAGCGATCAATTTTGATAAGAGTAGCATTAGTGGGGATAATAGTTTGAATCAAATAGAGAGGCATTGAATTGAGAGTGCTTTTAAGAATAGTTATCTTGCCACCAAAGGAAAGTAAATGAAATTCCCAAACATAAATTTTTTTTAAATTTTTTTAATTAACTCATCAAAAAGATGGGATCATTTAAAACCTTTAAAAAGAGGAGCACCCAAGTACTTAAGAGGAAGGTGTTGATGTTTAAAGTTAGTGGTATGTAGGATTTGATTAATTTTATTATTGGAGATGCTTGATGTAATAAAATAGCTTTTGTTATCATTGATAAATAGACCACTTTCTCTACCAAGTTTATTTAAAAAAATATTGAGATTCTTGATATGATGAATAGAAGCTTTGCAGAAAATAATGAAATCATCTGCAAATCTTAAATAAGAAACAGGAAGACCACCAAGAGTTTTGTAATACATACTAGATTTTAAGAATAGATCATTGATGCTCCTAGATAAGTACAATAGTAATAATAAATAAGGTAGAGATAGAGGATCCCCTTGTCTTACCATGGGAATAAAGAAAGAAGCCCAAGGCTTCCCATTAAGCAAAATAGAAACATTATTAATACTATTTTAATAAGAAAGATAAATTTATCAGAAAACCTAAATAAATTTAGAATATGGATAAGAGAATCCCAAGAGATATTGTTAAAAGCTTTGGTAATATCTAATTTGAACATAATGTTGCCACCTCTAGTCTTAGCATCTAAATCATGAATTAATTCTTGAGCAAATAGAATATTATCTGAAATAGATCTACCTTTAACAAGATAATTTGGTTTAGAGAGATAATCCTATGAAGTAAAGGTCTGAGCGTGTTGGTTAAAATTTTGGAAATTTGCTTATTGAAGAAGGTGCAAAGACTAATAGGTCTATAATCATTCCAATAATTCGGATTATCTTCTTAGGTATGAGAACAATATAAGTGCTAGAAAAATATTTAGGAAATGGATTACCATAAAACTATCAACCATAGCCTCAACTAAATCATTTTTAATAATAAACCAAAATTTTTGAAAAAATTGGGTAGTGAAACCCTCCAGACCAGCAACAAAATCTATGTTCATGCTATTAAGAACTTTAAAAATTTCCTCTTCATTATGTACAATTTTAAGCAAATCATTATCATTATTGTTTATAATAGTATAAATCAAGTGCGATTTAGAAATAGCTTCATAAGAGAAACTCTTATTAAGCATATTTCTAAAGTAATTAATGGTCGAATCCTTAATATCATTATTCTCCCTAATCCATTCTCCATTATCATCTTTAATTTTTTGAATATTATTTAAAGCTCTATTTTTATTAACTAAAGCATGGAAATATTTAGTATTTATATCACCATCCACTATATGTTTGCTTGTAGGTTTTTGTCTCCAACAAGTCTCTTCCGTATTTTAAAAATTATTAAGTTTATCTTTTTTCTCAGTCAAGTCCTTAGTCTTAGTAGAATCAGACAAAGCTGAGACTTCAAGATCACAAACCAATTTTTTCATTTCTTTGATATTAACAAAAAGGTTTTTAAAATAATGCATGTTCCACCATCCCAAATTTTGTTTAAGTCTTTTAAGCTAAACCAAAATCTATTCATCCCCATTATTGAATTGTCAAGATGTAAGGTAGCTTTCCAATTATTAGCGACAACATTAAAGAAATCAATATGCTGAATCCACATGTTTTGAAATCTAAAATGAGAGAAATTTTTTTAATCTATTAGAGTTATCTTTAATAGAAACCAAAATAGGGGCATGATTTGATAAGGTTCTGCTTAAATGATTGATAGAAGTAATAGGCCATTGAGTAATCTAATGAGAGTAAAAAATAATATGATCCAACCTTTGCCAAAGTCTAGAGTTTTGCCAAGTAAAATTTGAACCCTTAAAGCCAATATCAATCAAATTGTAATCAAGGATCATAATGGAAAATTCTTCCATGGAATAAATATTAGGAGAGCAACCACAACTTCATTCAGAAGAAGATAAAATAGTGTTCAAATCCCCACTAACAAACCAAGGTTTATTGACAAAGGTAGCAAAATTCCTCAAATTTTCCTAAAGAAGTTTTATACCAATTCTATTGCAAGATGCATATATAAAAGAGCCCAAAACACAATAGTCACCATAAGATATTTGAGCATTGAAAACTTGTTGAAAATCATTAAGAATAGAAACCTCCAAAAAATTATTCCAAAAACACCAAATTTTATTACTAAAATTAGAGAAAAATTTAATGAAACTAATCATTCTAGCAACCTGGTTAATTTTGTTTGCATGAATAAGAACCTCCAAAATAATAAGTAAAGAAATATTATGAATATGACAAAGGTTTCTAATACAATTACAAATATTGAGGGTACCGATCCCTCTAACATTCCAAACAAGAAAATTAAACATAAGGAAATAAAAAAGGGGTGAAGAAAAGGTTAATTAAGAGAGGAGAGAGAGGCCGCAGTAGATCTAGAGTTTTTAGACAATTGGGAAGGGATGTTTTTAACATTTTTTTTTTTTTAGCATGATAAGTTTGGAAATCATTTTTGTCCCCAAAGAATCATCATCAGAGAAGGATTCTGCAACATTAGTCACAGATTTAGGGGAAGTCTCTTATATAGAAGTGAGTTCTCCTTCTTCCAAGCCTTTATAATTCATTAAAGGCAAATGAGCATCAGGTATAGCAAGTGAGGGAACTGAAACTAATTTTTTAAGAAGGCAAGTGTGAACATCCAGCCCTTCTTCTTCAATACCCATATTATTAGACAAAACCAAATCTTTTGGAGAATTTAAATCATCCTGAACTAAAGTAAAGTTAGGTTTTTCAAACTGAATATCATGAGAAACTAAAGCCATATTCTCCATTGAATTTGAATGATGCATAACATTGATATCCTCATTAATATTTTAACTTAAAGCTTCATTTTGTCAATCAAAATTGATAAGGATGCGGATCACTTGAGGAAAAGAATCATCATCCAAAAGTTTAGAGAAATTATTATTTTCCACATTAGAAACCTTCAATTGCACAAAAAGAAATAAGAGGTAAAATAGCCTTTTAGGTACATTCAATGAATCCTTTTTTTCAATTAACTTTTGTTATATAGTGTTTAGCCTGTGGTTAGAATACAGTTTTCTATAACAAGAATTTTCTTTTCTATGAGAGGATGTAGAATGAAACATTCAGAATTATCATGCCTGTGGATTTTACAATGAGAAGAAAAGATAGAGAAATTTTCAAAATCAACTTTCTGCATATAATCATACTTTTTAGATCCCAACCAGATTTCTTTGGGGTGTTTCTTGGTAATGTCCAATTCAACAAGGATTCTAGCCATAGAAGGTCGACATTTCGTAGCTGTTGACTAATCAATTTGTAACGGCCGATCAAATAAAGCACCCACAGTAAAAAGGAATTGATGATTAACGAAATGAATTGGCATATTAGGGAGAGAAATCCAAACCCGAATCATTGGGGATTCTTTCCTAATATCAAATAGTGGAGTCCATTTCAACAACCTCATTTGGCAATTGAAAACAAAATAAGAACGACAAGCAAAAACACGTGAGTAATCCAAATCATTCATTAACTGAATCAAAATATGGCAGGGATCAATTAAACAAATTGTAAAAGCACCCAAAAGTTTTAGACTATAAAAGAAAGAGTAAATGTTTTCCAGATTTGGCCTACGAAAAGTAAACTTTCAAACCAAAGTGAATTCAAATGGCTTAGCAAGCTTTTCCACAATCAGATCAAAGCACATAACCGTAGGCTTGCCTCAAAAGAAGTCAAAACAAGTTTTAGGGACTCGCCTGAACAACTATCCTTAGTAGTGAGGACGTCTTTGAATGATTTTGAAGTAGCCAAAGCCAAGGTAGTTGATGCCCTTGTAGGATCCATTGGATCCGTCAGTTTCCCCCACGAAATCATCAAGGAAGATGCCAAACCACAACATCACTCCAAGTAAAACATGAAAGCCACCTATGGCCATTGATTCCAGTAGGAATCCAATGAGAATCACGCCAAACAACCATCAAGTAGCAACTAGAAAGCCAAGCATGAGGTCAAGGGCTCAGGTGGCGGGTGGGTTTAGGTTTAGGTTTTTTTTAGCTTAGTTTATTTTTTATTTTTTAGTTTATTTTAGGTTTATTTTATTTTAGGTTTAGCATTTAGGGTTTAGAGTTTGGAGTTTAAGATTCAGGGTTTAGGTTTTAGGGTTTATAGTTTAGGTTTTAGTGTTTAGGGCTTAAGTTTTACAATTTTAGGGTTTAAGGATTATGGTTTAGGGTTTTTAGGGTTTTTAGGGTTTAGTGTTAAGGATTTTTAAGGTTTAGGATTTAAGGTTTAGGGTTTAGGTTTTAGGTTTAGGGTTCAGGTTTTAGTTTAGGGTTTAGGGTTTTTCTTTTTTTTTTTAATAGATAACAAATTCAGATTCAATATTTCTTCTTTTCAATTTCATCAACTAAGTAACACACTATTGACCTCACCTTTGGATTGAGTTCTCAACCTCCTCTTCTTAGACCTAGGAACCTTCTAGACACTAAGGTTTCCTTAGTCATAAGACACTTCTAGAGATTAGGTGAACACTTAATCTTACCTAGAGACTTAGAAGAGTTAATCATAGGATTATGCCACACCTTAAGGACTTAGAAAAATCATCTACCCTATAGACTAAACCCAATCTATGTACACCTTAAATTCAATTCAAATCCAATTTCCAACCAAACCTCAAACTCAATTTCAAATCCAAATCCAAGTCCAAACTCAATTCCAAATGATTGAAACCCAAGATCAAATCCAAACTTGAAATCCTTCCCAAGCCCATCAACCTTCATGAACTTAGCAAAATTTCCATCCAATTCAATCCAAACTCAATTGCTATTTTTATAAATCAATTATACCATCAATTATCTTCTCAAATATAAATCAAATATAATTTAAAATAGCCAAAATAAATCCAAAATCAAATTAAAACCTAATTTAAACCCTTTAATCCATTTCCTTGAACTTGGCCAAAACCCATCGTCAAAATTAATAGATTTTCTTTGAATCAATCATTCTGTCAATCATCTATCCAAATATAAATGAAACCTATAATCATCTAGTCAAACCAAAATCAACCCAAGTCAAACCCAACCTAGCCCATTTTACTTAAAATATTCAAATGAACTAAAACTCATTTAAATCCAAACCAATTGGAATTGAATTTATATATCAATCTCAAATCTATATATAAACTCAACTAAATAAAACTCAACCCAAAATCAAGCCAACTAAATCTAATTTGTTCACTTGACCCAAAGTGGCCAATTTGACCAACTTGAACCAAAATACAATTCAATCCAAATTAAAGTGAATTAAGCCAATCCAAACTTGATGACATGAATGTTGATCACCATAGGATGATCAATTGATATAAATTGGGTCAAACCAATTCAACCAAGTCAACCCCCTCTAGCCTATATGAACCCAAACAGCCAACACAACTTAAGCCAAATCCATTGAATCCAATGTTTCAAATTAACCCAAAATCAACATTTAAACATGACTTGACCTTAAATTGAGCCAAACCTAACCCAACTAGCCATCTTGACCCAAGTTGACCTAAATTGACATAAAGGGCCAAATTAGACTAAACCCAAATTAAATCCAAATTAAAGTAAACTGAAGCATACAGTCTTATCTAAATAGTCATATGAACTTGACCTAACCCTTGGTTTGATCCAATTTCACCAATTGGTCAACCTAACTCATTTTGATTGGGTCAAACTGAGCCAAACCTAACCAAATGAACTCCAAATGACATGAAATTTGGTCCAACTCACTTTTGACTCATTTCAAATCTATTTAAATCAAATTCAATGCCAAATGACCACTCTACCCTTGGGCTAAGGGTTTACATAAGACAAAACACCTATGTAAATGATCATTTCTCTTCCTTGGCCACTTGGTACTCATCCATAAATCCACTTAGGCTCAAAGGACACTTTTTAACCTAACCCAAGAGGTTGTTGGGTCAGCCATGACTCAAAGAGAGGTGAAATCACCTCCCCTCCCCCATCAAAACATTTGGCATGAAGGATCTCCACTTCGTATTGCTAGGACATCCACTTGTCCTTCATAGCAGCCACCTCCCACGCCTTGGCCAACCAAATTAAGTCACCTAAGGAGAAGCCCAACAACCCCAAGCCAAGGACACCCACTTGGAGTCAAAAATCACCATAAATGAGGTGATTTTCGGCCATTGCAAGGAGACAAAAAATAGAGAGGCAAACACTCTTCCTCACAAACTCATTTCACTCTTCTAGAGCTCCCAAACCAACCAGCAACCATTCCCACTTAGTTTTTTAGCAAAAGCCATCAAAATCAAGTGGATTTCTGCAAGGAAGCGGTGACCATTGATGGATATATTATTCCTAAGTGAAGTAAGAGCCCAAACCCATTCCAAAGATTCTTTTTTCCCTCAAGAGTGCTCTTGGATCATAACCATCATCGAAGATCATCCTTAGTGAGGTAATTTTCAAGAACCACAGTCGGCCATAGGTTCCTTTGTTTGTCACAATTTTTACTCAATTTTAGGAATTTCTTTTAGATTACCCTTGCATTTGTTATATTTTTCATCATCCCCATGCATTTGGAGTGATTTCTAGTGAAGAACGCCAGAAAATAGAGGCTAAAATGATGTTTTCTGTTCAATTTTTTCACAAGAATCACAAAAATCATACCTGAAATAGTGTTCTGTCTGCCTCATCCGCTGGATCGCCCGTCAACCATCCGATCTCCAATTCAAGGAGATAGATGGCTCAGATTATGTGGATCAAGTGGATCTGATCGGTGCATCGTGTGACTCATATCATCTGGGTTGCATGTATTGATCTGGACCATCTGATCAGCGATTGGACGGTCGAATTCGATCCGCTTCCTTGTTTGCATTCTCGCTCATATGCTGATGTGGCACCACGCCAGCTAGTCACGTGGTGCCACATGGCGCCGCATGGTGTAGTCAACACCGTGGGAGGTGTTGACTGGGTTAAGTAAGATATTAGAGATTTTTTGCTTTTAATAATTAATTAAAAACACTTGAAACTTCAAAAATTCATAAAAAATAAAATACTTAACTAAAATTGTAAATAAAGGCTCGTTGGATTTACATTTCAAAGAGGAATTTAATGATTCCAAAATCCCCAAATTTTATTGAATATTTTGAGCTTAATTTAAGTTTTATGAAAAATAAAATTTCATTAATTAAACCAAAAAGACACATCAAATTGACTTGAAATTTTTAGAGATTAAAACTAAACTTAAAATCTACGTACTATAAAAATTTAATGTTAAAAGGATTTTTTGATTGGGAGATATTTCATTCTGAAGTTCAAATAGTTAAAATAAATTAATGGACTTTATAAAAATGATGGAAAATCATTTAATGAACTAAAACTTTGAAAAATTATGACAAATCAAAGAAAATTCATAAAATGCAAGTAAATATTTATTTTGAAGGTATTTCAAAGGATATTCAATTAAAATTCATCTTAATTAATTTTGAATAGTAATTAAAGATTAATTTGGGTTTAATTTAAAAATTAATTAGCTTAATTACTCTCTAATTACCTAAGTAATTAATCCCAAACTTTCTGAGGTTGATTAATGGGATGACCTTTGCCTCCCATAATTTTCTTTCAATTTATTGCTTGGTTAATTAGAGAAGTTGGTTGTCTTAACCTTAATTACTTTCCTATTATTTAGGCAAATAATTAATATTCTAAATAGTAAGGAAATTACTAATTAAGCTTGCTAATCATTGTAAAATAGTGAATGGGCATGGGGAATGAGATTGGGACCTCTTTCTCAATCTTTTTCCTAAGTCCATTTCACTTGAATGGAAATTAATTAATTTTGGATTAATTGATGGTTTAATTTGTTAATTAAATTCCTTAATTAATCAATTTGAAACTATAATCACATGTAATCTTAATTAATCAATTCATGTGTAGATCTTTAGGTGTTCAATAACTTAAAGATATTTAAGAAAATTATGGTTAACCCACATGTGTGAGAAAACCATGAAAGTACTTAATTAAGTTTCTTAACTTAATTAATCACTAATTGTGAGCCAATTGCATTAGACCTCTTTCATTTCTTAGGTTCATTGCTAGTCTAATATCCAATGTATGTATATATCATGTTGGCTCATAATTACATAGTTAACTAAATTAAGGCAACATAGGTAAGGGTTAATTGATGAATTTAATTAAAACCTAATTAACCCATAAAATTAACTTAATTACTTTTCATTAAACCAAATTAAATCACAAACATGGGAATGGGTTAGGATCAACAAAATTTCCCTTATTTATTCAAACCAAATCAAATATGAAATTGAAAGTGATAATTAAAAAGCCTTGGTTTTCTTTAAATGCTTTTATTTAATTTCATTGTCCTTAGGAATTACTTTAATTGAATAAAATAACATGTTTATGCTTATTCATTCATTTGTAATCATGTTAAATGTTGAATGTCAATTGAAATCATACATTCATCTTTTCAAAATTAATTAAATCAAATAGTTTTCTTTTATGTCAAACTTGCATGTGTTGATTTATTTTATAATATGTGTGGCTATTATCACTATTAAACCCAAACATATTTTCCAAAGCATATAAATGAATGGTTATATATGTTATGAATGCTAGTTATAAATACATAGGAGATGAATGTGATTATAACTTAAATGTATGAAGTGAATCTCCTTTCCTTTTATTCATGTATTAATTTATGTGAGTGAGAATGTTAATGGGTATATAGTCTGGACATCCCAAGAATACGAGGCTTTAGTTAGCCTCACAGAGGTCACTTGATTACCTCACTTGATTACCACCCTGGTTTAACAATGACACATACTCCATATGATTTCATTCTTATGTATTTCAATACTAGAAGTTGGATGAGGCTTTAATTCATATAAATAAATGATTCAATCAAATTGAATATCATTTTTTTGCATTATTTTAATTTTCCAAATTATGAATACATGTGTATGTATCTAAGAAAGCTGTATATAGTCTGGACATCTTGGGAATATGAGGCCTTAGCTAGCCCTAAGGAGGTCATTTGATTACTCCTTTCGGTTTAATAAAGCCATGTACTTGCTTATGTCTTTTATACATACATTTGTGTATTTAATTAGAGAATGGTAATCCTTCCTTTTTATTAAAAATACATGCATTTGCAATTATTCAGGTGATTGAATTAATTGATCATGTGATTTGGAGCTCTCTTTCTTATGTTCATGCATGTAAATTTACATATGGTTTGAATGTAATGGTATATAGTCTAGACATCCTGGGAATATGAGGATTTAGCTAGCCCTAAGGAGTTCATTTGATTACCTCACTTCCTTGGTTAACATGAAAATTACATATTTAATTTCATCCCTATGTATCTTTGCATAAGAATTTAGATAGAGCCTTAAATTAATATGATAAAATAATTCAATTAGAGGGGAAATATAAAGCTTCAAATGTACACACTCACATCCATCATTCAAGTGTGCTAAAACTTATTGAATGTGTAAGTATACTTAAGACTTAATCATATGCATGTTACATGTGATGGAAAAAAATGATTTAGCATGTGCCATGTGATAGCATTTCAATTAGATTAATCTTAAGAAGCCTTTCACATTGAATAGAATTATTTAAAGAGAACCTAAACTTAGGATTAATCTAAAATGTGTAATAAGCCATTCACTTAAGAAAACTAAATCAAATTAACATGCTTTAGAAAGTGGTTTAAGGTAGGGATGAAAGAGGAAAACCTCTTTTCTTCTCTTTACAACACTTAGTTATTAAATGTAGGTCTTATGAAACAAAATAAAACGTAAATTAAAACTTGCAATCAATTAAAGCACTTAAAGTGGATCCACCCTTTAAGTTGAATATTTCTATACTTAGATAATCTTAACTCTAAATCTTAGTTAGGACATACCACACAATCCTTAATACACACACATTAGACTAAGTCACTACTACTAGCCTTATGTTAGGACGGTGCATGGTGTGATGTATGTTTTATTTTGTGATGTTTTATTTTAGACAGGATGTTAGGGTGTATGTTTCATAGATTGGATTGTAGGTCGTGATTAGCCTAATTATATTTTCTACATGGGATTATGTTTAAGGGGCCGCTAAAAAATAAATATAAATGCTCTTTTTGTTGGTTGCATAAGCCCCTAAGCATAATCCAAGTTAGGACAGGTGGGCTTGGTTACCCATGTGTAGGATGCTAAGTCCAAATTATAAGTATAAGTGCTAGGGTTCTATGTGTGTTTAGCTAACACTTGTCTTATAGGTGTAGTTAGATTTACTTTTTTTATTTTTAATGTAATTTTGTATTAGGAATTAGGATTAGTGCTATGGGGGGATAATAATGACCATTGGCTAGAAGGCTATGTCCTGGGAGTCCATGTGATGCCTTTGAAGTGTAGCAAATTAAATTAAAGGAGGAAGATACATGAAGGCAGGAAGACTTGAAGACCCCCCCCCCTCCCATAGAATTTATCATTTATAAATTGCAAATTATTCTTTTATGTACCAGGTTGTTTAAGGGTAGAGCTCTGCTACCATTTTTTTTGGGTTGTACATTAACACCCGACCGCACTGAACTATTATTCTTTTGTATTAGCAATAAAAATTATTTGATGTTGTTTTTAAAGTGAGCAATTAAGATGGCATGCTTTCCTTAGTTTCTTTATATGTTTGATGTTTGAATGTGTGGCCTTGAATGTGATTAGGCTCGTAGAAAAAAATTTACCTTTCTACCCAATTGTATCTCATAGCTAAAGTTTTAAACAATTCATAACCTCACATAAAATCCTAAGACATAAATCAAAATAATTAAAAGATTTAGCAATCCCTTAGCTAAATGTTGAATGACCAACAACATGCACATCATATTATTTCACTCTTGAAAATAGGAGATTTCCATCTTAGCACGATAGGGGAATGTTTGACCTGTGAGGGCATCCCTTGTTTTGGAAAACACACCTTTCTTGTTGATTTAGCAACAACCTTATTTCATCATGCATGTTGGCATAAAAAACTCAAAGCCTTTATAAAAAAAAAGTGTCAAAATAAATAAAATTTGAAATTATTTTGCACTAGACTAAGTCATATGCTCATACCACTCATGCTCTAGTCTCTTAGGGAGTGGGTGTGAGTCACTAGCACCCAAGAGGGTGATGGGTGGATGAATTGGTGGTATTAAAAAAATTTTAAAGTTAAATCTTAAATTTTATGTTTTAATAGAAAATTAATTTTTGATTTTATAATGACAAGATATTATTCTTAATGCAACAAAATCAAAAATATTGTAAAGTAAAGAGAGACAATAGGCACATAATTTTTACGTGGTTCAGCCAAACTCCAAAACAGGCCTACGTCCACGCCTAGCCACCCCTGGCTAGGAATCCACTAAATGCAAAATAGCTTAGAAATAGTACTCTCCTATAAGGGGCCGAGTACAACCTCTACAATAATATGTGCTCTCCTACAAAGGGGCGAGTACAGCCCTAATATAAATTTTATAGCACAAAAAGAAAAATACAAGATAATAAATTTTGATAAAATAAATCTCTCATAAATATACCAAGCTATCCAATTCAAAAAATGATCTCAGAACTTATAAATGATCACTTAAAACTTAAAAACTTTGGCAAGATAAAATGCTCACTTAATATTGATAAAAAAATAATAAAATAAATATCTTAAAGTGATCTTACTAAGATGTTTATGTTATTACAATTTGTAGACTAATATAAAAATTATTTCAAAATATATTCATAATATTCTTTTGCACAATAAAATAAATTTCAGCAAGGAATAATTTATTATATTTTAACCAAAAGATGCTTTCAATTAATGCAAATGATCACAAAATACTTAAATAAAATTAGTATATGATAGATCTAAGTAGGCTAGTAAGCTTTTAATTAAAAAAAAGATATCTATCAAATATGAAAATAATTTCAGCACAATAAATTAATTTGAAATGCTTAAAATATACTTCTAAAATAGATATAAGAATAAATGATCTTTCAAAATAAGACTAATGAAGAAATATTTCAAGAAACCAAAAGAAATTTGTAGGAAGTTAAAAATTTCAACAAGTTGAAATAGATCTAACAAACTATCACAAGAGTTTTTCTCAAAAAAATGATTGAGAAACTTTGATGTGAAAAATAATGTCCAAAGACTAATCCACCAAAAATTATATGTTGGAAAGAATAAATAGATGGTGAAAATAACATGAACAACTAAAAAAGGATTAAGATCAAGAAAACAAACTCAAGTATTTTGAGAAAGCTTTCTTAGTTGAAGATGTTGAAGCTTCCAAACTAAGGATTTGATCTTGCAATATGTGGAGAATAGTTGGAAGGAAAATCTAAAAAATTTTCTCTTAGAATTGCTAGAGGGATTTTGAATTTGAATGAGGAATGCTTTTATGAAGAGAATGAGGGCTATTTATAGGCAAGAAGGCCATTTTGAATTATTTCAAAACAATATATTATTCTAACATCATGTTATCACCTAATAATTTAATATTCAATAAAAATATAATTTATATTAAATAAATATTAAATTCAAGCAGCCAAAATTCGGCTATTCAGATGGGCAAGTCAAAAATAATCAAATATGGCTCTTAATATATTCAAAGCATGTAGCATGCACTCATTATTAAAATCAGCTAATGTTTGAAAAGTCATAATAAATTAAATTTTAATCAAACATGGGTCTTGTAACCTATCAAATTAAAGAAAAAAAATCCAAGGAATTCGATGGAGATGAAATCAGATATAAATTCCTTGATTATAAAATGACTTTGGCTAAAATACAAAATTTCACATATTTTTGTAAATATGATATTTAAATATTATGATATAATTTATATATAATCATACATATGTTAGTTATCATATAATATTTAAATTAAATTAAAATATTTAATTATATTAAGTAAAATAATTACACTTAATAGTCATAATTTATTATTTATTATTTTGACAATTCAAATGCTATGTATAAAACATATAATTGAATGTTAATTAGATAGAGATTTATATAAATTAACCTCATTAAAATAATATATTAAGTTGTGAAAATTTATTCATGCCAATGAACTCATATGAATTACTAAGATAGTTATAAATGCATATAACCTAAAATATTGTATCTTGAGCTTCACATTATCCATTTTGATCTATCTTTCATTCTTCTACTCTTGCAATTTCCTCAAATATATTATGAGATATATTGGATATGTAATTAGCAATTGATATATCTAAAACAAATAAAAATATTCATTAGAACATCCAATCATTCATTTATTATCATCAAAATTGATCGGATTGAACATGAGGCTCATTAAGCTATTAGTGGGTTTAAAGACTTTAGTTTCTTTCTAAATAAATAATAGCCTAACTAATCTTGTAAATCATATGATCAAACTTCGTGGATTTAAAGAGTAAGAGGTGTTAACTGGCGGCCACTCCAGGCGATTGAAAGTCCAGAAGTTGGGAAGTTTATCTTCTCTTATGGAGTTAAACCATATTCCAATTTTTGCTTATATTTAGGTCACGCTTTGGCTTATGCTAAATCTCCCTAGATTTATTATCGAGGTGGTTTTTTTACATAAATCCTCACCTCTTATGCATCTCCACAATCTTGTGTTGTTGGATTACAAGTCCTAGCTTTCTAATGAAATGTCAACTTTAATAAAATTGATCTTCTCTTTAATTTCAAAATTATAAAGCCCAATTGTAGGATAGGTTGAAATGCTCACTAGGTTTCCTTGTATCAAGAGCATTCCCTACTCATTTTCTTTAGCTTCGATAATAAGTCTTCTCCTTGAGTTTTCCAACTTGATTTTCTGATACAACTAATCCTTTGATAGTCTAGCCTTGAAATCTTTAGAGACTTTAATTATTACTTTAATTGAGAGTATTCTTAAGGGATTCACATCCCTTAGGATGTAATTAACTATGGAGGCTTGCCTCCATAGGGAACTTAACGAACCCAGCTTAATATAAAACCCAACTTTACTTTTCCATGTAAAGTAGGGAAAAGATCTCTGGTACATTCAAAGACCCATCATGCCTTAGGAGTCCTTATTAGGTGATTAGGTCCATTATAAAGTGATGATTTCTATCTTATGAGATAGTGCATCTTTCCTTAATATCATACCCGATAATTTCAATAAGTACCCCCTAAGATCTACGTGGTGTCTGACATCTCCAAATTGAACACCATAGATTTTTCTAGCGACTTCGCTAGGGAGGGTTCCTCTCTCCATCTTTAGTGGAAATTATTGTCCCCAAACATTGATAGTGGACTTGAATTTTATATGGGTCCAAGACTATCTTTCTTTTCATTGGAGGTTAGCCTATTTCATCCTAAGGTTGAGCTAAATAACATCATTTAGATTTTAAGACCTCACTCCATGAATGTCTTAAAACCCCTATTGGGTCCCCTAATAGGTTAAAATATTTTTAAATAACTAAAGGAGATGACTAAAAATTTAGAACCTCTTTACCATTCTCTTGGTGAGGCAAGGTTCATCTCACACTTAAGAAAATAAACTCTTTGCAAAAAAATATATACTTTCAAAAAGCACTTCTCAAATTAAATTTCATATGACAAAAGGTCTGCATTGAAAGATAACCAAAGTTCATGCAACAATATCCATGATTGTTGCATGGAGGTTCTTTTCAAAATTTAAAATCAAATAATTTTAATATCCATTTTCAAAAATCACATATTTTAAAATAAAAATCTCCATTCAACACACCTAAGATTGTTGAATGAAGATTTTATTTTCAAACAAGATCATGACATAAAAATGAAATTTCATTTAGCACATCCTACATGTGCTAAGTTGGAATTTCCCTTTTCAAAAGCAACATCACACACAAATATCTCATCTTTGAAAATCAAAAAGAAAAATATAATTGATTTCCATTTAACATACCAAAATTTGTCAAATGGAAGTCCCCTTTTCAAAATCACTAAAATTACACATTTGAATTCCATTTGACATACCCAAATTTGTCAAATGAGAATTCCCTTTTCATAATCAAAACAAATTGGACTCTACTTAACATACCCACATTTGCTAAGTAGAGTACCCTTTTTAAAATCATAAATAAATCAAACACACTTGAACTCCATTTGACATACCCAAATTTGTCAAAGTCCCACCTTTTCAAAATTGAAAACAAATTGAACTTTATTTAACATACCACATTTGTTAATTAGAAGCTCTCCTCTTTCAAAATAAAATAAAAACAAACTCATCAAACACTTGAGCCCTACTTAGCATACCAAATTTGTTTAAGGGTCTCATTTTTCAAGATCAAATCAAAATACATCAAACACATTGGTCTTCACTTAGCATACCTAAATTTACTAAGGATCCCATTTTCAAATCGAATTCAATAAGTCATACACATGACACACATTATCGCTAACAAAAAAATGCTTTCAAAAATTGTTTTCAAACATGCACTGAATCTCATTTAGCATACATAAATTTGCTAGGTGAAGATTCCAAAATCAAATCCAAAATAAAGTCAATTGACCCTCCATTTAACATACCCAAATTTGTTAAATGAGGGTCCCAAACTTAAAATCAAATTCAAATGTGAGCCAATGAAAGCATCAATTAAGAGCCACTCAAAAACATTTGAACCCCATTCAACACACCCAAATTTGTTGAATGTGGGTTCTAAATTTAAATCAAATTCAAAGTCTTTCCTCCAAAATCTCTCCAATATTTGAACCTCAATTAGCATACCTAAATTTTTTAAATGATGGTTCCAATTCAACAATCAAATCAAGTTAACAATTCAAGTCAATAACATTCAAGCGAAGGTCTGATATGGTTCTCTTTCTAGCAATGCAAAGATTCCAACCCTCATGACCATCAGTAGAGAGGAGGTGGCAGGCAAGAAGCCACTTCTTCAGTTTGACCTACTGATGAGTTTCCTAACCAAAGAAGAAAGGCCATAAAAGTTCCTTCAAGAGCTAAGAATAAGATCAATAAGTATTTTTGAGTATGTCTTATTTATTATAGATAAGTATGACTCCAGTGATTTGAATCCTAATTCCCAAAAAAAAGATAACTCTTAAAACGATAATCACAATAATGATCGTAATCCATAAAATAGCAGTGCCGATGGACTTGATGTCTTTAAGGATTCCAACTCAGGTAGAGATACCCTCATTCTAAAATTTTGTATTTTCACTATTGATAAAGAGTTAGAATCATCAGATCTAACAAAAGAAATTTTGGGCACCATAAAAGAGTTGGTAGACATCAATTCTACCTCTCTTTTAGAATATATCACAGAAGTCGATTATTATAGTGGTAGGGTCCTACCACTTTGATCAACACCATAGGAAGAAGCAAACTAGTCATTGGAAATAATCTAACTCTAAATCTTTCTTAAGCTACACCTCACAATCCAAAATAAGGGCATCAAACTATCAAGGTTAATCTTAAGGTCCTAAACTATCTTGTGTTGGCTTAATGAGCCTCATGTTCAATCCGATCAATTTTGATGATAACTAACAAATGCTTGGTTGTTCTAATGTATGTTTTATGTGTTTCAGATATATTAATTGCTAATTACATATCCAATACATCTCACAATATGTTTGAGGAAATTGCAAGAATAGAAGAATGAAAGATAGATCAAAATGGATAATGTGAAGCTCAAGATATAATATTTTAGATTATATGCATTTATAACTATCTTAGAAATTCATATGAGTTCATTGGCATGAATCAATTTGCTCACAACTTAACATATTATTTTTATTTATTTTAAATAATGATAATGAGGTTAATTTAAATAAATCTCTATCTAATTAACATTCAATTATATGTTTCATACATAGCATTCGAATTGCCAAAATAATAAATGATAATAAATTATGACTATTAAGTGTAATTAGTTTATATACTTAATATAATTATATATTTTGATTTAATTTGAAGGTTATATGATAATTAACATATGTATGATTATATATAAGTTATATCATAATATGTAATTGTCATATTACAAAATGAACAAAAATGTGTGGAAATTTGTATTTTAGCCAAAGTCATTTTATAATCAAGGAATTGATATCTGATTTCATCTCCAATAGATTCCTTGGATTTTTTTTCTTTAATTTGATAGGTTACATGACCCATGTTTGACTAAAATTGAATTTATTATGACTTTTCAAACATTAGCTGATTTTAATAATGAATGCATGCTACATTCTTTGAATATATTAAGAGTCATATTTGATTATTTTTGACTTGCCCATGTGAATGGTTGAATTTTGGCTCTTTGAATTTAATATTTATATAATATAAGTTATATTTTTATTGAATATTAAAATATTATATGATAAAATGATGTTAGAATAATATATATTTTTAAATAATTCAAAATGGTCTTCTTGCTTATCAATAGCCCTCATTCTCTTCATGAAAGCATTCCTCATTCCAAAATCAAAATCCCTCTAGAAAAGCTAAGAGAAAATTTCCTAGATTTTCTTTCCAAGTGTTCTGCAAATATTGCAAGATCAAATCCTTGGTTTGGAAGCTTCAACATCTTCAACTAAGCATGCTTTCTCAAATTGCTTGAGTTTGTTTTCTTGACCTTAATCCCTTTGTAGTTGTTCATACTATTTTCACCATCTATTTATTCTTTCCAATTTATATTTTTTGGTGGATTAGTCTTTGGACATCAAAGTCTAAGTTTTTCACATCAAAGTTTCTTCAATAATTTTTTTTGTGAAAAACTCTCGATAGTTTAGTTTATTTCAACTTGTTGAAATTTTTATCTTTCTACAAATTTCTTTTGGTTTCTTGAAATATTTCTTCATTAGTATTATTTAAAAGTTCATTTATTCTTAGATCTATTTTAGAAGTATATTTTAAGCATTTCAAATTAATTTATTGTGCTGAAATTATTTTCATATTTGATAGATATCTTTTTTTAATTAAAAGCTTACTAGTTTACTTAAATCTATCATATATTAATTTTATTTAAGTATTTTGTGATTATTTGCATTAATTAAAGCTTCATTTTGGTTAAAATAAAATAAAATATTGCTGAATTTTAAAGTATATGCTAGATCTATTATAAATCAAGTTTCTTTATCAAAATAAAAATTTATAAAAAATAAATTATTTTATTTGTTACTTATCATTTTATTTTAACTAATATCCTTTATTTTAAAAATTTTATCTTGGTGAAATTTAGTAAAGCTTTCTATTTTCATTATTTAATAATTAAGAAAAATGGAAATTTAGTAAAAACTTAATCTTTCTTACACTATTATATATGTACTAGTTATAGTTTCTCTTAAGGTTAAAATTATTCCTTGTTGAAATTTAATTTATTGTGCAATAGACTATTATGAATTTATTTTGAAATTATTTTTATATTAATCAACAAATTGTTATAACATAATCATCTTAGTAAGATCACTTCAAGAAATTTATTTAATATTTTTTATCAAAATTAAGTGAGCATTCTATCTTGCCAAATTAGTAAGTTGTAAAGTGATAATTTATAAGTTATGAGATCGCTTTTTGAATTAATTATCTTGGTATATTTGTGAGAGATATATTTTATGAAAATTTATTATTTTGTATTTTTTATGTACTGTAAAATTTATATTGGGGTTGTACTCACCTTTTTGTAGGAGAGTACATATTATTGTAGGGGTTGTATTAGCCTTGTTATAGGAGAGTACTATTTGTAAGCTATTTTTCATTTAGTGGATTCCTAGCTAGGGGTGGCTAGGCGTGGATGTAGGACAATTTTGGGGTTTGTAAAATTGTGTGCCTATTGTCTCTCTTTACTTACTTTTATTTTTTTGAATTATATCTTGTCATTATAAAATCAATTAATTTACTAAAACTTAAAATTTAAGATTTAACTTTTAAAATTTTAATATCGCCAAACCCCACCTATTGGGTGCTATAGTGACTCACAATTGGTATCAAAGCGTAGGATCTTTTATTGGCTTAACATGCAAGAGTATATCATTTCACTATGGGATAAGGTTTCCCAAAGGGTTCACTACCAGAGGGACAATCCACTCATAGACCTCCACTTTTAGATAGTGTACCATTTGATTATGGGAAAAATAGAATTAGTACAATTTTAATAGGTCAAGATGCACGCATTTGGTACATGTTGACACATCAATATCATACATCCACAGTAGAAGTAAATGGCATTAAAGTAGAAAAACCTTTTGAGGAATGGATTATAGCTAAAAGAGAACTTGTAATACTTTACATTGAGCTTTATTACTTGATGATTACATCAAAATTTCTATGTTAAGTACAACAAAAGAAATATGGGATAAACTCATTATAACTTATGAAGGAACTAGTGAAGTTAGAGATGCTCACATAAACAGACTTGTTGATGAATATGAGTTATTTCATATTTATGATATGTATACTAGATTCATGAAAATAATTAATACATTGCATTCTCTTGGAAAAACATATAGGAATCAAGACTTAGTCTATAAGATTCTTAGATGTCTTCCAAAAGAATGGGAAGCTAAAGTAACAGCTATTAGTGAAGCTAAGGATTTATCTACTTATCCACTTGATCAATTTTTGGGTTCTTTGATAGCACATGAGGTTATTAAAGGGATAAGATGGATAACACAGCAAAAAGGTAGAAGGAGAAAGGAAAAGCCATTGCATTACATGTTGATGATAGTGACGAGCATAACACCTCAAGCTTAGATGGTGATAGTGATGAGGTGGTTATGTTATCCAAAAGGCTTGTAAACTTTCTAAGAAAGAAGAATCAAAGGTATAACAAATCTAAAAATTATAAATTTCAAACTAAGAAATTTCTTGCAAGAGAAGGGATCATTTGCTACCAATGTAAAAAGCTTGGACACATAAGAGGTGATTGTCCAGAACTTGTTGAATCAAAGAAGAAAGAGATTGAAGTGGAAAGAAGAAAAAGTATGAAGGAGAAAAAGTATCATAAGAAGAAGAAGAAGGATTTATGGGCCAATCCAGATTCAAATGAATCAAGTACTTGCTCATCCGACGAAGAAGTCAACATATGTCTTATGGAAAATAGAGAATCTGACTTAAATTCTCATGAGGTATGTAATGATATATCTTATGATGAATTAGATGATGCTTTTAATGATTTAGTTATTGAATATAAAAAATTAAAAGAAAATACAAAACCTTAGAAAAGAACATAAAAATTTAGATATGCATTTTGTGATTTAAAAAATTAATGTGATAATTTAAAAGTAAAAATAATTCTTTATTAAATTGTTCCTTACTTGTATGTAAACTTGAAAGAGAAAATATCTTGCTAAAAGCAAGATTAAAATTATATTTGAAATCACAAGTTCATTATAATGCTTCATCAAGTAAAATATTTAATAAAAATTATTTGCATCATACACATACCATTCATATACCTTATAATTATCGTGCTAAGCCATATGCAAACACTAATTTTTGGTGCAACTAATATGATAGAAAAGGGCATATTTCATTTGATTGTTATGCACATAAATTACAAAACACTAAGCAATCATCTTATGTATGGGTACCAAAAGGTACAAGCACTACACAAACCACACATGCTAGATATCTTGCTTCAAATTTAGAATGTGGAACCAAACATGTTTGGGTTCCAAAAGTTAACATGTGATTTTCTTTTGGAGGAATGCCTTCAAAGCAAAATCAAAGAAGGCATGTGGTACTTAGATAGTGGATGTTGAAGACATATGTCGGGAGATAAAAATAAATTCACAACTTTAGAATCAAGTGATAGAGGATTTACTGCATATGGAGATAATGCAAAGGGAAAGATCATTGGCATTGGTTCTATTTGTAAAAATTCTATCACTATAGATATAATTTTTCTAGTAGAAGGATTAAAACATAATTTAATTTCTATTACTCAATTATATGATAAAGGTCAGAATGTAGTATTTCATGCATCATGTTGTATTATAAAAATAATTAAAATGTTTTGTTAGTAGGGCAAAGACATAAAAATATTTATATCAATGACTTAGATTGCTTTCATGATGTGAATTTGAATTTACTTCATTGTAAAAGCACTCATGATGATATATGGTTATGACATAGGAGACTATATCATATTAACATCCACACACTCAATAAAATTGCTAAACTTGATTTAGTAGTTGGATTGCATAAATTAAATTTTCATTCAAACTATGTTTGTGATGCATGTATTCATGGTAAGCATTCTAGAAGCTCATTTAAAAGTAAAACAAATATTGTTTCTACTTCAAGACCTCTAGAATTATTGCGCATGGATTTATTTGGTCTAATTAGCACCACTAGCATAGTTGAAAAAAATTATGGTTTTGTGATTATTGATGATTTCTCTAGATATACTTGTATTTTGTTTGTAACTTATAAGGATGATTTTTTTTGGTGAGTTTAGAAAGTTTTCTAAATATATTCAAGGAGAACAAGGCCTTTTGATTTATAGGGTTCAAACTAATCATGGTGGTGAATTTGGAAATAAATTATTTGAGGATTATTGTGATGAACATGGGATTAAACATAATTTTTCTACACCTTGAACTCCCCAATAAAATGGAGTAGTAGAAAGAAAAATTGGAATATTAATTGAATTAAGTAGATCTATGCTTGATGAGTATAAATTTCAAAAATATTATTGGGAAGAAGCTGTAAATACTGCATGTTATGTGATGAATATGATCTATTGTAAACTAATTTTGAAAAAGACACCCTATGAATTGTTTTTTGGAAAGAAGCCTAAGATTGAACACTTTCATGTATTTGGATGTAAATGCTTTATTTTGAATAATGGAAAAGAGCATTTAGTAAGTTTGATTGCAAATCAGATGATGGTATGTTCTTAGGATACTCTCTTTCTAGTAGTGCTTATAGAGTTTTCAATAAGAGAAAAATGATTGTAGAAGAATCAATACATGTTATTTTTGATGAAAATTTAATTGATCCCATTTGAAATGAAGTGATTGATGAAGAGATTGATAATTTTAAGAAAATATCTTTAGAAAAAAATGTGGATGATTGATTGCCTAAAGAATGGAAATATAATAAAAATCATCCAAAGGAGCTAATTGTAGGAGATCCTTCAAAAGGAGTTATGACTAAAAGACATAGTAGAGAGGTTTTATATCATTCAACATTTTTATCTGAGGTTGAACCTAAAAATTTAGAAGAAGAATGAAAATATAATTTTTGGATTATTGCTATTGAAGAGGAGTTGAATTAATTTGTAAGAAATGATGTTTGGGAATTAGCCCCAAGACCCCAAGCTCAAAATGTCATTGGAACAAAATTGGTCTTTAGGAATAAGCTAGATGATTCAGGTTGTATTGTTAGAAATAAAGCTAGGTTAGTTGCACAAGGGTACACACAAGTTGAAGGTATAGATTTTGAAGAATCTTTTGCATCCACAGCGGAATTAGAAGCTATTAGGTAACACCTTTCTTATGCTTATTTTAGGGACTTTAAACTTTTTTAAATGGATGTCAAGAGTGCATTTTTTAATGGATTTATTGACCAAGATGTATTTGTAGAGCAACCATCTAGATTTACGAGCCTTGATTGTCCAAATCATGTGTATAAATTAAAGAAATCCTTATATGGTTTAAAATAAGCTCCTCGTTCTTGTTATGATAGGTTAAGTAACTTTTTGATAGATCATGGATTTAGAAAGGGTAGAGTAGATACCACCTTATTCCTTAAGAGCATAGATAATGATTTGATTGTGGTACAAGTTCTTGTAGATGATATATTATTTGGAAGTACAAATAAATCTTTGTGGCATGAGTTCTCATCTTCGATGTCTAAAGAGTTTAAAATGAGTATGATGGGAGAACTTAATTTTTTCTTTGGTCTTCAAGTGAAGTAAAAAAGAAAATGGCACATTCATCTATCAAACCAAGTACATAAATGAATTGCTTGAGATGTTTGACATGAAAAGATTTAAATCTAGTAAAACTCCTACGAGCCCATCTACAAAATTGGATTTAGATGAATTAGAAAAATCTATTGATTAAAAACTTTATAGCAGTATAATAGGTTCACTTTTATATATTGCTACTAGTAGGCCTGATATTATGTTTGTTGTCTATTTGTGTGCTCATTTTCTGGCCAACCCAGAAAAATCTCATTTAATAGCAGCCAAGCATATCTTTCGGTATTTTATAGGCACTACTAAGTTAGATTTTTGGTATCCTAAAAATTCTTTATCATGTGATTTGGTTGCTTATTCTGATGCTGATTTTGGTAGATGTAAAGTAGATAGAAGTAGCACATCAGGCACATGTCAATTTTTAAGATCATCGCTTGTGTCTTGGTCATCCAGGAAACAAGATTCTATATCTTTATCCATTATTGAGGTTGAGTACATAGCTGCTAGTAGTTGTGTTGCTCAAGTCCTTTAGTTAAAGTAATAATTAAAAAATTTTGGTATTAAGCAAGATCACATTCTAGTTTAGTGTGACAATACTAGTGCTATTAGTTTGACCAAAAAATCCTATCCAAAGACTCACGAAGGATATAGAAATTAGACATCATTTTATTAGGGATCATGTTTTGAAAGGTGATTTTAATATTAATTTCATTAGTACCGATTTACGAATTGAAGATATTTTTACAAAACTATTACCAGAAGAATGTTTCTGTACTTTAAGATGCATGCTTATAATGTTAGATCCTAATATTTAAAATTATATGTAGTTTGTTCTCACTTTTTGATGTTGTCAAACGGGGGAGAAGAGTAAAATGTTGATTAATATTAAGTCTATTTCATGCATACATTTAGGGGGAGCAACATTATTCATCTCTTGTGCATAAATTTTTTTTAGAAGAGAAATTTTGTTTTCAAAAACTATGATGAAAGGTCAATTTGCACCTTCATTTAGTTTGCATCATCAAAAAGGGGCAGATTATTAGCTTAATGAGCATCATGTTCAATCTGATCAATTTTGATGATAAGAAATGAATGCTTGGATATTCTAATGTATATTTTATGTGTTTCAGATATATTAATTACTAATTACATATCTAATACATCTCACAATATGTTTGAGAAAATTGCATGAATAGAAGAATGAAAGATGGATCAAAATGGATAATGTGAAGCTCAAGATACAATATTTTAAGTTATATGCATTTATAACTATCTTAGAAATTTATATAAGTTCATTGGCATGAATCAATTTTCTCACAACTTAATATATTATTTTTATTTATTTGAAATAATGATAATGAGATTAATTTATATATATCTCTATCTAATTAACATTCAATTATATGTTTCATACATATCATTTGAATTATCAAAATAATAAATGATAATAAATTATGACTATTAAGTATAATTAGTTTATATACTTAATATAATTAAATATTTAAATTTAATTTTACGGTTATATGATAACTAACATATGTATGATTATATATAAATTATATCATAATATTTAAATGTCATATTTCAAAATGAACAAAAATATATGGAAATTTGTCTTTTAGCCAAAGTCATTTTATAATCAAGGAATTTATATCTGATTTCATCTCCAACGGATTCCTTGGATATTTTATCCTTTAATTTGATAGGTTAAATGACCCACATTTAATTAAAATTGAATTTATTATGACTTTTCAAACACTAGCAGAGTTTAATAATGAATGCATGCAACATGCTTTGAATATATTAAAAGCCATATTTGATTATTTTTAACTTGCCCATGTGAATAGCCAAATTTTGGTTGGTTGAATTTAATATTTATTTAATATAAATTATATTTTATTGAATATTAAATTATTATATGATAAAATGATATTAGAGTAATATATTTTTTGAAAAAAATCAAAATGACCTTCTTGCTTATAAATAACCCTCATTCTCTTCATGAAAGCATTCCTACCAAATTCAAAATCTTAAAATCTAAGAGAAAAATTCCAAGATTTTCCTTCCAAGTGTTAGTTTATTTTTTATTTTTTTATTTATTTTATTTATTTTTGAAATTAAGTAAAGTGGTAGTTTTAATTTTATTTATTTTGGTTTTTTATTTTATTTAGTTTATTTATTTTTTTATTTTAGTTTATTTTAGGTTTAGGTTTAGGTTTATTTTTTAGTTTTGTTTTATTTTTATTTTATTTTTTTAGGTTTATGTATTATTTTTTTATTTTTAGGTTTAGGTTTAGATTTTTATTTTATTTTCTTAGGTTTAGGTTTTAGGTTTATCTTTTAGGTACATTTTTAGGTCTTTTTTAGTTTATGTTTAGGATTTTTAGTATATTTTATTTTATTTTATTTAGTTTTAGGTTTAGGTTTTGTTTATTTTTTGTTTTATTTTTATTTTAGGTTCAGTCTTTTTTTTTAGTTTAGGGTTTATGTTTTATTTTTATTTACTTTTAGGATTATTTTTTTAGGTTTAGGATTTTATTTACTTTTTATTTCATCTTATTTTAATTTTTTTAAATTTTTTATATTTAATTTTTATTTTATTTAGGTTTTTTATTTTTTACTTTAGTTTCAGTTTTTATTTATTTGATTTTAGTTTAGTTTTGATTTATTATTTTATTTTATTTTTAGGTTTAGGTTTTAAGATTTTATTTTAGGTTTATTTTATTTTTATTTTAAGTTTAGTTTTTTATTTTATTTAAGTTTTTTATTTTTAGGTTTATTTTATTTTTTAGTTTAGTTTAGGTTTTTATTTATTTTATTATGATTTATTTTTTATTTTTTATTTTATTTTATGTGTAGGTTTAGGTTTAGGTTTTAGTTAAGGTTTTTATTTTATTTTATTTTTTATTTTATTTAAGTTTATTTATTTATTTTATTTTATTTTAAGTTTTATTTAATGTTTTTAAGGTTTAGGGTTTTAAGTTTAGGGTTTATGGTTTAGGGTTTAGGGTTTTAGGGTTTAAGGTTAGTTTTAAGGTTTGGGGTGTAGGGTTAGGGTTTATTTTATTTTATATTTTGTTTTTTTTTTAAATTTAAGTAAACTAGTAGGTTTAGGTTTTACTTTAGGTTTTTATTTTAATTTATTTAGGTATAGGTTTATTTATTTACTTTATTTTTAGATTTTATTTAGTTTAGGTTAATATTTTAGGAGTGGTTAGTTTTAGAGAAGAGCATTTAGGGTTTGGGATTTAGGGATGGAGGTAGGTTTAGAGTTTAGGTTTTGGGTTTTTTAAAAAAAGTGGTAGAGTTTATTTAGTTTATTTTATTTAGTTTATTTTTTTAAATTTATTTTATTTTATTTAGTTTAGTTTATTTATTTTAGGTTTATTTATCTTTAGTTTAGGTTTTTTATTTTAGTTTATTTTTTAGGTTTAGGTTTAGGTTTATGTTTATGTTTTAGTTTAGTTTTAGTTTTATTTTATTTTTTAGGTTTATTTTTTTATTTTTGATTTTGAGGTTTGGGTTTAGGTTTTCATTTTATTTTTTTAGGATTAGGTTTTAGGTTTATGGTTTAGGGTTTTAGTTAGGGTTAGGTTTTATTTTTTATATTTTATATTTATTTTTTATTTTAATTAAGTAAAGTGTATGTTTAGGTTTACTTAGTTTATTTTTTTTTATTTTAGTATTTTCTATTTAGTTTAGTTTATTTATTTTAGATTAGGTTTTTTATTTTAGTTAATTTTTTAGGTTTAAGTTTTTTTTTAGTTTAGTTTTATTTTTATTTTATTTTTAGGTTTAGGTTTTATTTTTTATTTCTAGGTTTAGGTTTATCTTGTTATTTTATTTTTTTAAGTTTAGGTTTTAGGTTTTATTTTAGGTTTATTTTTATGTTTTATTTTTTAGTTTAGGTTTAGGTTTATTTTTAGTTTATTTTATTTAATTTAGTTTAGGTTTAGGTTTAGGTAATGTTTTGGTTTTATTTACTTTAGTTTAGGTTGGTTTATTTTATTTTGTTTATTTAATTTTATTTTAGGTTTAGTTTTTTTTTTAGGGTTTAGGTTTATTTTTATTTTTTAAGTTTATTTTTTAGGTTTAGGTTTTTAATTAGTTTTTAGGTTTAGGTTTAGGTTTAAGTTTAGGTTTATGTTTTGGTTTTAGTTTAATTTTTTATTTTATTTTATTTAAGTTTAGGTTTTTTATTTATTTAATTTTTAGGTATTATTTAGTTTAGGTTAAGGTTTTTACAATTTAGGGTTTAGGGTTTAAGATTTTTTTTAAATTAAGTAAATCGGTAGGTTTAAGTTTATTTAGTTTATTTTTTATTTATTCAGTTTATTTTATTTGGAGGCAATAGCACCATTGACAAAAACATGATTCACATTGAAAAGGTATCCAACCGATCAGTGTTGAAAGGAAAACACTAGAAAAATCCCAAGATCTAAACATCCACCTACTAACAGCAGTGGTAAAAACATTATTCCCAGCCAGATCAAAGCAAAAATTATACAAGGCTAATAGAGCCAAAAATAACCTTATTCAACAGTCTAACCCATATAGCATAGGCACTGGCAAAAGAGCTAACCAAGCAGCAAGCAATAGATCAGCAAGAAAACCAGTAAGCTAAATAGTACCACAACACAAAGAATCAGCTGGCTCAACAAAATAACCCAATATACCATCCAACCAATTGACAAAAGAGCAAATGAAATAAACCAGAGAATGAGACAAGCAGACCAGAAGGGAGGCAGTTCCATTACAAAGAATAAGAGCCATAATAAAATTCAAAAAGTAAACAGTCGAACAATCCATCGAATTAAGGGTAAATAGCCCAACAGCTAAGCAACCAAAGCCAGAGAGGGGGGCATTACCATCAACTCCCAAACCAGAGGGAAGAGGAGACCAAACAACACCCCAACCAGACATAGAAATTGCAAGAAGCACAATAATAAGAGGGAAAAGAAAAACAACAATAACAAATGGAAAATCACCTAATCCATCTAAGAGGGATGAAAAAGAGAACAACATAACCCAGTAAGTCCAGTAAAATAGCCGATAGTCCCATCTAAGAAAGCTAACAGTAGGTAAAGACAATACCCAGCATACGTAAGGGAAAAAAATAGCTACAGGTAACTAATAGAAGAGGCTGAAGAGCCAAACACCACATGAAGAGGAACACCAAAATATGCAGTAGAAAATTGAGAAAAGTAAAGAGCAGACCAAATAAAATATAAAAAAGGAAAAGACAAACATAGAAAGCAATTAAACCATACTAGAAAATAAAAAATTTCAAGTTAATTTCTGAGATAAGGTAAACAAGAGTTATCCAAATTAACCAAACTTCGCAATTGTCTAGGAAGATTAAAATTATCAAATAGAGTGAGCTCATTTAATCTAGCACCTAGATTAGCAAGATAATCAGCACAAACATTTCCTTCATGCCAAATGTGAGTGATTTTAAAGTAGACTTGAGAGAGGAGAGCTCTAGTATGGTTAAGAAGGTAGTATAAATCTTTGTTCCCCACCCTAGTGGAAGTCAACATGTCAATGAGTAATAGAGCATCCACTTCAATCCAAATATTGAACTAACCTTTTTACAAACAAATATCAATAGCTTTGTTAACAGCCATTAATTCAAAAGAGATAACATAATAAGCTTTTAGGGGATAAGCAAAAGCACAAATGACATTACCTTTAAAGTTTTAGCAAATTCCACCACAACCAAAAGCATTCTGAGATACTGAGCCATCAGTATTAATTTTGATAGTATTATTGTATGGTTTTATCCAATAAATAATCATATCTTCTTTACAATAGGATATCTCAGGCAGACTAAGGCCCAGCTTATTGACAACAAATCTGCAACCTCTAAAATGGGTGTTAGTAATTAAGCTAGCATTAAATAAAGAATGTATTTTTTTTAGTTCTAACAATAATCCTTTTATGGTTCATAGGGATACCATGATTTTTAGCATCATTTCCGTCCATCTATATGAACCATATAGGAGTGATGGCAATTAACACTTAAATGTGACCTTTCACTATTTCTTGAAAATAAGCATCATGAAGTTGATATAGAGATAAAGACCCATGGAAATAGTTAATATTGAAGAGATCATCATACCAAACCCATAATTTTGAGGAAATAGCACCATTGACAAAAACATGATTCACATTTTCAATGTGAAAACAGCAAGAATATTTAGAAGGCAACTGAAAGCCTTTATCCCACATCAAAGAATTGACATGAATGAAGTTTTTCAGAATTCTCCAAGTAAAGAGGAGTAAGAGATAGGGATAATGTTATTTCAAAGTTCAAAAAAGATATTAGAGAAACTATGAGAATCTCTAATATGATTCCAGACCTCTTTAAAAATAAAATCACCATTATGTGACAGCTTAAAAAGAATTAGATTCGGCTTGTTAAAAATGATAAGAATGTTAGTGAATTTATCCAAAAGAGAAATAAGAATATAATCAGTGAGTTTACTATCATTCCAATTATTATTAATCCAAAAGGAGTTCACTTTAATAGTAGCAGTTGAATGAGTAGATAATAAATCATCAATAGAACCACTATCAATCCAGTTGTCTTTCCAAAAGAAAGATGATCCTGAATTTATACCCCAAGAAATCAGGGATTCAGCTTCCCATTTGATGGAGCAAAGTCTTTTTCAAACTGGGGAGTCACCCACTTTATAAGGACAAATAAGAGGATGTTACCCTAGCAGTATTTAATAGTCATGAAGTTAGCCTAGAGACTATTTTTGCTCCTAAAATTTCACCAGAGTTTATGAGAGAATGCAATAATAGCTTCACGAATAGACTTATAGCCAAGCCCACCTTCAGCCAGGGTGCCACAACATTTATGCCAAGAAGTCCAATGCATCCTTTTAGAAAAATTGTTAGAACCCCTGAAGAAATTATTAAGGAGACGGTCTATTCTATTTATGGTTGAATTGGTAGGGATGATGGTTTGAATAAGATATAAAGGCATTGAATTTAGGGTACTCTTAAGAAAAGTAAGCCTACCACCAAAGGAGAGCAAGTGAAATTCCGAAACCAAAATTTTATTAGCAATTTTTTTAAATAGGTCATAAAAAAGTTGGGATCTTTTTTGACCTTTGAATAGAGGAGCACCTAAATATTTAATAGGGAGTTGTTGGTGTTTAAAGTTAGTGATTCTCAAGATTTGATTGATTTTATTACTGGAGATTTTAGAGGATGTAATGAAACAACTCTTGTCTTCATTAATAGAAAGACCACTTTCTTGAACAAAAATATTTAAGAAATTCTTAAGGCTTTTGAAGTGATGGATGTAAGCATTACAAAAAATAATGAAATCATCAGCAAAATTAAGATGGGGGATAGGTATACCACCAAGTGTTCTAAAGTACATGCTAGGATTGTTATTGAAAAGATCATTTAAGCACCTAGATAGTTATTCCATAGCATTAATAAATAGGGAAGGGGACAAAGGATCACCTTGTCTCAATCGATGGGAAGAAGGGAAGAAACTTAAGGCCTCACCATTAAGAATAATAGAAAACCAAGTATTACTAATACAATTTTTAATTAAGTAAATGAAATTATCAGAAAAGCCAAACAAATGAAGGATGTTTAAAAGGAAATCCCAGGAGATATTGTCAAAGGCTTTAGAAATATCTAATTTAAAAAGGATGTTGTCACCTCTAGTAGGAACATCCAAATCATGAACCTGCTCTTGAGCAAGAAGAATGTTATCAGATATAGATCTACCTCTAACGAACCCAGTTTGGTTAAGGGAGATAATTTTTTGAAGCAAAGGACTAAGTCTATTAGTAAGTATTTAAGCAATAAGTTTATGAAAGAAAGTACAAAGACAAATAGGTCTGAAATCACTCCAAGAATCAAGGTTATCAATTTTAGGTATAAGGACAATAGAAGTGCTAGAAAAATATCTAGGAATCGGATTACCAGTAAAGAAATCAACAACAACATCAATTAATTCATGCTTAATAATTGGCCAACAATGCTAGAAAAATTGAGTGGTATAGCCTTCCGGACCAGCAATAGAGTCAATGTCCATATTATAATGAACTTTACCAATCTCATCCTCCGTAGGCAACCTAGTAAGCAAATGATTGTCATCACTAGTAATAGTATAGGGGATCAAATGTGAGTTAGAAATAGCATCTAAAGTGTGGCTCTTGTTATGCATATTTCTAAAATGGTTAATAATAGATTCTTTAATCTCATTAGTGTTAGTGATCCGATCTTCATTATCACTTTTAATTTTTTGGATGTAGAGTTGAAACCTCTCTTTTTATTAAATAAAGCATGAAAATACCTGGTATTTCTGTCCCAATTAATAATATGTTTATTGGTAGCCTTTTTCCACTAGTAAGTTTCTTCCATATTCTGATAGTTAACCAGATTATCTTTGGCTTCATTCAAATCCTTTAGCTTAGAAAAATTAGTCAAAATAGCATTTTCAAGATTACAAACCAAAAGCTCCATATTTTTGATATTAGCAAAGAGATTTTTAAAATAATGCTTGTTCCACAAAACTAGGTTTTATTTAAGCCTTTTAAGCTTAAACCATAATCTAATCATGCCCCTAACCGAGTTGTCAGGGTGTAAAGAGGCCACCCAATTAGTGGCAACAACTTTTTAAAAATTGAGGTGGTGTATCCACATATTTTGAAATCTAAAAGAGGAAGAGGAAGATAATCTTTTAGCATTATTTTTAACTGAAATGAAAAGAGGAGCATGATCCGACAAAGTTTTACTAAAATGTTCAATAGAGGTAAGAGGTCATTAATTAATCCAATGTAAGTTGAAAAGGATTCTATTAAGGCGTTGCTAAAGTTTAGAGTTGTGCCAAGTGTAATTAGATCCAGTAAAACTAATGTCAGTAAGGTTGCAATCAAGAATCATATTAGAAAAATCTTCAATAGAATGAATATTGGGAGAGTAACCACCCCTTATTTCAAAGGAGAAAGGATAGTGTTGAAATCACCCCCAACTAGCCAAGGTTTGTTAATAGTTAAAGCAAAACTTCTCAAATTGTCCCAAAGAATATTCCTACCAGCTCTCTTACAGGAAGTATAAACAAAAGAGCCCAAAATAGAAGAATCACCAAAAGAGATCTAAACATTAACAACTTGTTGAAGATCATCTAAGATGGAAACATTTAAGGAATTATTCCAAAAGCACCAAATTTTATTACTAGTATTAGAGAAGAGATTATTAAAATCGGGCATTCTAGCAACATGATTGATCTTAGAAGCATGTATGAGAAGTTCAATAACAACAAGTAAAAATATATTATTAGTACGGCAGAGACTTCTAACATGATTACAAACAATGAGGGTTCCAATCGCCTAAACATTTCAAATAAGAGAATTAAACATAAAGAAAATAATAAATAAAATAATGGGAAATAAGAAAATAAAGGGGTTAGAAAGGAAACAACCTCTCCAAAGCTAACAAACCATTATTTATGAGAGGATGAACCAGTTCTAGTAGATCTGGTTGAGTTTTGTGCATTTTTTCTTTGAAAGATTTCTTTTTGAAAAAAGTTTATAATGCTCAATTTTTATCCAAAGTATCACCATCAGAAAGGGACTGATTAGAGGTATTAATAATAGGATCAGAATCTACTAGAACATTTCTAATCACAACTTCCCCTTCTTCAATTTTAGGATTAAGTTGAAAAGTGGGTTGAAGATGAATGTCAATCTTGGGATTAGGAGGAGAGGAAGTAGTATCATTAAGATCACAAATATAAGTGTCAGATTCTGAGTTTTGTTCCAGATTTTCAGCGTTATTCAAATTTTCATTCAAATTATCATTAAAATTCTCATGCTCATCAATTACAAGAGGCAAGGAAACCTGAATAGATTCATTTGTGAGGGAATTATCATTTTTTCAGCCTCTTTTAAATTTGAATTAACTTGAAAAGGCAAGTTATCATGTAGAGAAGGATTGATTGGCAAACCCTCAGATTCAACATTAGTAATATATTTGAATTGATTAGATTGAGTGGTGGTAGTAGCATTATTAAGAACATTAGTGGATTCCAAAGAGGCTAAAATAATATTACCATTTGAGTTGCATTAAGCACATCAATTGGTTTTTTGACTTTATCATTAGGTAGAGTAGAGTTAGGATCATTCAAAATTTTCTTTTTTAGATGTGGGTGAAGAACAAATCACTCAGAGTTATCATGCCCGTGAATTTTACAGTGTGAACAAAAGCTGAAAAGTTTTCAAATTCATTTAAAAATAGCCAAACTTTTTTGAACCAATCCATACTTCCTTAGGATATTTTTTAGAAATATCAAGTTCAATCGTTATATGAGCAACATAAGGATGGGATCTCACGCGTGGCATCAATTTGAAGCGATTGAAAAGAAGAGACAAATAAAACTTGATGAGTAATATAGTGAATCTCATATTCGAAAAAGCCAAACACACAAGAACAATCAATGATTCCTCCTTTATGTAAAAAATGGGAGACCACTTTAACAATCGCATTTGGCAATTGAATACGAAAGAAGATCGACGAGAGAAAACCCTTGAGTAATCCAAATCATTCATAAGTTGAATCAAAACATGTCTAGGATCGATCAAACCAATAGAGAAAGCAGCCGAGAGTTTAAGGTTATGAAAAAAATAATGAATTTTGTCCATGTTTGAACGTCGCAAAGAAAATTTACCAACCAAAGTAAATTCAAAAGGCTTTGCAAGCTTCTCGACATCAAGATCTGAACACATGATCGCAGGGGTGCCACAAAATGAAGTCAAAATCAGATTCACCGAATCAGAGGAGGAAAGGCTCTTACAAGATAGAGCATCCTTAAAGGATTTAATAACAGGCACAACAAGAGGGACATTAGATTACGAAATACCCAAGAAATCTGATGCCCTAGCTGGCACATCCAAAAAGGATAAAGCAAGCTCTGGGGCCAATGGAATAGCTTCCATCTTTAATAGATACACATCACCCGCGCGGCTAGAGCAAAACCAAGCAAAAAAATTTTGATCAAGATTGTTGAAGAATCACCAAACTGCAAGAAGAAAATGCTCCAAAAGGGAAAAATGAAATCGCCAGAGCATCGTAGGAAGGAGGGTTTAGGTTTAGGGTTTTTTTTTAGGTTTAGTTTTTATAATTTATCTTTAGGTTTTTAGGTTTTTTAGGGTTTAGGGGTTAAGGTATAAGGTTTTAGGGTTTAGGGTTTTGGGGTTTAGAGTTTAGGGTTTACGGTTAGGGTTTAGGGTTTAGGGTTTAGGGTTTAGTAGTTATAGGTTTAGGTTAACAGGGTTTATATTTATTTTAAGGTTTAGTTTAAGGTTTAGTTTAGACTTTAGGTTTGGTTTAGGGTTTTATTAGTTTAAGTTAAGGTTGAGGTTTTAGGTTTTAGGTTTAAAGTTTAGTCTTTAGTTAGGAGTTAAGTTTTAGTTTAAGGTTTAGGTTTAGGTTTGAAATTGATTTGAGGTTTTTGTTTAAGTTTAGGAGTTTAGATTTTAGGTTTAGGTAGGAGTTAGTTTTAGGGTTTAGAGCTTAGGGTTTAGGATTTAGGATTTAGGGTTTAGGGTTTAAGGTTTAGGGTTTATTTTCTAAATTAAGTGAACTCATAGGTTTAGATTTATTTAGTTTATTTTTGAATTATTTTAGTTTATTTTTTTATTTAGGCTTATTTTTATTTTTAGGGTTTAGGGTTTAAGGTTTAGGGTTTAATGTTTAGGCTTAAGCATTTAGGGTTTACAGGGTTTAGGGTTTAGGGTTTTAGGGCATAAGGTTTAGGGTTTGGGGTTTGGGTTTAAGGTTTAGGGTTTGAGGGTTTATTGTTATTTAGGGTTTAGGATTTAGGGTTTAACAGTTTAGGGTTGTTTAGGGTTGTTTAGGGTTTACAGTTGTAGGTTTATAGTTTGTGATTGTAGGTTTAGGTTTGTAGGTTTAGGATTTAGGGTTTAAGGTTAGTTTTAGCATTTAGGGTTTACGATTTAGGGTTTAGGATTTAGGGTTTAAGGTGTAAGGTTTAGGGTTTTTTTAAAAATAATGTAAACCAGTAGGTTTAAGTTTATTTAGTTTACTTTTTTAAATATTTTAGTTTATTATATTATTTTTATTTTTATTTAGTTTAATTTTTTATTTTTAGGGTTTAGGGTTTAGGGTTAAAGGTTTTAAGATTTTTTTCCCTATGATCCGCGATCAAGCTGTGGTTTAAGGTTTAAGTTTAAGTTTATGGTTTAAGGTTTAAGATTAATTTTAAAGTTAAAGTTTAAAGTTTAAGGTTTTAGGGTTAATGCTTTGAGGGTTTAGGGTTAAGGTTAATATTTAGGGTTTAGTGTTTAAGCTTTAAGGTTTATGGTTTTTAGGGTTTATGGTATGGTTTAGGGTTGTTTAGGATTTAGCATTTAGGGTTTAGGATTTAGAGTTTAGGGTTTAGAGTTTAGGGTTTGGGGTTGTAGAGGGTTTAGGGGTATAGGGTTTAGGGTTTCAGAGATCAGGGTGTAAGGTTTTGGGATTAGGGTTTAGGGTTTAGGATTAAAGGTTTAGGGTTTAGGGATAAGGTTTTGAGGTTGTAGGTTTAGGGTTTAGGGTTTAGAGTTTAGCGTTTAAGGTTTAGGATTTAAGGTTAGGGTTTAGGGTTTAGGGTTTAAGGTTTAGAGCTTTTATTTTTGTTTTATTTTATTTTATTTTTGGTTTATTTTAGGTTTATTCTCTTATTATTTTACATTTAGTTTTTATTTATTTAGGTTTTTTATTCTTAGCTTTAATTTATTTTTTAATTTAGTTTGGGTTTTATTTATTTTATTTTAGTTTTTTTTTATTATTTTTAGGTTTAGGTTCAGGTTTTAGTTTAGGTTTTTATTTTATTTTATTTTTTTATTTTCTTTAGGTTTAGGTCTTTTTATGTATTTTATTTTTAGAATTTATTTAGTTTAGGTTTAGGTTTCTAGGTTTTTAGGGTTTAGAGTTTAGGGTTTAGGGTATAGGGTTTTAGGGTTTAGGGTTTTAGGGTTTAGGGTTTAGGGTTAGGGTTTAGGGTTTAGGGTTTAGTGTTTAGGGTTTAGGGATTTAGGGTTTAGGGTTTAGGATTTAGGGTTTAGGGTTTAGGGTTTAGGATTTAATGTTTTTTAAATTAAGTAAATCGGTAGGTTTAGGTTTATTTAGTTTATTTTTTAATTATTTTATTTTATTTTATTAAAGGTTTAGGGTTTAGGGTTTAAGATTTTAGGGTTTATGCTTTTATGGTTTAGGGTTTAGGGTTAAGGTTTAAGGTTTAGGGCTTAGGGTTTAGTGTTTAGGCTTTAGATTTTATGATTTTAAGGTTTAGGGTTTAGGGTTTAGGGTTTAGGTTTTAAGGTTTAGGGTTTAGGGTTTGGGTTTAGGGTTTACGATTTAGGGTTTAGGATTTGAGGGTTTATGGTTGCTTTGGGTTTAGGGTTTAGGGTTTAAGGGTTAGGGTTTAGGGTTTAAGATTCAGAGTTTAGTGTTTAAGGTTTAGGGTTGTAGGGTTTAGGGTTTAAGTTAGGTTTAGTTTAGGTTTAAGTTTAGTTTAGGTTTAGTGTGGTTTTAGGGTTTAAAGTTTATGGTGTTTTAGGGTTTAGGATTGTAGGTTTAAGGTTTTGGGTTAAGGGTTTAGGGTTGTAGGTTTAGGGTTTAGGGCTTAGAGTTTAGCGTTTAAGGTTTAGGATTTAAGGTTTAGGGTTTAGGGTTTAGCATATAAGGTTTATGGTTTTTATTTAGCTTTTATTTTGTTTTATTTTGAATTTATTTTAGGTTTATTTTATTTTTATTTTATGTTTACTTTTTATTTTATTTAGGTTTTTTATTCTTAGGTTTATTTTATTTTTAATTTAGTGTAGGTTTTATTTATTTTATTTTTGTTTATTTTTATTAGTTTAATTTATATTATTTTTTAGGTTTAGGTTTAGATTTTATATTTTTATATTTTTATTTAGGTTTAGGCTTTTTTATTTATTTTATTTTTAGAATTTATTTAGTTTAGGTTTAGGTTTTTAGGTTTTTATGGTTTAGGCTTTAGGGTTTATGCTTTAGGGTTATAAGGTTTAGGGTTTTGTAGTTTATGTTTTAGTGTTATGATTTAGGGTTTAGGGTTTAGTGTTTAGTGTTTAGGGTTTAGGGTTTATGATTTAGGGTTTTGGGTTTATTTCGGATTTAGGGTTTAGGGTTTAGGGTTTAAGGTTTTAGGATTTAGGGTTTAAGGTTTAGGGTTTCTTAAACTTTAGGGTTTAGGGTTTATGATTGTAGGTTTAGGGTATAGGGTTGTAGGTTTATGGTTTAGGGCTTAGAGTATAGGGTTTAAAGTTTAGGGTTTTAGGTTATAGGGTTTAGGTTTTAGGGTTTATGGTTTTAGGGTTTAGGGTTTAGTGTTTAGGGTATAAAGTTTAGGGTTTAGGGTTTAAGGTTTATGGTTTAGGTTTTTCAGGGTTTAAGTTTAAGGTTTAGGGTTTAAGGTTTAGGGTTTAGGGTTAGGGTTCTGGTTTTTGATTAGGGTTTAGAGTTTTTGGTTTTTTTAACAGAAAACAAATTCAGATTCTACATTTCTTCTTTTAGATATCATTAACGAAATAACACACCAAGTTTTCTATGACACAAGCGACGACATGGATAAAAAATGAACATGCATAGAAATCAAATAGGTCCAGTGTAAAGGCACAATTCCATAACTTTTAGGTTTTATATTAAGGTTTATTTTCTCAGTTTAGGTATTTATTTAAATTTTATTTTATTTTATTTTAGGTTTATTTTAATTTTATTTTACATTTAGTTTTCATTTTATTTAGGTTTTTTTATTTTTTAGTTTTCTTTAAGTTTTTATTTATTTTATTTTATTTTTATGTTTATGTTTAGGTTTTAGTTTAGGTTTCTATTTATTTTTTATTTATTTTATTTTATTTAAGTTTATTATTTTATAGGTTTTATTTTGTTCAGGTTTAGGTTTTTAGGTTTTTAAGGTTTATGGTTTAGGGTATAGGGTTTTATGATTTAGGGTTAGTGTTTAGGGTTTTAGGGTTTAGGGTTTAGGGTTTAAGGTTAGTTTTGGGTTTAAGGTTTAGGGTTTTAGGGTATAAAGTTTAGGGTTTTGGGTTTAGGGTTAGGGATAGGGTTTAGGGTTTAGGGTTTAGGGTTAGTTTAGGGTTTAGGGTTTAGGGTTTAGGGTTTAGTTTTCGGATTTAGGGTTTAGGGTTAGGGTTTTTTTCTTTTATTTTTATTTTTTTTAAATTATGTAAATAGGTAGGTTTAGGTATATTTATTTTATTTAGTTTATTTTTTATTTATTTTGGTTTATTTTATTTTGTATTTTTATTAAGGTTTGTATTCATTTTAATTTAGTTTAGTTTATTTATTTTAGATTTATTTATTTTAGTTTAGGTTTTTTAAATTTATTTTATTATTTAGGTTTAAGTTTACTTTTTATTTTAGTTTTATTTTTATTTTATATTTTAGGTTTACATTTTATTTTTTAATTTTAAGTTTAGGTTTAGGTTTTTATTTTATTTTTTTTTAGGTTTAGGTTTTGTGTTTTTATTGTAGGTTTATTTTTAGGTTTTATTTTTTAGTTCAGGTTTAGGTTTATTTTTAGTTTTTTTTATTTTATTTAGTTTAGGTTTTTGTTTAGGTTTTATTTATTTTAGGTTTAGGTTTAGGTTTTAGTTATTTTAGTTTAGGTTTTGGTTTATTTTATTTTTACTTTAGGTTTTATTTTTTATTTATTTTTAGCTTTTATTTTTATGTTTATTTTTTAGGTTTAGTTTTTTATTTTTTTATTTAATGTTTATTTTATTTTTATTTGAGTTTTAGTTTTTATTTTATATCATTATTTTATTTTTTAGTTTAGTTTAGGTTTTTATTTATATTATTTTAGTTTAGTTTTTATTTTTTTTATTTTTTATTTTATTTTCTTTTTAGGTTTAGTACGGTTTTAGTTCTATTTCATTTTATTTTTTTATTTGATTTTCCTTTAAGTTTATTTATTTATTTTATTTTATTTGTTTTATTTAGTTTAGGTTTAGGTTTTTAGCTTTTTAGGGTTTTGGGTTTATGGTTTAGGGTTAATTTAGGGTTTAGGGTTGGTTAGGGTTTAGGGTTTAAGGTTTATAGGGTTTTTTTTTGGGAAAGTTAGAATTTTATTACCATAAAAGGAAACGATACAATGTCCTTAAAAGGGGTTAAGCTCTAAAATTCTACTGCGCTCAGACCAACAAAAAAGTTAAAGAGAAAATCCCCCATTTAAGTACATTAGAAAAAAAAAGAAAAAAAAAGAACAAATACAATAGTTGAAAAGTATAAGAGAAAAAGTCACAGAGTAAGACTAAAACAAATCCTGAAAATAGTAAAAGGATGAGTCAGCAGCAGTTCATGATTCCTTTGAGAAAGTAAATTAAGCAAGATCCACAACAGTAACACTTGGGTTGGCTGAGTAATGGCCATTCCCTCTGTAAAGTTCCAACCTATAAAAGAAATCTGTAAAACACTACAAAGGAAAAAGTCATAGCTAAAAAGGATAAGGATAAAGATAGGAAAAGGAGAGAGCCGAGAAAGAGAAGGCTTAGGCTCAGTTAGGATCTTCTCAAGAGGCAACAATTCATATGAGCATCCAAACTTTATAACGAAGGGTTACAATCATATGCAATGCTACCAACTAGAGAGAACATGTGAGTAACACCAAAGACATCATAGCCAGCATACCTGATAGAAGCAAGCATCCAAGGCTAGCAGTTCATAGAGTTTTAGATCATGCACCATTAAACAAAGAGCAACTGACCAGCAACTAGATTGCAGCCAAACCATCAAACAAAAACCACAACAGACTAATCACAATAACCTAGAGGGAGGCTAGAACAAAGTCAGAACACCAACAACAGCCATTATCCAAATATCCATCCAAGCTCCAAATTAGGGAAAACTAGAACTAGCCATCAGCAAGCACCAGACCCATGCCAATTAACAAAGAAACATCCAACAAAACCAAGATAGGAGCCCACAAGCCAAAGTCCCAACAAGTAGCCTTCACCAAGCCAAACCAGGGTGAGCAACCACAAATGATTAAACAACTCAGAAATGGAACCATCAATTGAAGGAAACATAAGCTGCAGCCAGTGCAAATCACCAGAAGATAAAACAACTACACAAAAGGGGGCTAAAGGCAACCAACAAACACCAGAAACCAAAAAGTCGAATCCAAAAGAATGAAGAAAGGTTTGACCAACATAATAAAAAGGCTCCAGCAAATTGTCCAACAAGAAGGAAAAGACCAACAAGGAAAAAAAATCAACCAACGAAGATTCCAAAGATAACTAAAAGTCCTCCAACCAAATAGCTAAGTAAAACCACTAGAGAATAGCCCATCATAAGTAACCAAAAGGAAGCATCCCAGGACCAATGAAAAGAAACCAACAAAGCGACACAAGGAGGTCCAAAAAAACATAGCCACCATAGAAAGGCAACAAGTAGCTAGACTAGTGAAAACTTCCCAACAACAAAGACAAACCACAGAGGATAATTACAACATAAAGTTTTCATTTTAGTTTAAGTTTATTTATTTTAAGTTTATTTATTTTAGTTTAAGTTTTCATTTTAGTTTTCCTTTTAGGTTGAGGTTTAAGTTTATGTTTATTTTTTTAGTTTAGTTTTTTTTTTCTTTGTAGGTTTAGGTTTTATTTTTTATTTTTAGGTTCAGGTTTAGGTTTTTTTTAAGGTTTAGGTTTTAGGTTTTTATTTTAATTTTATTTTTAGGTTTTATTTTTTTATTTTAAGTTTAACTATATTATTAGTTTATTTTATTTTATTTTGTTAGGGTTTAGGTTTAGTTTATTTTAAGTTTAGGATTAGGTTTTATTTATTTTAGTTTAGTTTATTTTATTTTAGGTTTACATTTATTTTAGGTTTAGGTTTTTTTTAGTTTAGGGTTTAGGTTTTATTTTTTATTTATTTTTAGGTTTAGGTATTTATTTAGTTTTTATTTTACTGTATTTTAGGTTTATTTTTTATTTTACATATAGTTTTTACTTTATTTAGGTTTTTTATTTTAGGTATATTTTATTTTTTAGTTTAGTTTAGGTATTTATTTATTTTAGTTTAGTTTAGTTTTTAATTTTTTTATTTTATTTTTATGTTTAGGTTTAGGTTTAGATTTTAGTTTAGGTTTTTATTTTATTTTATTTAGGTTTAGGTTTTTTTCTTAATTTTATTTTTAGGTTTGATTTTATTTAGGTTTAAGTTTAGGTTTTTAAGATTTGTGGTTTAGGGTTTAGTTAGGGTTTGGGGTTTAGGGTTTAGGTTTTATGATTATAGGTTTTAGGATTTAGGGTTTAGGGTTTAGGGTTTAGGATTTAGGGGTTAGGGTTAGGATTTTAGGGTTTAGGGTTTAGAGTTTAGGGTTAACTTTAGGGTTTAGTGTTTAGGGTTACAATGTTTTTTTTATTTTTCCTTTTATATATTTATTATTTATATTTTTATATCGAGTAAACTAGTAGGTTTAGTTTTACTTAGTTTATTTTTTATTTATTTTAGTTTAGTTTAATTTTAGGGGTTTAGGGTTTAGGGTTTAAGGTTTAGGGTTAGTTTTAGGGTTTAGGGTTTAAGGTTAAGGTTATTTAATTTTTATTTTTATATATTTATTTCTTATGTTTTTATAGTAAGTAAACTAGTAAGTATAGGTTTAATTAGTTTATTTATATTTATTTTAGTTTATCTTAATTTTAATTTTTATTTAGGTTTTTTTCTATTTTTATTTACCTTAGTTTATATATTTTGGGTTTATTTATTTTAGTTTAGGTTTTTTGTTTTGGTTTACTTTTTTATGTTTATGTTTATGTTTAAGTTTAGGTTTATTTTTTAGGTTTAGATTTAGGTTTAGGTTTTAGTTTAGGTCTTTATTTTATTTTATTTTTTTATTTTATTTTGGTTTAAGATTAATTATTTATTTTATTTTTAGGTTTTATTTAGTTTAGGTTTAGGTTTTTAGCTTTTTAGGATTTAGGATTCAGGATTTAAGATTAGTTTAGGGTTTCAGGTTTAGGGTTTAGGGTTTGGGGTTTAGGATTTAGAGTTTAGGGTAGGGTTTAGGATATAGGGTTTAGGTTTTAGAGTTTAGGGTTTAGGGTTTTATGGTTTAGGGTTTAGGGTTTAGGTTTTAAGTTTAGGGTTTAAGGTTTTTAGTTTTTTTTTTAACAGAGAATAGATACAGATTTAACATTTCTTCTTTTTCTATTTCATTTACCAAGTAACACACGAAGTTTTCTAAGACACAAGTGATAACATAATTAACAAATTATCACGCATAGAGCAGATCAAAAATCTAAGATAACTAGAACTACCTTTACTGTGAAGACACAGTTCTAGAAGCAGCAGATCAGAAAGGAAGTTCTTTAGTTTCACCAGTTTTCATCAGAACCACCCTAGCCTCTCGAGTAGCGGGATCCACCATCATATCCCCGATCTCTCCCCCCGCGACCACCACGGTTATAACCTCCATCAAATTGATTTTTAGCTTTTAAGGTTTTCAGGGTTTAGGGTTTGGGGTTTAGGGTTTACGATTTAAGGTTGTGGGTTTTAGGGTTTAGGGTTTATGGTTTATGGTTTTTTATGGTTCAGGGTTAAGGGTTTTAGAGTTTATGGTTTAAGATTTATGATATTTTAGGGTTTAGGGTTTAGTGTTTATTTTACATTTAGGGTTTCCTTTTTAAAAATAAATAAATAAACTCATAGGTTCAGGTTTATTTCATTTATTTTTTTATTTTTATTTAGGTTTATTTTTTAATTTTATTTAGTTTAGTTTATTAATTTAGGTTTATTTATTTTATTTTATTTTTTAGGTTTAGGTTATAGGTTTATGTTTATTTTTATTATATTTTTTATGTTTAGGTTTTAATTTTTATTTCTAGGTTTAGGTTTAGGTTTTAATTTTCTTTTTTTATGTTTAGGTTTTAGGTTTCTATTTTATTTTTATTTTAAGGTTTTATTTTTTAGTTTTATTTTATTTTATTTTATGTTTATTTTTTATATTTAGTTTAGTGTTTAGGTTTCATTTATTTTAAGTTTAGGTTTAGGTTTTATTTATTTTAGTTTAGGTTTAGGTTTATTTTATTTTGTACATTTAGATTTTTTTTAGTTTAGGGTTTAGTTTTTATTTTATTATTTATTTAAGGTTTTATTTTTAGGTTTATTTTTTATTTAGGTTTTAGCGTTGTAGGTTTAGCGTTTAGGGTTTTGGGTTTTGGGTTTTTGGTTTATGGTTTATGGTTTAGGGTTTAGGTTTTAGGTTTAGGGTTCTAATTTTACTTTAGGGTTTAGGGTTTTTGGTTTAAATTTATTTGAATAGAGAACAAATTCAGATTCAACATTTCTTCTTTTTGATTTTATCGACCAAGTAACACACCAAGTTTTCTAAGACACAAGCGACGACATAGATAAAAAATGAACATGCATAGAGCAAATAAAAAACCCTAGATAACTAGAACCGTCTATACTATAAAGTAACAGTTCCATAGGGAATAGATTGGATCGTCTGTTCTTTAGTTCCTCTAGTTCCCATTAGAACCATCCTGGTCTCTCGAGTAGTGAAATCCACCATCATATCATCTATCTCTCCCTCTGCCACAACCACGACTGTAACCTTCATCGCTCCTCTCGCCTCCATAGCCACCACTGCTTCCACCACTACCTCCATATCCACCAGCACCTCTAGATCCCCCAGCACCACTGTGATAACTGCTGCCTCTGCCTTCTCCTCCACCGCTAGATCTAGACTGAGCTTAGTTGACTGTGATGTTCCTAGAATCAAGGTTCTACCTAATCTTAGGATTTAGGTTTAGGTTTATGTTTATTAGGTTTTATAGTTTAGGTTTATTTTTTAATGTATTTAGTTACTCTAGGTTGAGGTTTAGGGTTTGGGGTTTTGAGTTTAGGGTTAGGGTTTAGGGTTTAGGGTTTAGGATTTTAGGTTTTTTGCTTTTAAGGTTTAGGATTTAGGGTTTAGGGTTTAAAAAATATGCTTTAGGGTTTAGGGTTTTCAGGGTTTAGGGTTAGTTTAGGGTTTAGGGTTTAGTGTTTAGGTTGATGGTTTAGGGTTTTAAGGTTTAGGGTTGTTTAGAATTTTGGGTTTAGGGGGTTTTTTTGGGGGAAAGTTAGAATTTTATACCCAAAAAAGGAAAAGATACAATGTTCTTAAAAGGGGTAAAGCCCTAAAATTCTACTGCTCTCAGAGCTACAAGAAACCTAGAGACCTAAACTCCCATCTAAGTACATTAGAAAAAGAAAAGAAAATAAAAGAGCAAATACAATAGCTAAAAGGCATAATAATAAAAGACACAGAGTAAGACTAAAACAAATCTTGAAAATAGTAAAAAGATGAGTCAGCAGTTGTTCATGATATCTTCAAGAAAGCAAGATAAGCAAGATCCACAGTAACAACACTTGGGTTGAATGAGTAACGACCATTCCCTCTGTAAAGTTCCAACCTATAAAAGAAATCTATAAAACACTACAAAGGCAAAAGTCATAGCTAAAAAGGATCACGATAAAGAGAGGAAAAAGGAGAGAGTTGAGAAAGAGAATGCTTAGGCTAAGTGAGGGTCATCTCAAGGGTCAACAATACATATGAGCATCCAAACTTTATAAAGAAGGGTTACAATCACATGCAATTCTACCAACTAGAAAGAAGAGGTGAGTAACATCAAAGCCATCATAGCCAACATCCATGATACATGCAAACATTCAAGGTCAGCAGTCCATAGAGATCCAGATCCTGCACCATTAAACAAAGAGCAATTAGCCAACAACCAGCTAACAGCCAAGCCACTAATCAAAAATTTTAGCAGACTAATCACAATAACCCAGAAAGAGGCTAGAGCAAAGTCAGAACAGCAACAATAGCCATTATCCAAATACCCATCCAAGCTCTAAACTAGGAAAAACTAGAACCAGCCATCAGTAAGCACCAAGCCAATGCTAATTAATAGAGAAACAACCAACAAAACCATGAAAGGAGCCCTCAAGCAAAAGTCCCAACAAGTTACAGTCACCAAGTCAAACCTGGGTGAGTAACCATAAATGACTAAACAGCTCAGAATTGAAGACATCAACTAGCAAAAAGTAATTCGAGTTCAAGAGAAGTGCTAACAAACCAACCAATACAGAAAATAGAGTAATGCCAGAGTAGAAGCCATCTCATCCACCAGCGACTAGAGTAACAATGCAGAGAAGACGGGAACCACCATGTAGCAACCACAAGGCTGAAAAAACCAAGCCAACCTAGCATGGAAAGATAGGAACCACCATGTAGCAACCACCAGGCCAACCCAAAAGAAAGAGGTCAAAAACATAACCCAGCTCATGCTAGAAAGTGAAAATAAGTTTAGGGTTTAGGGTTTAGGGTTAGGGTTTAAGGTTTAGGGTTTAGAGTTTAGGCTTTAGGGTTTAGGGTTTTGAGGGTTTAGGGATTCAGGTTTAGGGTTTAAGGTTTAGGGTTTAGGGTTTAGGGTTTAGGGCTTTAGGGTTTTGGGTTTAGGGTTTAAGGTTTAGGGTTGTAAGGGGGTTTAGGGTTAGTTTAAGGTTTAGGGCTTAGGGTTTATGGTTTAGGTTAGTTTAGGGTTTATGGTTTAGGGTTAAGGGTTTATTGCTTTTTAGGGTTTATGGTTTTTACGGGTTTAGGGTTTATTTTACGTTTAAGATTTTTTTTTAAAATTAAGTAAACTAGTAGGTTTAGGTTTATTTAGTTTATTTTGAATTTATTTTAGTTATTTTATTTTTTATTTTTATTTAAGTTTTTTATTTTTGTTTAATTTAGTTTATTTATTTTAGTTTAAGTTTTCTATTTTAATTTATTTTTTAAGTTTATATATATTTTTTAGTTTAGTTTAACTTTATTTTATTTTTTAGGTTTAGGTTTTATATTTTATTTTTAGGTTTAGGTTTTAGGTTTTTATTTTAGGTTTATTTTTAGGTTTTATTTTTTATTTTAGGTTTAAGTTTATTTTTAGTTTATTTAATTTTATTTAGTTTAGGGTTTAGGTTTAGTTTATTTTAAGTTTAGGTTTAGGTTTTATTTATTTTAGTTTTGTTTATTTTAGTTTAGGTTTAGGTTTATTTTATTTTGTTTAGTCTAGTTTAAGGTTTATTTAGATTAGGGTTTAGGATTTATGTTTTATTTATTTTTTTGTTTAGGTTTTTATTTAGTTTTTATTTTATTTTATTTTATTTTTATTTTAAATTTTGTTTTTATTTTATTATGGTTTTTTAGTTTTAGGTTTATTTTTTTAGTTTAGTTTAGGTTTTATTTTAGTTTAGTTTCTATTTTTTATTTTATTTTATTTTTAGGTTTAGATTTAGGTTTGGGTTTTACTTTAGGATTTTATTTTAATTTTTTAATTTATTTTGGTTTAACTTTTTTTTTTTTTTTTTTTTAAGTTTTATTTAGTTTAGCTTTAGATTTTTAGGTTTTTAGGGTATATGTTTTAGGATCTAGGGTTTAGGGTTTAGGGTTTGGGGTTTAGAGTTTAGGGTTTAGGGTTGTAGGTTTCAAGTTTAGGGTTTACTGTTTAGGGTTTATGATTTAGGGTTTAGTGTTTAGGGTTTTAGGTTTTAGGGTTAGATTTATGGTTCATGGTTAGTTTTAGGGTTTAGGGTTTAGGGTTATGATTTTAAAAAAAATTAAATTAACCTATAGGCTTAGGTTTTTTTATTTTATTTAGTTTTTTATTTTATTTTATTATATATTTTTAATTTGGTTTTTTTAAAATTTTTATTTAGTTTAGTTTATTTATTTTAAGTTTATTTATTTTAGCTTAGGTTTTTTATTTTAGTTTATTTTTTAGGTTTAGGTTTAGGTTTAAGTTTATTTTTTAGTTTAGTTTTATTTTTATTTTTATTTTTATTTTTAGGCTTAGGTTTAAGTTTTAGGTTTTTATTTTAGGTTTATTTTAAGGTTTTGTTTTTTCTTTTAGGTTTAGGTTTATTTTTAGTTTATTATATTTTACTTAGTTTCGGTTTAGGTTTGGGTTTAGTTATTTTAGGTTTAGGTTTAAGTTTTATTTATTTTAGTTTTGTTTATTTTAGTTTAGGTTTTATTTTTTAAAATTTTTTATTTTAGGTTTAGGTTTTTTTAGTTTAGGGTTTAAGTTTTATTTTTTTTTATATTTTTTAGGTTTATTTTTTAGGATTAGGTTTTTATTTAGTTTTTATTTTATTTTATTTTTATTTTAGGCTTAGTTTTTATTTTATTTAAGTCTTTTATTTTTTAATTTAGTTTAGGTTTTTATTTATTTTATTTTATTTATGTTTTTATTTATTTTGTTTTATTTTCTTTTTTAGGTTTAAGTTTAGGTTTAGGTTTAGGTTTTTATTTTATCTAGTTATTTTTAATTATGATTAGGGGTTTTATTTATTTTATTTTTAGGTTTTATTTAGTTTAGATTTAGGTTTTTAGATTTTTAGGGTTTAAGGTTTAGGGTTTATAGTTTAGGGTTTAGTGTTTAGGGTTTAGGTTTTAGGGTTTAGGGTTTCTGGTTTAGGGTTTTAGGGTTTAGGATTTAGTGTTTCTGGTTTAGGGTTTAGGGTTTAGGGCTTTTATGGTTTAAGGTTTAGGGTTTATGGTTTAAGTTTTCAATTTAGGGTTCAAGCTTTAGTTTAGGGTTTAAGCATTTTGGTTTTTTTAACAGAGAATAAATTTAGATTCAACATTTCTTCTTTTCGATTTCATCAACCAAGTAACACACCAAGTTTTTTAAGACACAAGAGCCAATGTAGATCAAAATTGAGCATTCATAGAGCAAATCAAAAACCCTCGATAACTAGAATCATCTCTACTATAAAGACACGGTTCCATAAGCAACAGATCAAAAACCCTCCATATCTACCAGCACCTCCAGATCCCCCACCACCATAATGATAATAGTTGGCTCCACCTTCGCCTCCATTGCCAGATTTGGACTGAGCTTGGTTAACAGTGATGTTCCTGTTGTCAAGGTTCTGCCTATTCTTAGGGTTTTGGTTTAGGTTTAGGTTTATTAGGTATTAGAATTTAGGTCAATTTTCTAATTTATTTAGTTACTTTAGGTTTAGGTTTAGGGTTTGGGGTTTAGCATTTAGGGTTTACGATTTAGGGTTTAGGGTTTTAGGTTTTATGCTTTTAGGGGTTAGTGTTTACAATTAGGGTTTAGAGTTTAGGCTTCAGTGTTTAGGGTTTAGGGTTTAGGATTTTTAGGTTTTAGGATTAAATTAGGGTTTAGAGTTTTAGGGTTTAGGGTTATTTAGGTTTTAGGCTTTAGGATTTAGGGGAGGGGGAGGGGTTAGAATTTTATTACCATAGAAGGAAAAGATACAATGTCATTAAAAGGGTAAAGCTTTAAAATTTTACTCATCTTAGAGCTATAAGAAACCTAAAGAGCTAAACTCCCATCTAAGTACTTTAGAAAAAGAAAACAAAACAAAGGAGAAAATACAACAGCTAAAAAGCATAAGAGAAAAATACACATAGTAAGACAAAAATAAATCCTAAAAACCATAAAAGAGTGAGTCGGCAGCAATTCATGATTTCTTTGAGAAAGCAAGATAAGCAAGATCCACAGCACCAACACTTGGGTTGATTGAGTAACAACCATTCCCTTTGTAAATTTCCAACATATTAAAGAAATCTGCTACACACTACAAAGGCAAAAGTCATAGCTAAAATGATAAGGATAAATAGAGGAAAAAGAGAGAGTTGAGAAAGAGAAGGCTCGGGCTCAGTTAGGATCATCTCAAGGGAACAATACATATGTGCATCCAAACTTCATAAAGAAGGGTTATAATCATTTGTAATGCTGCCAACTAGAGAGAAGTAAGTAATATCAGAGCCATCATAGCCAGCATACCTGATATAAGCGAACATCAAGTGCTAGTTCTCCATAGAGTTCCAGATCCTGCACCATTTAATAAAGAGCAACTGGTTAGCAACCAGTTAGTAGCCAAACCACCAAACAAAAACCACAACAAACTAATCATAATATCCTAGAAAGAGGCTAGAACAAAGTATGAACACCAACAATAGCCAGTATCCAAATACCCATCCAAGCTCCAAACCAGGGAAAACTAGAACCGGTAGTATTAAAGCACCAAACCCATGCCAATTAATAGAAATAATACAAAACCAAGATAGGAACACTCAAGCCAAAGTCCCAACTAGTAGCAATCACCAAGCCAAACCAGGGTGAGCAACTACAAATGACTAAACAACTCAAAAATGAAACCATCAATTGAATGAAATAAAAGCTATAGCTACTGCAAATCACCATAAGATAAAACAACCACACAAAAGGGGGCCAAAGACAGCCACCAACCACCAAAAACCAAAATGTGCAATCCAAAAGGATCAACAAAGGTTCGGCCAACACAACAAAAGGCTCCAAAAAATTGTCCAAAATGAAGGAAAGGACCAACAAGGAAAAAATTAACCAACTAAGATTCCAAGGACATCTAAAAGTCCTCCAACAAAACTAGCTACATAAAATAGCCATAAAAGGCACCAAGAATAGCCCATCATAAGTAACCAACAAAGCATCCCCAACAATAAGAAAAGTTGAAAACCAATAAAGCACCATACAGTAGAGGTCCAAAAGAAGCACAACAACCATAAGGCAATAGCAGTAGCTAGCCAAGACCTGCTGAAACTTCCCCAGCAACAAAGAGTAACCCTATAAGAAGCATAATAACAACATAAAATGTGCTGCAAATAACGCACCCAATAGAGGCTAATCCTAAGAGAATAACCAAATGCAAAACCAAGGCAAAAGAAAGATCCAACAATAAATAATAAGGGATTGGGAGGCAAACTCAAAAAGTAGAAAGGAAATTCTCCAAAGAAGGCCCAGAAAGGCAACAACCAACAATAATTCCCACTAGGAAGGCCACCCATCCAACCATGAAGAACCAATAAATAATAATTAAAGTTCAAGAGTACAGCTAACAAACCAACTAGTGTAGAAAATAGAATAAAGCCAAAGTAACAGGGCAGAGAAGACAGCAACCAGCAAGCTGAAAAAACCAAGCTAACCCAGGTTGAAAAGATAAGAACCACCAGGTAGGTTCCACCAACCCAACCCAAAAGCAAGAGGTCAAAAACATAATCCAGCTCAGGCCAAAAAGTCAAAATAAGTTTAAGGTTTAGGGTTTAGGGTTTAAGGTTAGGGTATAGGGTTTAGGGTTTAGCGTTTAGAGTTTAGGTTTTAGGGATTAGGGTTTAGGGTTTTGAGGTTTTTGGGTTTAAGGCTTAGGGTTTAGGGTTTAGGGTTTAGTATAGGGTTTAGGGTTGTAGGGGGTTTAGGGTTTAGGGTTAGTTTAGGGTTTAGGGTTTAGGCTTTATGGATTTTTTGGGTTTAGGGTATAGGGTTGTAAGTTTAGGGTTTTAGGTTAGGGTTTAGCTTTGGGTTTTTGAAAAAAGTTAGGTTTAGGTTTATTTAGTTTATTTTAATTTATTTTATTTTATTTTATTTTTATTTTTATTTAGGTTTATTTTTATTTTATTTAGTTTAGTTTATTTATTTTAGTTTATTTATTTTAATTTAGGTTTTATTTTAGTTTATTTTTTAGGTTTAGGTTTATGTTTATTTTTTAGTTTGGTTTTATTTTTATTTTATTTTTTAGGTTTAATTTATTTTTTAGGTTTAGGTTTAAGTTTTTATTTTATTTTTTAGGTTTAGGTTTTTGGTTTTTATTTTAGGTTTATTTTTTGGTTTTATTTTTTAGTTTAGGTTTGGGTGTTTTTTAGTTTATTTTATTTTATTTTGTTTAGTTTATTTTATGTTTAGGTTTAGGTTTTATTTATTTTAGTTTATATTTAGGGCTATTTAATTTTGTTTATTGTAGGTTTATGTTTTTTTAAGTTTGGGGATTGTGTTTTATTTTTTATTTATTTTTAGGCTTTATGTTTAGGTTTAGGTTATTACTTTATTTTTATTTTACTTTATTTTAGGTTTGTTTTATCTTTATTTTCCATTTAGTTTTTATTTTATTTAGGTATTTTATTTTTAGGTTATTTTGTTTTTTCAATTTTCTTTAGGTTTAAATTTTTTTATTTCAATTTAATTTTTATTTTATTTTATTTTTAGGTTTACATTTAGGATTAGGTTTAGGTTTAGGTTTTTATTTAAGTTTTTATATTATTTTATTATTTTATTTTATTTTAGGTTTAGGTTTTTTATTTATTATATTTTAAGGTTTTATTTAGTGTAGGTTTAGGTTTTTAGCTTTTTAAGGTTTAGGATTAAGGGTTTAGGGTTTAGTGATTGGGGTTTAGGGTTTTTGGTTTAAGGTTAAGGTTTAGGGTTTAGGGTTTAGGGTTTTTGGGTTTAGGGTTTAAAGTTTAGGGTTAGTTTTAGGGTTTAGGGTTTAGGGTTAAGGTTTTTTTTATTTTTATTATTATCATTTTTTAAAAATTTTATTAAATTAAGTAAACAATTAAGTTTAGGTTTATTTAATTTGATTTATATATTTTAGTTTACTTTATTTTTTAATTTAGATTTATTTTTATTTTTATTTAGTTTAGTTTATTTATTTTATTTTATTTATTTTAGTTTAGGTTTTTTATTTTGGTTTATTTTTTTTAGTTTAGGTTTAGGTTTAGATTTATTTTTTAGTTTAGTTTTATTTTCATTTTATTTTTTAGGTTTAGATTTTATTTTTTATTCTAAGGTTTAGGTTTAGGTTTTTATTTTGTTTTTTTAGGTTTAGGTTTTAGGTTTTTATTTTAGGTTTATTTTAAGGTTTTCTTTTTTAGTTTAGGTTTAGGTTTATTTTATTTTATTTAGTTTAGGTTTAGTTTTAGGATTAATTTATTTTATGTTTAGGTTTGGGTTTTATTTATTTTAGTTTAGTTTATTTTAGTTTATGTTTAGTTTTTTTTATTTTAGTTTTAGGTGTTTTTTTAGTTTAAGGTTTAGGTTTTATTTTTTATTTATTTTTTGTTTTTATTTTAGGTTTATTTTTTAGGTTTAAGTTTTTATTTAAATTTTAATTTCTTTTATTTTTGATTTATTTTAGGTTTAGTTTTTATTTTATTTAGGTTTTTTTTAGTTTAGCTTAGGTTTTTATTTATTTTATTTTAGTTTAGTTTTAAATGTATTTTCTTTTTAGGTTTAGGTTTAGGTTTTGGTTTTTATTTTTTATTTTTTTTTTATTTTGGTTTAGGTATTTTTATTTATTTTATTTTTAGGTTTTATTTAGTTTAGGATTAGGGTTTTAGCTTTTTAGGGTTTAGGATTTAGGGTTTGGCATTTAGTGTTTAGGGTTTTTTTTAGGGAAAGTTAGAATTTTATTGCCATAAAAATAAAGGATACAATGTACTTAAAAGGGGCAAAGCACAAAGTTCTACTACTCATAAAGTTACAAGAAACCTAAAGAGCTAAACCCCCATCAAAGTACAATGGAAAAAAAATTAAAGAGGAAATACAACAACTTAATAGCAAATGAGAAAAGACATAAAAAAAGACTAATATAACTCAAGAAAGTAGGAAAAAGACTAGTTAGTAGTAGCTCATGATCCCTTTGAGATGTCAACATAAGCAAGATCCACATCAGTAATACTTGAGTTGATTGAGTAAAGATCATTCCATCTATGAAGATCTAGCATGCAAAAGAAATCTGCAAAACACTACAAAGACAATGGTCATAGCTCAAGGGAAAAAAGATAAAGTAAATAATTTAGAAATAGCTAAGAAAGAGAAGACTCAGGCTCAGTTAAGATCATCTCGAGGGACATCAATACATATGAGCATCCAAACTTCATGAGAAGGGTTACAATCATATGCATGCTACCAACTTGAGAGAAGATATGAGGAAACATCAAGGCCATCATAGCCAGCATACTTGATATAAGCAACCATCTAGGACTAAATAGTCCATAGTGATCCAGTTCTTGCACTAAAAAATAGATAAAACTAGCCAACTAGTTGCCAGCCAGCAGCCAACCCAATAACCAAAACTCACAAAAAAAGAATCACTTAAAGCCAACATCCTTGATGTTACAACAGGGTCAGTGGGAAAGCTAAAATAAACTAAGAAACAACTCCATCAAAGCCACCACCAATAGGAAGAGAAACACAAAAAGGGGAAGTTAGCATAAATAGGAGGAATACCACAATCAAGCAAAATAGTCACAAAGGCAAAAAAAATAACCCACAACTATCTCCAGAGCACTAACAATCTAAATCCAAGGGCAAAACATCCACCTAAATAGCAAAATAATAGGAGATAAGCAGCACTAGAGAGAGGAAAGCCATAGTATAGAGAGGCTAAGAGGGCATCTAGAAATTACAATCAAAACCACCACCAAGGCAACCAAAAGAACAACAAATCTACCACCATCAACCAATAGGCAAATATCAAGAAACAAAGAGAGCCAAATAAACTAAAAGGATTCAATACCAACAGCCAACATATATCCCAAAACCCTAAGCCACGACATAAGCATCTAAGGCAAGATAGCAGCCACAAAAAACCCCTCAAGCAGCCAACCTTGAACAACAAGTCCTAAAATATGACTAGAAAAACCATAAGAGATCATATGCTCCACCAACAAAATAGCTAATAAAACTACCCAGGCCAGCAGCCAACAAGATGAGTAGCAGGAGAAATCAGAGCAGTAAACAAACTGACACCCAAATCGGGAACACAAATAAATGAAAAGCTGCTGCACCCAAGAGAGGATAACCAAACTAGGAGCAGACAATAAACCCAACCAGAGTATCTAACCAAAAGCTCCTAAACCATACATCAAACAAAGCCAACAAATCCACCCAACCAACTAACCCAGCTAGCCAAAACAACCAACTAGCCCAGTCAGCCAATAAAACTAACCAGTAGATAAGCCAATATAGAGCCCAAAAAAGGGGGGAAAGAATAATAATAGATAAAGCTACAAACCACATGGAGATCTCTAAAATAACTAAAAAAATAAAAGGGTTTAGGGTTTAGGGTTTAAGGTTTAGGGTTTAGGGTGTAGGGTTTAACATATAGGGTTTAGGGTGTTTAGGGTTGAGGGTTTAGGGATTTTAAGGTTAGTTTAGGGTTTAGGGTTCAGGGTTTAGGGCTTAGGGTTAGGGTTTAGGGTTTAGTGTTTAGGGTTTTGGTTTTAGGGTTTAGGGTTTAGGATTTTATGGTTTAGAGTTAAGCATTTAGGGTTTAGGATTTAATCTTTAGGCTTTAGGGTTTAGGGTATTTAGGGTTTAGGGCTTTTATGCTTAGTTTCAGGTTTAGGGTTAGTTTAGTGTTTAGGGTTTAGGGTGTATGGTTTTATAGGGTTTAGGGTTTAGAGTTTAGGGTTTAGAGTTTTAGGGTTTAGGGTTTAGGGTTTAGGGTTTAGGATTTAGGGTTTAAAGTTATTATGGTTTAGGGTTTAGGGATTTTTTTTAAATTAAGTAAACCGGTAGGTTTAGGTTAATTTAGTTTATTTTTAAAATTGAGTTTATTTTGTTTTTTTATTTTTAATTAGGTTTATTTTTATTTTTATTTCATTTAGTTTATTTATTTTAGATTTTTTATTTTATTTTAAGTTTTTTATTTTAGTTTATTTTTTAGGTTTAGGTTTAGGTTTATTTTTTAGTTTAGTTTTATTATTATTTTATTTTTTAGGTTTAGGTTTTATTTTTTATTTTTATGTTTAGGTTTTGGTTTTAGCTTATTTTTTAGGTTTATTTTATTTTTATTTTAAGTTTAGTTTTTATTTTATTTAGATTTTCATTTTTTAGGTTTATTTAATTTTTTTTAGTTTAGTTTATGTTTTTATTTATTTTATTTTTGTTTAGTTTTTATTTTATTTTATTTTATTTTTTAGTTTATGTTTAGGTTTAGGTTTTTATTTTATTTTATTTTATTTTATTATTTTATTATTTTATTTAGGTTTAGGTTTTTTTATTTATATTATTTTTAGGTTTTATTTAGTTTAGGTTAGGTTTTTAGATTTTTAGGGTTTAGGGTTTAGAGTTTAGGGTTAGTTAAGGGTTAAGGGATTAGGGTTTACGATTTGGATTTTAGGGTTTAGGGTTTAGGGTTTATGGTTTTTAGTATCTAGGGTTTAGTGTTTTTAGGGTTTAGGGTTTACGGTTTAGGGTTTTGGTTTTAGGTTTGGAGTTTAAGTGTTAGTTTAGTTTTTTTTAAAATTTTTTATTTAGATTTAGATTTTAGGTTTTAGGGTTTAGGGTTTTGGGTTTATGGTTTAGGGTTTTAGGGTTTAGGATTTAGGGTTTAGGGTTTATGGTTTTGTGTTTAGGGTTTGGGGTTTAGGTTTTAGTTTAGGGTTTAGGGTGTAGGGTTTAGGGTTTAGGGCTTTAGATTTTTTTTAATAGAGAACAAATTTAGATTCAACATTTATTTATTTTTATTTCATCAACCTAGTAACACACCAAGTTTTCTAAGAAACAAGTGACAACATAGATAAAAAATGAACACACATAGAGCAAATCAAAAACCCTAGATAACTAGAACCGTCTCTACTGTAAAGGCACAATTCCATAAGCAGCATATCAGATTAGTCATTTTTCAATTTCTCTAGTTCCCACCAGGACCACTCCTGCTTTTCGAGTAGCGAGATCAGCCATCATATCTACGATCTTTGACTCTTCCACCACCATGGCTGTAACCTTTATCAATCTTCCCGCCTCCATCATAGCTGCCTCGGCCTTTGCCTCCATCGCCAGATCTATACTAAGCTTGGTTGACGATGATGTTCCTGTCGCCAAGGTTCTTCCCATTCTTAGGTTTTAGCTTTATTTTTTAATTTATTTAGTTACTTAAGGTTTAGGTTTAGGATTTAAGGTTTAGGGTTTATGGTTTAGGGTTTAAGGTTTAGGGTTAGGGTTTATTGTTTAGGGTTTAGGGTTTAGGGTTTAGGGTTTTTGGGTTTAGGGTTTAGGCTTTGGGTTTAGCTTTTAGGGTTTAGGCTTTAGGGTTTAGGGTTTTTAGGGTTTAGGGTTTAGGGCTTTTAGCATTAATTTAGGGTTTAGGCTTTAGGGTTTAGTGTTTATGGTTTTCTATGGTTTAGGGTTTATGTTTTAGGGTTTTAATGTTTAGGCTTTTTTTTGGGAAACCCCATATTGGGAGAATTTTATTGCCACAAAAAATGGGTTACAAAGACCTTAAAGGGGATAAACTCTAGAACTATTGCTCAAAGAGCTACAATGAGCCTAGGGAGTAAATCCTAAACATTTAGGGTTTTAACATTTAGGGTTAAGGATTTAGGGTTTAATGTTTAGTGTTGTAGATTGTAGGTTTAGGGTTTAGGGTTTAGGGTTTTTTTTAAAAGAAAATTAAGTAAACTAGTAGCTTAGGTTCATTTAGTTTTTTTTTTTAATTTAAGTTTATTTTATTTTTTATTTTTATTTTTATTTAGTTTAGTTTATTTATTTTAGGATTATTTATTTTAGTTTAGGTTTTTTATTTTAGTTTATTTTTTAGGTTTTTATTTAGGTTTAGGTTTATTTTTTTAGTTTAGTTTTATTTTTTTTATTCTATTTTTAAGTTTAGGTTTTATTTTTTATTTTTAGGTTTAGGTTTTAGTTTTTTTTTTATTTTTTTAATTTTAGTTTTTATTTTATTTAGGTTTATTTTATTTTTTAGTTTAGTTTTGGTTTTTATTTATTTTATTTTAGCTTAGTTTTTATTTTTATTTTTGTTATTTTTTTTGCTTAGGTTTTTTTATTTTATTTAGTTTTAGGTTTGTATTTATTTATTTTATTTTTAGGTTTTATTTAGTTTAGGATTAAGTTTTAGGTTTTTAGTATTTATGGTTTAGGGTTTAGGGTTACTTTAGGGTTCAGGGTTTAGGGTTTAGGGTTTGGAGTTTAGTGTTTTGATTTAGGCTTGTAGGTTTTAGGATTTAGGGTTTAGGGTTTAGGGTTTAGGGTTTAGGTTTTAGGTTTTAGTTTATGTTTGTATTTTATTTTATTTTATTTTACTTTTTATTTAGGTTTCAGTTTCAGGGTTTAGGGTTTAGGGTTTATGGTTTTAAGGTTTTAGGATTTAAGGTTTAGGGTTTAGAGTTTAGGGTTTAGGGTTTTTGGGGTTTAAGGTTTAGGGTTTAGGTTTAGGGTTTAGGTTTTAGTTTAGAGTTTAGGGTTTTTTTGGGGAAAATTAGAGGAATTTTTTTGCCAAAAAATAAGGAGTACAAAGTCCTTAGAAGGGATAAATCTCTAAACTAATGCTCAAAGAGCTACAATAAAACCTAAAGAAATAAATCCCCAAACTATTACAATATTAAATAAAGAGAAGCAAAAGAAAAAAACTGAATAAAGATCCATATGAGCAATAGCAAAATCCACTTGATTTATTTGATAACAGCAAAATCCACCTGCTAGACTGCCAACCTATAAAAGAAATCTACAACATTATGAGCAAAGGATGAGTACAATTAAGTATGCATAAAGAGAAAGAGCAAAGTAAAGAAAAGGCTCAGGCTCAGTCACAATCATCTGAAGGAGTAACACTAAATGTAAGCATCTAAACTTCAGATGAAGGGTTACAATTACATATAATGCTACTAGCTAAAATAAGAAATAGAGGGAAACATCAAGGACATCTTAGCCAGCATACCTCATGTAGGCAGTCATCCAGAGATCATCATCCAACAAGGCTGTAAAGTCTTCCAACCAGCAAACAGAACATTCAAGCACAAAGCCACCAAAACAACCAAGCCCAGTAAGGTAGACTACTAGCCATCCATCAGGGACAACAACAATACAGCAAGAAAACCACTAAAGCCAAAACCAAAAGGGAGGAGAAATACCAAAAAGAGCGAGCATCATTAAGATGGATAACAACACATTCCAGAAAAGACAAGCCCAAAGCCAAAGAACCATCCCAAGATTGTCCCTAAAGCAACCATAAACCAATACCCAAATAGAGTGGATAACTAACACCAACAACAGCCACCAATCCAATCCAGGCAGAGGATAACCCAGCGGACAAGCAAAAGATAAAAAGGGGAGCCTCACCTTCACCAAGATAGATAAATAAAAAGACCAAAGGAGCATGCAGCAAGGCTACCACCAAGAATAGCTAGTGTAACATCAAAACCACCACCACAAACTAAGAGGCATATATTAGGAAATAAAGAGTGAAAAATACACTAGAAAGAGGTAATACCCACAACCAAAATAAAATCCAAGACACCAAACCAAGTCACCAGCACCCAAGGCAAAACAACAGCCACTAAAACCCTTCAACCACCCAACCCAAAATGACAACAAACTAAAAACAAAGGCCAAAAAAATGACAAGAGCTCACCAGCAACAAAATAGAAGCAAACAACCAATAAAGCCACCCAGCCCACTAGCAAACAACATTTATACCAGGAGAAAATAGACCCATAGCTAAACTACCACCCAAATAGGAAAAAAAGAAAAAGATAAGCAACTGCAACTAAGAGAAGAAGAACATTACAGGAGGAGGTTGAAAATATAACCAAAAGAACTAAACCTAAACCAACAAAATCGATCACCAAGCCCCAATCAATAAAATAGAAAAAATAATAGCTAACAAATAGCCTCGACCAAGCCAAATCCAAACCAAAGATATACCACCAACAACCCCCTAGATTTGCCACCAACAGAGGAGGTAAAACCAACCAACACAGCCAGCAAGTTAACCAACCCAGCCAGCCAACACAGCCAATCAACCTAACCAGTGAACAAGGCCACCCAACCAACCACCATAGCAGCAGAAGATCCAACATGGATAATGAAGAAACCAACCCAAATATGAGACAAACCTCATTCAGAGGGAAAGATCGAGAGCAAGCATAACCCAATAGGAGGCCACCAAAAATAACCAAGAAATAATTGTGGTATTCACCCAACCAGATAAACAACTAAGGAAAAGGAAGCCTTGGAGGACCACCAACCCACCAGCAGCAAACTAGGAAAAAAAGGAACATAACTCAAGAAAAATAAGGTCCCTTCTTGACCCCAAAGAATAAACAGCTACCAACAAAGGGAAAATAGGAAGGCAACAACCTTAAAACATCAAGCCTCAAGCCACAAGTCAGAGGGAACAACCAACAATCGGTATCAACTGAGCCAAAACAAGAAAGGAAAGTAGCAACCATCAAAAAGCCCAACACTAAGACACAAATGAAAATACTAACAATAGCCTTCAAACAAACACCACCTAAGACAATAAGGCAGAGGGTAGAAACAAATAGCAGCATACACCAAACAAGGCAACACTCATAGAAAATGAGGTTAGCCAAGACCCTAAAGAAGAATAGCAAGGAGCAAACCCAATATGGGAAAGCACAAAAGCATCAGTCATAAAAATGCTAAAAGAAAACACCATAGCTAAAGACGAACAAAAAAAATCCACAAGTTAAAGTCTGAAGTAAGGCAATCCAGAGTTATCCAAATTAACCATGCCTCTCAGTAGCTTAGGTAAGTTTTGATTATCTAATATAGTGAACTCATTTAATTCAACACCTAAATTTTTCTAAGAAATCTGCACAGGCATTACCTTCATGATGAATATGACAAATTTTGTAGCAAACTTGATAGAGGAGGGTTTTAGTGTGATTAAAGAGATAAAATAAGTCAACATTCCCCATTTTATTAGAAGTGAGCATATCAAGTAAAAAAAGAGTGTCAACTTCAATCCAAATATTAAAGAGGCCTTTGTCCAAATAAATATCTATAGTTTTATTAACAGCCATAAGCTCAACATAAATAACAAAACATGCTTTGAGGGGATAAGCAAAAGCATAAATGATAGTACCTTTGGAATCCCTAATAATACTACCACAAACATATTTATTAGGTGAAACTGAACCATCAATATTGATTTTAATAAACTTCTCATTAGGTTTGATCCAATGGATAATCCTAACAGCCTTATTGAAAGAAATATTAGGTAGAATAAGACCTAATTTTTTAGCTACAAATTTGTTACTTCTAAAATGGATGTCACTAATTAAATTAGCATTAAACAAAGCATGAATATTTTCTTTAGTTCTAGCTAGGATCCTTTTATGATTCATAGGAATACCATGATATTTAGCACCATTTCTATCCATCCAAATGAACCAAATAAAGGTAAAAACAATTAAGATTTTGATATGACCTTTCATAGTTTTTTTGGAAACAACCTTCAAGAAGTTGATATAAAGAAAGGAAATCATGAGAATAGTTAGTGTTAAATAAATCATCATACCATATCCATAATTTGGAAGCAATGGCACCATTGAGAAAAACATGATTAACATTTTCAATATGAAAGGAACAATAGCACTTAGAAGGTAAATAAAATCCTTTATTCTAGAGCAAGAAATCTACAAGAATAAAGTTATTCAAAATGCTCCAAGCTAAAACCGAATAAGAAATGGGAATGATATTGTTCCAAAGTTTATTGAAAACATTAGAGGAGTTCTACTTATCTCTAATAGAATTCCAAAGCTCTTTAAGAACAAAATCACCATTGTAAGAGAGCTTAAAAAGGATTTGATCAGATTGTTAGAAAAAATAGGGACTTTTCTAAAGTTATCAAAAAGAGAAATAGAGATATAATTATCAATTTTGTTTTAATTCCAATTATTATTAAGCCAAAAAGAGTTAACTTTGATAGTAGCAGTAGAGTGTGTAGATAAAAGGGTCTCAATAGATCCATCGCCGATCCAATTATCTTGCCAAAAGAAGGATGAACCTGAATGAATACCCCAAGATATTATGGATACTGCAACCCATTTAATGGAGCAAAGCCATTTCCAAACCGAAGAGTCACCAACTTTGTAAGCATAGATAGGAGGGTGTTTACATTGGCAGTATTTTTCCATCATAAAATTATCCTAAAGCCTATCATTCTATCTAAAATTTCACTAGAGCTTATGACAAGAAGCAGTAATAGCTTCATGAATAGGTTTGCAACCAAGACCACCTTCACCCAAAGGACCACAACAATTATGCTAGGATGTCCAATGCATTTATTTAGTAAAATTATTGGATCCTATTATGCAAGTGATCAATTCTTATAAGAGTATAATTAGTAGGGATAATAGTTTGAATCAAATATAAAGGCATTGAATTAAGAGTGCTTTTAAGAATAGTGAGCCTGCCACCAAAGGAGAGTAAATGAATTCCCAAATAGAATTTTTTTTTATTATTTTTTGATTTAACTCATCATAAAGATGGGATCATTTTGGACCTTTGAAAAGATGAGCACCCAAGAACTTATGAGGTAAATGTTGATGTTTAAAATTAGTGATATGCAGGATGTGATTGATTTTATTATTGAAGATATTAGAAGAAGTAATAAAATAACTTTTGTTGTCATTGATAGTAAGACCACTTTCTTTATGAAATATATTTAATAGATTTTTAAAATTCTTGATATGATGAATAGAGGCATTGCAAAAAATAATGAAATCATCCACAAAGCTTAAATGGGAAGCATGAAAACCACCAAGAGTCCTGTAATAGATACTAGGATTATTTAAGAAAAAATCATTGATGCTCCTAGATAAGTATTCAACAGCAATGACAATTAAAGCAAAAGATAAAGGATACCCTTATCTTAAGCCATGGGAGGAAGGAAAGAAACCCAAAGCCTACCCATTAAGAAAAATAGAAACCAGGCATTATTAATACAATTTTTGATAGGAAAAAAAATTTATGAGAAAACCCAAAAAAATTTAGAATATGAAAAAGGAAATCCCATGAGATATCATCAAAAGCTTTGGTAATATCTAATTTGAAAAGAATGTTTCCACCTTTAGTCTTAGCATCTAAATCATGAATTAATTCTTGGGCAAGTAAAATATTATGAGAAATAGATCTCCATCTAACAAAACCAATTTGGTTAAGAGAGATAATCTTATGAAGAAGAGGACTAAGCCTATTGGAAATAATTTTGGAAATTAGCTTATTGAAGAAACTGCAAAGACTAATAGGTATAAACTCGCTCCAATAGTCTGAAATATCTTTCTTAGGTATGATAATAATAGAAGTGCTAGAAAATAATCTTGGAAAAGGATTACCATTAAAGAAACCAATGATAACATCAATCTAATCATTTTTAATAAAAAACTAATATTTTTGAAAAAATTGAGTAGTGAAACCCTTTGGTCTAGCAACAAAATCTATGTTCATGCTATTAAGAACTTTAAAATTTTCATCTTCATTAGGAAGAATAGTAAGCAAAGCATTATCATCATTGGTAATAATAGAAGGAATCAAGTGCGATTTAGAAATAGCTTCATAAGAGAAACTCTTATTAAGCATATTTTTAAAATAAGTAATAACTGAATCCTAAATTTCATTATTTTCAATAATCCATTCTGGATTGTCATTTTTAATTTTTTGAATATTATTTAAAGCTCTCTTTTTATTAACTAAAGCATGTAAAGACCTAGTATTCCTGTCACCATCAATAATATGTTTACTAAAAGCTTTTTAATGCCAATAAGTTTCTTCCATATTTTGAAAATTAACAAGTTTATCCTTCGCCTCATTTAAGTCCATAATCTTGGAAGGTTCTAACATAACAAAAAATTCAAGATCACAAACCGAAATTTCCATATCCTTCATATTAGTAAAAAGATTTTTAAAATAATGCATGTTCTACCAAACCAGATTTTGTTTAAGTCATTTCAGTTTAAACCAGAGTCTATTCATCCCCCTAATCAAATTATTAGGATGTAAAGAAGCATTCCAATTTTTAGCCACAACATTAAAAAAATTAATTATAGTGTTTATTTTTGAGATCTAGGACACCACATAAATCTTAGGGGGTACTTATTGAAGTGATCGAGTATGACATTAAAGAATGATGCACTATCTTGAAAGATAGAAATCATCACCCTATAATGGGCCTAATCACCTAATAAAGACTCTAAAGGCATGACGAGTCTTTGAATATATCAGAGATCTTTCCCCTACTTTACAAGGAAAAGTAAAGTAGTGTTTATTTTAAGCTAGGTTCATTAAGTTTATTATGGAGGCAAGGCCCCATAGTTAATTACATCTTAAGGAATGGGATTTCCTTAGGAATACTCTTGATTAAAGAAGAAATTAAGGTCTCCAAAGATTTCAAGCCTAGACTATCAAAAGATTGTTTGTATTGGAAAATCAAATGGGATTTTTCAAGCAGAAGACTTATTATCGAAGCCAAAGGGAATTTGTAAGAAATGCTCATGATACTAGGAAGCCTAATGAGCATTCCAATCTATCCTATGGATGGTCTTTATATTTTTGAAGTTGAAGAGATTAATTTTATTGAAGTTGATATTTTATTAGAAAGCTAGGACTTATAATCTAACAACATAAGGTTGTGGAAAGGCCTAAGAGGTGGTGATTTATGCTAGTAGCCTAAAGGAAATAGCAACCTCAGACCCTATATCTAGGGAGCTTTGGCATAAGCCAAAGCACAACCTAAGTCTAAGCGAAAATGGGCATAAGGTTTACCTCCATAAGAGAGAATAAACCACTCGACTACTGGGCTTATAACCACATGGAGTGGCTGCCAGCTAACTCCTCCTACTATTTTAAAATCATGTAGGTAAGACTTATGTATTTGCAAGATAGTTGGGATGTTATTAATTTAGAAAGAGACAAAAGTCCTTAAACCCACTCCCTAAGAGACTAGAGCAAGAGTGGTATGAGTAATGACTTAATCTATAAATGCAAATCTGTTCAACTTTTATTTGATTTAGGACACTTCATTTTGACAAAGTTTTTAGGATTTTGTATGCCTATATGCATAATGAAGTTAGATTATTGGCTAAATCTATAGGAAAGAGGTGTTTTCCACTATAGAAGATGCCCTCAAAGGTGCAAGGATGGAAACCCTCTCTTAGCAAGAGTGAAGCAATATGCATGCATGATGTGAGACATACAACATTTAGCTAAGGGTTTGCTAAATCTTTTAATTATCTTGATTTAATGCTTAGGCTTTATGTGAAGTTATGAATTATTTACAACTTTAGTTATGAGTTGTAGTTGGGTAAAAGATTTATTTTTTCCAAAGAGCCTAATCGCATCCAGGACACACATTCAAACATCAATCATTTAAGAAACTAAGAAAAGCATGCAATTTCTAGTACACATCCTAAACAAATCATCAACCAATTTCTACAACTATCCTGAAAGATTAAAAGGCTGATGCGGTTACGTACCACCGTTCAACTCGAAAAGAAAAGATGGATAGCTGAGCTCTACCCATATACAACCTTAAATTACAAAAAAATAATTACAATTTATAATGAATGAATGCTATGGGGAGTCTTCATTCTTCATTCTTCATGTCTTCATTTCTTTCCTTTGAATTAATTTGCTCCACTTCAAAGCCATCATTGGGGCTACTGAAAGCCTTGCATCATCAAAATATCCAGACTAGATATACCCACTATTCTTGAATGCACATGAATGTATAAGTGACTACAAGAATGGAAAATCATGCAAAAGTTGTATTTGTTTCAATTTAATTATTTATACATGTGAGCTAAAGTTGAAAAAGGAGATTTTCATTCATTAGCTAAATTCACATACAAGTGTATAAAAGTTTTAAGTAGATACTTCACCATTATTAAACTAGGGGGGTGAGTAAGGTAAAGGCCTCCTTGGGGCTACTTAAAACCATGCATCCCCAAATTGTCAAAACTAGATATACCCACTATTCTTGAATACATATGAATGTACAAGTGACTACAAGAATGGAAAATCATGCAAAAGTTGTATTTCTTTCAATTATATTTTTTATACAAGTGAGCTAAAGTTCTATCTAAATTCTAACATAGGAATACATAGGAATGAATTCAAACAAATGTTGTGTCCATTTCAAATGGACTATACACTTGTTGACATTCAAACTTTATGTAAATCCATATAAACTAAAGAGAGCGGACTCCATATCACATGTTCTAAACCATAGACACATGCAAGCTTATAAATATTTATAATTATTATCAATCCAAATATTATAGTTAACTTATAAACTTTTGAAAATAACTTTGATTTAATAGTGTTAATAGCCACACATATGTTAAATTAAATCAACAGATGCAAGCTTGACATAAAGGGAACCATTTGATTTAGTTAATTTTCCAAAAGATGAATGCATGAATCAAAAGACATACAACATTTAATATGATTAGAGAGGAATAACTAAACATAAACAAAAGATTTCATTCAAGCAAACCAAAGTTTCTTATGTCACTTTTAACTTTTATGTTTCAATTTAATTTAATGAAATGTAGAAAAGTTTGCTAATGCTAACCCATTCCAATGTTTGTGAATTGATTTGGTTTAATAAAATGTAATTAAGTGGATTTTATGGATTAATTAGGTTGTAATATGTATTAAATCGACTAATTAACCCTTACGTATGTTACCTTAAAATAATTAATTAAATAATTATGAGCCAATATGATATGCAAGGAAAATAACTTGTAAAGATCCAAAGAATGAAAGGGCCTAATGCAATTAGCTCATAATTATGGATTAATTAGATTAAGGAACTTAATTACTTACTTTTATGATTTTCCAACACATATGGGTAAATCATAATTTCATTAAATTTCTTTAGGCTATTAAACACCTAAGATCTACTCATGAGTTAATTAATGAAGATCAGATTAATTGTAATTTCAATTTGATTAATAAAATCATTAATTAATTAATCAAATTCTCTTACCTAATTGGCCAAATTGATTAATTATCCTCCAAATGAAATGGATATAAGGAATGGGTTGGGAAAGAGGTCCCAATCTTATTCTATAAATCCCCTCTCTTAATGAAATTAATTAGAAGAAATAATTAAGAAAGAAGTCCTAATCATTTTCCTGCAATATTTTATATGAATAACTAATTAAATAAAGTTTAGTCAATTGTAATTAATAGTTAAATTAATTATAATTAAGGATATGTCTCATAACTAAATTTTCTTTTGGACTTTTAAGATCAACATATAACAATTAGGATGTTGATTTTATAATAATTGACTTTCATAAATTATTTTCAAACAACTTTTTATATTTGATTATAATATTTATAATGTTATTGGTTTAGTTAATTTGTTTATATTATGTTTTATATAAATTTTTTGATAATTTAATTTGTACATTTTTTTGGATTTTGTTTGATCACATATTATTTCTTTTTTTTTTTATTCTATAGATTGATTAACTACTTTTATTAGATCTGATTGAATTTAATAATAAATAAAATATTGGATTAATCATGATCAATTGATCAAAGATCAAATGGCCTATGAGTTAATCATGGCTTGATAGGTGGAATCAAATCACTATGCCATTTGGCGTAACCAAAACTATTCACTTCAAACACATAAAATGAATAGTCTTAGTTTTATCTCTAAACTGTAGCTAAAAAGATTAAAAAGTAAAGTGTTTAGGCTCTAAGGGTTGGATCCTAATGACACTCGCATTCAACACATCATACATGAGATCCCTAAGGCTTTCTAAATATTTAAGGATTATACCTCACCGAAGTTAATGTCTGGTGGATTCCAACCAAGAGGTGCCTTCATTTCGAAGAAACAAAGCCTTATTGAGGTGCTTGTTGGGTCAGATTAATATATCAGCTAGCATTCTTTTTCTTTGCTCCTATGGTTCACTTCCTCCTCACTTGCTCATAGACACTTAGCTTTGGGCATCTTACTGGAAGAGGCAAATCCAGATTCTAGACTATTTTGAATGTTCTCAAAATAATCTTATCCACATATATAGTCCCATTCAGATGATGAAACTCATGTTGTATTATGCGAGCCATCCATCTAGAAGCAGAAATTTGATAGGTTGACCAAAATGATCGTGACCTATGACCTCCACTTGCAGATGCCACTCTTCCATAGATCTAAATCCAACAATGCTCAAACATCTTCCAAAGAACAAACCTATTTTGCTTCCCTTCTTTGAAGCTTTGATTAATTATTACTCAGATCAAAAGGTTGATGATCTCTGTGCACAATTTTAGAGCATAGCTAATGTATTCCTTTAGGTCTTCAAGAATAATAATCTCCACCTAGATTATATATATATGATGTGTTAGGCATTGAGAAACAGTTAAAAGCCTCTAGAAGTCGAGCATACCACTGATCATTAAAGAACCTCTTACCAGTGCCTTTGATTTGGAATTTTGCATCATTAAGGATGGCTTTCGAAAGTAAATTCCTAGCATACTATTCTCAATAATTGCATTTATTCCATGTCCACTCAATTCTCAAAGGAATACCCAGGAGTAGAGGCCAATACGGGCCTTCTGCATGACCACAATCATGTCATCTATGATCTCGATCTTCTTCGATCACCTTTCAAAGAGATATCCACGTGGGTCGTAGAGACTAGATGACTAGCCTTGGTAATTTCGATGATTCTTTCTTAACGCTTGAATCTAAAACCATCCACCGTGAGACCTTCGAAGGGGTTCTTCTATGACCAGCAATGCAATGGGAGAAGCGATGAAGAATGGGATCGATGCTTGGGGTTGGAAAGTCATGGTCATTATGAAAGAGGATGGAGGCATAGAGGGAGAGTTCTCCAGTGGCTAGGCTATGCGAGTGTCATGGTTCGGTCGATCAATAAAAAATTAATGGGATGTCACATGTGCTTTTTGTAGGTAGCTGAATTTATGGGGGCTAGTTGGGATCAAGGAAGTCTCGATTAGCTACCTGCTACATGCTACAGTGTGTCTCAATTTTAGAGAAATTTAGGGAAGAGAGGTTACCTACTAGAGGAAGAGGGAGGTGTGGATTCTGCTTGAGTCTGCTAGGCTTCGCTTGGTTGAGAGGATGAGATGGATGTGAGGGAGAGTTTGCTTTCAGCTTTGCATCCAGCGGAGGAGAGGTGATCGGAGAGATAATTTTTTTAGGGACGGTTGGGATGGGAGAGCCACTCTCAAGTGAAGTAGGAATGAGAGGTCTTCGGCTTCTCTTGCCTGAAGGGAGATGAGAAAAAAGATGGGGCCTCATTTTTTTTAATGTGTCATGTTTTTTCCTGGTTGAGAGAGAGAGAGAGAGAGAGAGAGAGAGAGAGATGCCAACTTTGTCCTACATGCCTCAACTTGTCCCACATTCCCTCTTTTTATTTATTTCTTTTTTGCATTTTTAGGTTAGTTTCAGGTTTAGGGTTTAGGGTATAGTGTTTAACATTTAGGGTTTCAGGATTAGGGTTTAGGGCTTAGGGATAGTTTAGCATTTAGGGTTTAGGATTTAGGGGTTAGGGTTTAGGGTTTAGGGTTTAAGGTTTATGGTTTTTCAGGGTTTAGGGTGTAGGGTTTAGTGTTTAGGGTTGTTGGTTTAGGGTTGAGTGTTTTGGGTTGTAGGTTTAGGGTTTAGACTTTAGGATTTAGGGTTTAGGGTTTAGTGTTTAGGATTTAGGGTTTAGGTTTTTAAGGCTTAGGGTTTACTATTTAGGGTTTAGGGGTTTTTTATAAACTTTTTATTGATTTTTTTAAAATTAAGTAATCCAATAGGTATAGTTTATTTAGTTTATTTTTTATTTATTTTGCTTTATTTTATTTTTAAATTTTTTGGTTTATTTTTATTTTTATTTAGTTTAGTTTATTTATATTATGTTTATTTATTTTAGCTTAGTTTTATTTTTATTTTATTTTTTAGGTGAAACTTTTATTTTTTATTTTTAGGTTTAGGTTTCAATTTTTATTTTATTTTTTTAGGTTTAGGTTTTAGGTTTTTATTTTAGGTTTATTTTTAGGTTTTATTTTTTAGTTTAGGTTTAGTTTTAGGTTTAATTTATTTTATTTAGTATAGGTTTAGGTTTAGGATTAAGTTTAGGTTTAGATTTTATTTATTTTAGTTTAGTTTATTTTAGTTTAGGTTTAGGTTTGTTTTATTTTTATTTTAGGTTTAGGTTTTTTTAGTTAAGAGTTTAGGTTTTATTTTTTATTTATTTTTATGTTTAGTTTTTAGGTTTAGGTTTTTATTTAGTTTTTATTTTAATTATTTTAGGTTTATTTTATTTTTACTTTACATTTTGTTTTTATTTTATTTTGGTTTTTAATTCTTAGGTTCATATTATTTTTTAGTTTAATTTAGGTTTTTGTTTAATTTATTTTATCTTATTTTATTTTATTTTATTTTATTTTTAGGTTTAACTTTAGGTTTTAGTTTAGGTTTTAATTTTATTTTATTGTTTTATTTTATTTATGTTTAGGGTTTAGGGTTTATTTTTTTTTTAGGTTTTATTTAGTTTAGGTTTGGTTTTTAAATTTTTTAATGTTTAGGGTTTAAGGTTAGTTTAGGGTTTAGGGTTTATGGCTTAGGGTTTGGGGTTTTGGGTTTAGGGTTTAGGGTTTTAGGGTTTAGGATTTCTTTTTTTTTAGTTTTTTTTTGTAGAGGGTTTAGGGTTTTGGTTTTAGGGTTTAGGTTTTATGTTTAGGTTTATGTTTTAGTTTAGGGTTTAGTGATTAGGGTTTATGGTTTTTTTTAGTAGAGAACAAATTCATATTCAACATTTCTTCTTTTTTATTTGATTAACCAAGTAGCACACCAAGTATTCTAAGACATAAGTGATGACATAGATAAAAAATGAGCACACCTAGAGCAAATTGAAAACCATGGACTAATAGAACTGTCTCTACTATAAAGTCATAGTTCCATAAGAAGCAGATCAGATTGGCCATTCTTTAATTTCTCTGATTCCCATCAGAACCACCCCCTCCTCTCGAGTAGGAGATTCACCACTGTATCCCTGATCTCTCCCTCCACCCCCATAATGGCTGTACCTCCATCGCTCATCCTACATCCATAAAAGCCACCTCTATATCCATCAGCACATCCATATCCCCCACCACCACTACGATAACCACCATCTCTTCCTTCGCCTCCATGGCCAGATCTAGACTGAGCTTAGTTGACGGTGATGTTCCTGCCATCAAGGTTCTACCCAATCTTAGGGTTTAGGTTTAGGTTTAAGTTTATTAGCTTTTAAGGTTCAGGTCTATTTTTTATTTATTTAGTTACTTTAGGTTTAGGTTTAAGGTTTAGGGTTTAGGGTTAGGGTTTATGGATTAGGGTTTAGGGATTAGGATTTAGGGTTTAGGGTTTAAGGTTTTACGTTTAAGTTTTTAGGGTTTAGGGTTTAGGTTTATTTTTTGGTTTATTTTATTTTTATTTTATTTTTTAAGTTTAGGTTTTATTTTTTATTTTTAGGTTTAGGATTTTATTTTATTTTTTAAGTTGATGTTTTAGGTTTCTATTTTAGTTTTATTTTTAGGTTTTAAATTTTAGTTTAGGTTTAGGTTTATTTTTAGCTTATTTTATTTAGTTTAGGTTTAGGTTTAGGTTTTGTTTATTTTAGGTTTTGGTTTTATCTATTTTAGTTTAGTTTATATTAGTTTAGGTTTTGGCTTATTTTATTTTCCTTTTAGGTTAAAGTTTTTTATAGTTTAGGTTTAAGTTTTATTTTTGATTTATTTTTATGTTATATTTTTAGGCTTAGTTTTTAGGTTTAGGTTTATATTTAGTTTTTATTTTATTATATTTTAGGTTTATTTTATTATTATTTTAAGTATAGTTTTTATTTTATTTCAATTTTTTATTTTTTAGTTTAGTTTATGTCTTTATTTATTTAATTTAGTTTAGTTCTTTTTATTTTATTTTCTTTTTTATGTTTAGGTTTATGTTTAAGTTTTAGTTTAGGTTTTGATTTTATTTTATTTTATTTATTTTATTTTGGTGTAGGTTTTTTTATTTATTTTATTTTTAGGATTTATTTATTTTAGGTTTAGGTTTTTAGCTTTTTAGCGTTTAGGGGGTAAGGGTTTAAGGTTTAGGGTTTAGGGTTTTAGGATTTAGGGTTTAGGGTTTTCAGGGTTGAGGATTTAGGGTTTATGGTTTAGAGTTTAGGTTTTAGGTTTAAGATTAGGTTTTAGTTTAGGGTTTATGGTTTATGGTTTTTTTTGCAAAGTGATCCAATTCAGATTCAACATTTCTTCTTTTTGATTTCAACAAGCAAGTAACACACCACATTTTTTAAGACACAAGCATCAACATAGATAAAAAAGAGCATGCATAGAGCAAATCAAAAACCTTAGATAACTAGAACCATCTCTACTACAAAGACATAGTTCGATAAGGAGCAGATCAGATTGATTGTTCTTCAGTTTCTCCTGTTCCCATCAGAACCACCCTGACCTCTTGAGTAGTGGGATCCACCGTCGTATCCCTAATCTCTCCCTCGGCCACCACCATGGCTATAATCTCTGTCACTCCTCTTGCCTCCAAAATTACCACTACGATAGCTGCCGTCTACGCCTTCTCCTCCACCATGAATCTAGGCGAGCACGGTTGGTGATGTTATTATCAGGTTATCCTTAGGGTTTAAGTTTAGGTTTAGGTTTTTTAGGTTTTAGGATTAGGTTTATTTTTAAATTTCTTTAGTTACTTTAGGTTTGGTTTAGGGTTTGGGGTTTAGGGTTTAGGGTTTAGGATTAGGGTTTAGGGTTTATGGTTTAAGGTTTAAGGTTTAAGGTTAAGGATTAAGGTTTATGGTTTTTTAGGGTTTAGGGTTTAGGGTTAGTTTTAAAGTTTAAGCTTTAGGATTTAGTGTTTAGGGTTTAGGGTTTAGCCCTTAGATTTTTTTTTTTTAAATTAAGTAAATTAGTTAGTTTAGGTTTGTTTAGTTTATTTAATTATTTTTAGCTTTTATTTAGTTTGGTTTATTTATTTTATGTTTATTTATTTTTTATTATGTTTTTTATTTTCGTTTATTTTTTAGGTTTAGGTTTAGGTTTATGTTTATTTTTTAATTTAGCTTTATTTTTATTTTATTTTTAAGGTTTAGGTTTATTTTTTATTTTCAGGTTTAGGTTTGGGTTTTTATTTTATTTTTTTAGGGTTAGGTTTTAGGTTTTGAATTTAAGTTTATTTTTTAGGTTTTACTTTTTAGTTTAGGTTTAGGTTTATTTTTAATTTATTTTATTTTATTTAGTTTAGTGTTTAGGTTTAGTTTATTTTAAGTTTAGGTTTAGGTTTTATTTATTTTAGTTTAGTTCATTTTAGTTTAGTTTTAGGTTTACGTTTATTTTATTTTGTTTATTTTATTTTTATTTTAGGTTTAGGTTTTTTTTAGTTTAGGGTTTATATTTTATTTTTAGGTTTTATTGTTAGGTTTATGTTTTAGCTTAATGTTTTTATTTAGTTTTTATTTTATTTTATTTTTGGTTCATTTAGTTTTTATTTTACGTTTAGTTTTTATTTTATTTAGATTTATTTATTTTTAAGTTTAGTTTAGGTTTTAATATATTTTTATTATTTTTATTTTATTTTTAGGTTTTAGGTTTTTAGGTTTTTAAGGTTTAGGGCTTAGGGTTTAAGGTTTTAGGGTTTATGGTTTTAGGATTTAAGATTTAGGGTTAGGGATTAGCGTTTAGGGTTTAGGGTTTAGTGTTTAGGCTTTAGGGTTTACGATTTTTAGGGTTTAGGGTTTAGGGTCTAGGGTTTAGGTTTAGCTTAGGGTTTAGGATTTTTATTTTAAATTAAGTAAACGAGTAGGTTTAGGTTTATTTAGTTTATTTTATTTTTTTAATTTATGTTTATTTTTAGTTTTTATTTAGTTTAGTTTAATTATTTTAGTTTAGGTTTTTTATTTTATTTTATTTTTTAGGTAAAGGTTTAGGTTTAGGTTTATTTTTTAGTTGAGTTTTATTTTTATTTTATTTTTTATTTTTATTTTTAGGTTTATGTTTTTATTTTATTTTTTTTGTTCAAATTTTTGGTTTATTTTTAGGTTTTATTTTTTAGTTTAAGTTTAGGTTTATTTTTAGTTTATTTTAATTTATTTAGTTTAGTGTTTAGGTTTAGTTAAGTTAGATTTAGGTTTAGAATTTATTTATTTTAGTTTAGTTTATTTTAGGTTTAGGTTTTTTTTAATATTTTATAGGTTTTATTTTTTATTTATTTTGGGTTAATTTTTTAGGTTTAGATTTTTTATTTAGATTTTATTTTATTTTATTTTTGGTTTATTTTAGGTTTATATTATTTATATTTTACGTTTAGTTTTTATTTTATTTTGGTTTTTTATTCTTATGTTTATTTTATTTTATTTACTTTAGTTTAGGTTTTATTGATTTTTTTAATTTATTTTTACTAGTTTATTTTATTTTATTTTTAGGTTTAGGTTTAGGTTTTTTATTTATTATATCTCTTGGTTTTATTTAGTTTAGGTTTAGGCTTTTAGGTTTTTAGGGTTTAGGGTTTAGGGTTTGAGGTTTTAAGATTTAGGTTATACAGTTAGGATTTAGGGTTTAGGGTTTAGGTTTTAAGGTTTAGTATTTATGCTTTAGGGTTTAGGGTTTTTAGGGTTTAAGACTTAGGTTTAGGGTTTAGGGTTAGCTTAGAGTTTAGGGTTAGTTTAGGATTTAGGGTTTAAGGTTTAGGGTTTTGGGTTTAGGGTTTAGGGTTTTTGGTGTTTTGGATTTAGAGTTTAGGGTTCATTTAGGGTTTAGGGTTTACGATTTTAGGGTTTAAGGTTTAGAGTTTAGGGTTTAGGGTTAGGGCTAGGGTTTAGGGTTTAGGGTTTAGGGTTTAAGTTTTAGGGTTTAGGGTTTAGGGTTTAGTGTTTATGTTTTAGGTTTAAGGTTTAATGTTTTTTTTTTTAACTGAGAACAAATTCAAATTCAATATTTGTTCTTTTTTGATTTCATCAACTAAGTAACACACCATATTTTTTAAGACACAAGCGATGACATAGATAAAAAAATGAACATGCATAGAGCAAATCAAAAACCCTAGATAATTTAAACCGTCTTTACTATGAAGATAGTTTCATAAGTAATAGATCAGATCCAATGTTCTTTTGTTTCTTCAGTCCCTATCAGAACCAATCCAGCCTCTCGAGTACTGGGATCCACCATCATATCCCCGATCTCTCCCTCCGCCACCACCATGGCTGTAGCCTCCATTGCTTTTCCCTTGTCCATGACCACCACTCCTCCACGCACAACCTCCATATCCACCAGGACCTCCAGATCCCCCACAACCACTGCGATAGCTTCCTCGCTTGCTTGTGGGATCACGGTTGATGGTGATGTTCCTGCCATCAAAGTTCTGGCCATTCTTAGTGTTTAGGTTTATGTTTAGGTTTATTAGGTTTTAGGGTTTAGGATTATTTTTTAATTTATTTAGTTACTTTAGGTTTAGGTTTAGGGTTTATGGTTTAGGATTTAGGGTTTAGGGTTTAGGGTTTATGGTTTAGCTTTTTTTAAAAATTAAGAAAATTAGTAGGTTTTGGTTTATTTAGTTTATTTTCTATTTATTTTAGTTTATTTTATTTTTTATTTAATTTAGGTTCATTTTTTGTTTTTATTTAGTTTAGTTTGTTTATTTTAGGTTTATTTATTTTAGTTTAGGTTTTGTATTTTAGTTTATTTTTTTGGTTTAGGTTTAGATTTATGTTTATTTTTTTCGTTTAATTTTCTTTTTATTTTATTTTTAGGTTTAGATTTTATTTTTTATTTTTAGGTTTATGTTTAGGTTTTTATTTTATTTTTTTAGGCTTATGTTTTAGGTTTTTATTTTAGGTTTATTCTTAGGTTTTATTTTTCTTGTTTAGGCTTATGTTTATTTTAAGTTTATTTTAGTTTATTTAGTTTAGGGTTTAGGCTTAGTTTATTTTAGGTTTAGGTTTAGGTTTTATTTATTTTAGTATAGTTTATTTTTGTTTAGGTTTAGGTTTATTTTATTACGTTTATTTTAGGTTTTTATTTATTTTGGATTTATAGAGTTTTTTTATTTAGGGTTTAGGCAGGGTAAGTTTTAGGGTTTAGGTTAAAGTTATTTGGGGTTTGGGTTTAGTTAGGGTTAGGTTTAGGCCTAGGTTTAGGTTTAGTGTTTGGGGTTTAGGTTAGTTTTAGGTTTAGGGTTATTTTAGTTTAGTGTTGTTAGGTTTAGGGGGTTTGGGGTTTAGGGTGTGGTTAGGATTTAAAGTAGTAGGAGTTAGTTTAGGATTTTTAGGGTTTAGGGTTTATGGTTTAGGGTTAACTTATGGTTTAAGGTTTAGGGTTTTAGGGAGGGTTTAGGGTTTAGGGTTTTATTTATTTATTTTTCTTTAGAAAGGTTAAAACTTTATTACCATAAAAGAAATAGATACAATGTCCTTAATAGGGTAAAGCTCAAAGATCAATTGCTCTCAAAGCTACAAGGAACCTAAGGAGTTAAACCCCCATCTAAGTACAATGAAAATACAAAGGGAAAAAGCAATAACTAAAAAAGTAAAAGAGGAAAAGACAGATTAAGACTAATACAATATAAGAAAAAAAAAAGTGAAAAGACTAGTCAGCATCGGCTCATGATCCCTTTTGGGAGGCAAGATTGCAAGATCCACATCAACAACACTTGACTTGACTGAGTAATGATCAATCCATCTAAAAAGTTCCAACCTATAAAAGAAATCTACAAAAAACTATAGAGGCAATATTCATTGCAAACAAGGATAAGGATAAAGAAATCAATTAGAGAGAGCTAAGAAATAATAGGCTCAGGCTTAGTTAAGATCATCTCAAGGGGCAATAATGCATATGAGCATCCAAACTTCCTAAGAAGGCTTACATTCATATGCAATGCTACCAACCAAAAAGAATATATGGGTAACATCAGGGCCATCATAGCCATCACACCTAATATAAGCCAACATCGAAAGCAAGCAACCCAAAGGATTCCAGAACTTGCTTTAGCAAATAAAGAAACAGTCGGCCAATAGCAAGCCAACAGCTAAACAACCAACCAAAACCATAGCAGACTAGTCACAAATAGCCACCCGTAAGAGATCGTGAGTGATAGAGCCACCACCAGCAAGGAAGAATTCAAAGAAACAAGATAATTTAGAAGCATAGCAACAGTTAATACAATAGCCCAAAAAGAGACTAAAACAAAATAAAAAATAACAACAACCATCATTAAAATAGACTTTGAAGCTCCAAGCAAGGGAGAGCCATAACCAGCCATCAGTATACACTAGACCAATCCAAGTAGAGAAAAGGATGCCATCAACCCATTAGGGCGTGACAAAAAGCCACCAAGTATCAGCCACCAATAAAATCAGTCATAACCAGGTCAGGAAGGAAAAACCACAAAGCAGCTATCCTCATGCCAGTCAAAAGAGAAAATTGCCAACCAGCAGGAATCCCCAACACAAACCAAGAGAATAGCCAAAAAGTTTTGAAAAGTCCAAAGCTAATCAAATCCTGAAGAGACTAAAAGCTGCCACTCAACAACCAACCAGAGCAGTAGAGGATCCAATATTAGAAGGGGGCAGCTAGCTAAAATAAAAAGCTAACCCAAAATAGACCCCAAAATAGATGGAAAAAATAGTAGCATGAATAGGCACAACCCTCCTAGAGATCATCATAAAAACTAAAAAATAAAAATGGTAGTCACCCAGCTAGACAATACAACTAAGGGAGAAAAAACCAAGGAGGACCACCCAACCACCACCAGTCAATGAGGAAGGAGAGAAAATAAGCTAGAGGTAAGCAAAGTCCCCTCCAACCCCCATAGATTAACCAATCATAATGAAGGAGAAAATCAAAAATCAGCAAAAATAAAGGAGCTCCAACCAATCCACCAATTAGAGGAAAAATGATTTGTTTAGTTTATTTAGGATTAGGTTTTATTTTTAGTTTATGTTTAGGTTTAGTTTTAGGTTTATTTAGTTTTAGTTTATTTAAGTTTGGGTTTATTTATTTATTTTATTTTAATATAGGTTCATTTTTATTTTAGGTTTAGGTTTAGGTTTTATTTTTTACTTTATTTAGTTTTAATTTTATTTAGGTTTAGGTTTAGGTTTTAGGTTTATGATTATTTTGTTTAGTTTATTTATTTAGGTTTATGTTTTTATTTTTTATTTATTAAGGTTTATGTTTAGGTTTTATTTCATTTTTGGTTTTATTTTTATTTTAATTTACTTTAGTTTATTTTAGTTTAGGTTTATTTAGGTTTAGGTTTAGGTTTTAGTTTATGTTTTATTTTAGGTTTAGGTTTTATTTGTTGGTTTAGTTTTTTAGTTTAGTTTAGGTTTATTTTTATTTATTTCAATTATTTTTAGGTTTAGGTCTTAGGTTTAGGGTAAGGTTTAGGTTTAGGTTTATTTAGTTTATGTTTCTCTATTTAGGTTTTATTTATTTAGGTTTATTTAGTTCAATTTAGGTTTAGCTTTAGTTTAGGTTTAGGGTTTTAAGTTTTAGGTTTAATTTTATTTTATTTAGTTTAGGTTTTATTTTTATTTATTTATTTTAGGTTTAGGTTTAGGTTTATGTTTATTTAGCTTTAGGTTTAGGATTAGGATTTTAGGATTCTTTTAGGTGTTTTAATTTTTATTTAGTTTTGGTTTATTTTATTTATTTATTTAGTTTATTTAGTTTATGTTTAGGTTTTATTTTTTAGGTTTAGGTTTAGGTTTATGTTTAGGTTTTTTTTATTTTACTTAGTTTATTTTATTTTAGTTTAGGTTTAGGTTTAGGTTTAGGATTTTAGGTTTTGGTTTATGTTTAAGTTTAAGTTAAGGGTTAGGTTTAGGTTTTATTTTTTTAATTTATTTTATGTTTTATTTTTATTTTTATTTTTTTGATTTATTTTAGTTTAGTTTTTTTTATTTAGGTTTAAGTTTAGGTTTAAATTTAGGTTTAGGTTTAGGTTAATGATTTATTTTAATTTTTTAGGTTTAGGTTTTTAGTTTAGTTTATTTTAGTTTAGGTTTTTATTTTATTAGTTTGGTTTATTTTATTTATTTATTTTAGTTTAGGTTTAGGTTTAGGTTTTAGACTTAGGTTTTTAAGTTTAAGCTTAGGTTTATTTACATTTAGGTTTAGGTTTAGGTTTATGTTTAAGTTGAAGTTTTAGGTTTAGGTTTAGGTTTAGTTTTAATTTATATTTATTTATTTTTTACTATATTTCTTTAGTTTAGGTTTAGGTTTTAGGCATATTTTTAGGTTTAGGATTAGGTTTAGGTTTATTTAGTTTAGTTTAGGTTTAGGTTTTTTAGTTTACTTTAAGTTTACTTTAGGAGTAGGTTTTTAAGTTTAGGTTTAGGTTTCAATTTAGGTTTTGGGTTTAAGTTTGTTTAGGTTTATTTAGTTTAGTTTAGTTTAGGTTTAGGTTTAGTAAAGGTTTTATTTTATTTATTTATTTATTTTAGTTTCATTTATTTTATTTTATTTTTTTATTTAGGTTTAGGTTTAGGTTTAGGTTTAGGATTAAGTTTAGGTTTAGGTTTACTTTTTTATTTTTTTTTGTATTTATTTAGTAGGTAGGTTTAGTTTTATTTTATTTTGTTTAGGTTTATTTAATTTAGTTTGTAGCTTATTAGATTTAGGTTTATTACTTTATTAGTTTATTTATTTAGGTTTATTTAGGTCTTGGTTTAAGTTGATCTTAGTTTATTTAGTTTTATTATTTGGGTTTAGGTGGTTGGGTAGTTTAGGGTGGTTTGGATTTAGTTTTTTTAGGTTTAGGGCTTTAGGGCCTGTTTAGGATTTAGTGTTTTGGGTATATTTTGTTTTAGGGTTTTAAATAAACCCAGAGGTTTAGATTTATTTAGTTTATTTTATCTTTTATTTAAGTTTATTTTATTTTAATTTTAGTGTAGTTAATTTATTTTAAGTTTATTTATTTTATTTTAGGTTTTATTTATTTTATTTTTTTTACGTTTAGGTTTTATTTTTTATTTTAGGTTTCATTTTATTTGGGGTTAGGTTTTATTTTAGGTTTTATTTTTAGTTTAGGTTTAGGTTTATTTTTAGATATTTAATTTTATTTATTTTTTATGTCCAGTTTAGTTTATTTTTTTAGTTTAGGTTTAATTTATTTTAGTTTGTAATTTTAGTTTACTAGGTTTATTTTATTTATTATAGATTTAAGTTTTGTTTTTTAGTTTAAAGTTCAGGTTTTATTTTTTATTTATTTGTAAGTTTTATTTTTAGGTTTATTGTTTAGGTTTAGGCTTTTATTTTATTTTCTTTCAGGCTTATTTAATGTTTAAATTTTATTTTATATAGGTTTTTTATTTTTAGGTTTATTTTATTTTTTAGATTAGTTTAGGTTTTTATTTATTTTAGTTTTTATTTTATATTTTAATTTTTTTAAGTTTAAGTTTAGCTTTTAGTTATTAATTTAATTAATTTATTTAGTTTAGATTTTATTTTATCAGTCATTGGTTAGTCCAGTAAGTTAGGGTTTAGGGTAGATTTAGGGTTTGGGGCCCAGTGCCTAAGAGGTCAGGGCCTGTGGTCTTGGGCCTGGTGGATTGGTTGGTCAGTAGTGGTCAATCAGAGGTAGGGTGTGGCCAGTGGCTTAAGCTTGTGGGTAGGTTTAGGGTGGGTGGCCCAGTGGGCTCTTAGGATTTAGGTTTTATTTATCTTTAGTTTATTTATCTTAGCTCAGCTCATCCATTTTATTTATATTTATTTAATTATTTTGTATTATTTGTTGGTTTATTTTAGGTTTAGCTTTTATTTTGTTTTATTTTATTTTATTTTAGGTTTATTGTTCAATTTATTTAGGTTTTATTTTAGTGTATTTTATTTTAAGTTAGTTCATATCTTTAATTTACTTTATTTTATTAGTTTTATCTTATTTATTTTATCTTTAGTTTAGTTTTATTTTATTTTAGGTAGTGTTTAGGTTTAGGTTTTATTATTTATTATTTTATTTTGGGTTTAGTTTTATTTTATTTTATTTATTGGTTTCTTTAATTTAGCCTTAGGTTTTAGGTTTGGGTTTGGGCCTGGGTGGCCATGGTGGAGCCTTTAGAGAGCTTTAGGGCCTGGGGTTTAGGGTTTAGGTTATTTATTTATGTTTGGTTTATGTTTATTTTATTTTTATTTTAGGTTTAGATTTTCTTTTACTTTATTAGGTTTTGTTTTATTTTAGTTTATTTTTTAGGTTTAGGTTTTTTTTTATTTTATTTTATGATTTTTTATTTATTTAGGTTTTTTTAGTTTATTTTATTTTGTTTAGGTTTTATTTATTATATTTTATTATTTTCATTTATTTTATTTTTAAGGTTTAGGTTGGTTTAGTTTAGATTTTATTTTATTTGGGGTGTTTATTTATTTATTTTATTTTCATGTTTTATTTAGTTTAGGTTTAGGTTTTTATGTTTTTATGGTTTAGGGTTTAGGGTTTAGGATTTAGATTTTATTTATTTTAGTTTATGTTTATGTTTATTTTATTTTATTTATTTTAGTTTTAGGTTTTTTTCATTTAGGGTTTAGGTTTTATTTTTTTAGGTTTAGGTTTTTATTTAGTTTTTATTTTATTTTATTTTAGGTTTATTTTATATTTATTTTACGTTTAGTTTTAATTTTTATTTAGGTTTTTAATTTTATTTTATCTTTTCTTTAGTTTTATTTTAGGATTTATTTTTCATTTTATTTTATAGGTTTAAGTGTTTAATTTGTTTTATTTTAGATTTATTTTATTTTTATTTTATGTTTTTTTTTATTATATTTAGGTTTTTTTAGTTTTAGCTCTTTTATTTTAGTTTTAAGTTTTTTATTTATTTTATTTTAGTTTTTTATTTATTTTTTTTTATTTTATGTTTCTGAGGTTTAGATTTAGTTTAGGTTTTATTTTAAGCTAGTTTTAGTTTAGTTTTTTATTTTATTTAGGTTTTATATTTTAACATTTTATTTTTGATTTAGTCATTCCAGGGTCTGGGTAGGATTTAGCTCATGTATGGTTTTGCCAGGTGTCCAGTCAGATTCATGGCTCAGGCCTGGATCTTTGGCAGAAGGCCTTGGCTCAGCCTCAGTCAGGGCCCAACGCTCAGGTCAGCAGCCCAGATAGCTGAGTTGGCTCAGGCTCAGTATTCAGTGGTTTTAGCCTCATGGTCTTGGTGGCCTGGTAGTCAGTGGGGCTCTGGCCTGTGGATCTCTGGCCTTGGGCCTAGGGATCAGGAAGGCCTGGGTCAGATCAGCCCAAAGCCCAGGCTGATCAGGCCCAGCCTTTTGGGAGTGGCCCAGGCCTGGTAAGGTTTAGTGGCCAGTTCTAGCCTCAGGCTCAGTGGTTTAGGGCCAGTGGTGGCCCAGTGGCTCATGATGGCTGGCCCATGGTCAGGGCCCATGGTAGTTAGGTTGTCAGCCTGGAGTAGGGTAGAGTTTAGGGTTTAATAGGATTTAGGATCGATTAGCTTGGTAGTTTTAAAAAAATTAAGTTACATTTATTTAGTTTTTAGTTTATGTTATATTTTATTTTGTTTAGTTTATTTATTTTATGTATATTAATTTTAGTTTAGGATTTTATTTTAGTTTATTTTTAGTTTAGGTTTAAGTTTATGTTTATTTTTAGTTTAGTTTTATTTTATTTTTTATTTTGGTTTATGTTTTATTTATTTTTTGGGTAGTTTAGGTTTTATTTTATTTTTTTATGTTTAGGTTCTTAGTTATTTATTTTGGTTTAATTTTACTTTAGGAGTATATTTTAGTTTATTTATTTTATTTAGTTTAGGTTTAGGTTTAGGTTTTGGTTTTTTTAGGTTTTAGTTTAGGTTTAATTTAGTTTAGTTTAGTTTATTTTAGTTTTGTTTATGTTTATGTTTATTTTAATTTTTGGTTTAGGTTCTTTTTTAGTTTGGGGTTTAAATTTTATTTTTTATTTAGGGTTTTTTTTTATTACGTAAACCGGTATGTTTAAGTTTATTTAGTTTATTCTATAATTTATTTAGATTTCTTTTTTATTATTATTTAGTTTAGTTTACTTATTCTATGTTTATTTATTTTAGTTTAGGATTTTTATTTTATTTTTTAGGTTTAGGTTTATGTTTATGTTTATTTTTATTATTTTATTTTATTTTTATTTTAGTTTAGGTTTTATTTTTATTTTTAGATTTTAGGTTTATTTAGGTTTAGTTTATTTGAGTTATTATTTTATTTTATTTTAGTTTATTTTATTTTTATTTTCCTTTAGTTTTATTTATTTAGATTTTATTTTAGGTTTTATTTGATTTTTTTAATTTTAGTTTTAATATTTATTTATTTTAGTTAGTTTATTTTATCTATTTAGGCTCATTTATTAGGCTCAGTGCATTTTAGTTTGAGTTTAGGCTCATAGCCTGGGCGCCCAGGGTTTGCCCAGTGGCCCAGGGCCCAGGTGAGCCCAGTGGCCCAGGTCCAGTACATCTTGGGTGGCCTGTGTTAAACCTAGGGTTTGTGGCCCAAGCCTGGCCCAGCCTCAGGCCTGGCTCAGGCCCATGGCCTGTGTCAGTGGGCCCAGAGCCTTCTTTAGGATCGGCCCAGGGTCAGGATCTTAGTCATGATCTAAAGTCCAGGCCCAGGGCCCAGATTTTGGGTGTGGCCTGTGAGCCCAGTGCTTGGCTCAGTTTGTATTCAGTAAACTTTACTGGGGCTCAGACAAGAGCTCAGTATCAGGCTCCTGGGGCCCAGGGCCCATCATAAGGCCTAGGTCAGCCTGTGCTGGTGGCCCAGGGCCCAGTGGCCTGGGTGGCCCAAGCCCATGGCTCAGGGACACCCAGTCAGGCAGTGCCCAGTTAGGGTTTATGATATTTAGTGGTGTTTAGCTGTGGGAGCCCAGGAGGCCAGTGGTTTAGAGTTGGGGTTTAGGATTTAATGTCAGGGTCTGGGCCTGGGGTGGTTATCTTTAAAACCAAGCAAACATGCATTTTAGGGTTATTTTAGTATTTATCTTTTTTAGGTCAGTTTAAGTGTGGTAGGGTTGGGTATGGTCAGTGGTTTGGTTAGATTTTATTTATTAGTAGTTTATCTTAGTCATTTATGATTATTTTATTTATTTTATTTATTTGTTTAGGTTTAGCTTTTTTAGGTTTCATTTTGGTTTAACTTTAATTTATTTTTATTTAATTTAATTAGGTTTATTTTATTTTATTTTATGTTTAATTTTTATTTTATTTAGGCTTTTTTAGGTTTATTTTATTTTTTATTTTAGTTTAGATTTTTATTTATTTTATTTTAGTTTAGATTTCATTTTTTATTTTATTTTATTTTAGGGTTTAGGTTTAAGTTTAAGTTTATGTATAAGTTTTTATTTTATTTAGGTTTAGGTTTATTTATTTATTTTATTTTAGGTTTATTTAGTAGTTTTTTTTTATTCTGGGATCTGATTTAGGGTTTTGGTATTTTATCTTAGTTTAGTTTATTTTATTTTGGTTTATGTTTATTTTATTTTATCTTTAAGTTTATGTTTATTTTAGGTCAGGTTTAGGTTTAAGATCTTATTTAGTTTTATTTTATTTTATTTTAGGTTTATTTTATTTTATTTTATGTTTAGTTTTATTTTATTTTATTTTATTTAGCTCAGGTTTAGCCCATGAGTCTTTAGGCCTTTTATCTTAGGTTTAGTTTTATTTAATTTTAATCTGATCTAGCCTAGATCTTGTGGCTCATGGGTCAGGCCCAGGCCTGGGGTTTGGGCCTGGTGGCCTGGTCAGGATCAGTGCACAGTAGAGTGGCCCAGCCTGGGCTCAGGGCCTTTTGGCCCAGTGGCTTGGGTCTTAGATCAGGGCTCAGGATGTAGCCCACAATGTGAGATCAGAGCCTGGGGTGGTTCAGTGGCTCAGGCCTGTTTGTGGCCCAGTTTAGGGTCTGTGGTCGTGGCCCAGGAGTTTAGAGGCTCAGTGGCCTAGGTAGTTGTGGCTCAGGGTCAGTTGGGGTTTGGGGTTGGGCCCATGGCTCAGGATTTAGGTTTACGCTTGGGGTAGAGTTTTAAAATAAGCAAACTGTAGGTTTATTTAGTTTATTTAGTTTTATATCTATTTAGGTTTACTTATTTTATTTAGATTATATTTATTTTATGTTTATTTACTTTTATGTGATTTTATTTTAGTTTATTTTTAGGCTCTGTTATTTTAGTTAAATTTTTTTTATTTTATTTTTTTTTGGTTTTATTTTATTTTGGTTTATTTTTAAATTTATTTGTAGGTTTAAATTTTTATTTTATCTTATTTTAGATTTTTTATTTTTTATTCTTTAATTTTATTTTATTTAGGTTTTAAGTTTTAGATTTATTTATTTTCTTTATTTTTTATTTATTTAGTTTTATTTTATTTTTTTTTTTTTTTTTTTAGTTTGAGGTAGGCTCAGAGTTCAGTTTAGTTTAGCTCAGGCTAGGTCAGGGCCTGAGTTGTGCCTGGGCTCATGTTTTTTTTTCAGTGCTCAGGGTGTATTAGTGTGGCTCAGTGGCCTGGCCCAGGGCCTGGCTCAGTTTCAGTGTCCTGTGGTAACCCAGGGCCCAATGTTGGAGGGCCTAGTGGTAGTTTGGGTCAGTTGGCCTAGGTCAGATTTATGATGTGCATCAGGTGGGTTTAGGATCTGTGGCTCAGTTTAGTGTAGAGTTTGATATAGGGTCATTTTGAGTTTTAGGGTTGATCAAGATTTAGGTTTATGTAGGTTTTAAAAAAGCAAACCCGATGTAAGTTTATTAGTTTATTTAGTTTATTCATTAGTTTATTTTATTTTATTTTATTTAGTTTATTTATTTTAGTTTAGATTTTATTTTAGTTTATTTTGGTTTAGTTTAGGTTTATGTTTATGTTTATTTTTAGTTTTATTTTAAGATTTTGGGTTTAGGGTTTATTTTTATTTTTAGTTTATTTTATTTTATTTTAGATTGGGTTTTTTATTAGGTTTATTTTAGGTTTCATTTTTCGTTTAGGTTTAGTTTATTTTTAGTTTATTATATTTTATTTAGGTTTAGGTTTAGTTGTTTATTTTAGTTTATTTTATTTTAGTTTATTATTTAGTTTAAGTTTATTTTACTTTTATTTGGTTTAAGTTTCTTTTATTTATTTAGATTTTTATTTATTTTACATTTTAATTTTATTTTTAAGTTTTTATTTTTTTATTATTTTATTTTATTTTAGGTTTATTTTATTTTTATTTTATGTTTAGGTTTAATTTTATTTAAGTTTTATTTTTAGGTTTTATTTTTTTAAGTTTATGATTTTATTTATTTTCTTTTAGTTTTTATTTTATTTTATCTTCTAAGTTTAGGTGGGGTTTAATTTATGTTTTATTTTATTCTTTAGGTTTATGTTTTATTTAATAGGTTAGTCTTTAGCTCAGTAGTTTATGTTTAGGGTTAATGTTTAGTGTCTGGGGCCTGGCTCAGGGTTTAGTGGCCTTTTCAGCCTGTATTCTTGTAAGTGCAGGGCCAGGGCCTAGTTTAGGGTTATCAATTTTATTTAGGATTTTTTTATTTATTTAGTTTATTTATTTATCTTAGTTTATTTTATTATTTATCTTTTAGGTTTAGTTTATGTTTATGTTTATTTTTTTTAGTTTATTTTATTATTTTTTTTGGTTTAAGGTTTATTTTTTTTTATTTTGGTTTTAGGTTTAGGTTTTATTTTTTTTTAGTTTTAATTTTAGGTTTATTTGGTTTATTTTTTTTTTGTTTTAGTTTTAGTTTAGGTTTATTTTAGTTTATTATATTTTATTTATAGTTTAGGTTTAGTAGGTTTAGTTTATCTTTTAGGTTTTATTTATTTTAGTTTATTTATTTTATCTTTAGCCTGTTTATTTTATTTTATTTTTATTTTAAGTTTTTCTTTAGTTTAGATTTTATATTTATTTTTAATTTAATTTTAGGTTTAAGTTTTATTTTTTTTATTATTTTATTTTCTTTAGGTTTATTTTATTTTTATGTTTAGTTTAATTTTTTTAAGTTTTTTATTTTTAGGTTTTTAATTTTTTTAATCTATATGATTTTATTTATTTTCTTTAATTTTTAGTTTTATTTTTATTTTATTTTCTTTCAGTTTAGGTTTAGGTTTTAATTTATGTTTTATTTTATTTTATTTTAGGTTTTTTTATGTTTTATTTAATGTATAGGTTTTTTAGCTTTAGGTTTGTTTAGGGTTTAGGATTTAATGTTTAGGGTCTGGGGTTTAGTTAGGTTTGGGGGGTTTTAGTGTTTTTTAAGTTTTATGGTTTAGGTTTAGGGTTTGTGGGTTTGTAGGTTTTAGGGTGCTTTAGGGTTTTAGGGTGTATAGTTTGTGTTTAAGTTTTAGGTTTAAGGTTCAAGTTTTAGTTAAGTGTTTAGGGCTTTTTATTTTTTTTAATAGAGAATAAATTCAAATTCAATATTTTCCTCTTTCCGATTTCATCAACCAAGTAACTCACCGAGTTTTCAAAGATGAAAGCTACGATAGAGATAAAAAGTCATCACGCATAGAGCAAATCAAAGACCCTAGATAACTAGGACTATTTGTACTATAAAGACAGAGTTCCATAAGCAGCAGATCGGATCGATCGTTCTTTAGTTTCTCTAATTCCCATCAAAACCACCCAAGCCTCTCGAGCAGCGGGATCCACCATCATATCTTCGATCTCTCGCTCTGCCACCACCATGGCTGTAACCTCTGTCGCTCCTCCCACCTCCATAACCACCACTACTCCGACCACCACCTCCATATCCACCAACACCTCCAGATCCCCCACCACCACTACTATAACAGCTACCTCCGGCTTTGCCTCCACCACCAGATCTATATTGAGCCTAGTTACGGTGATGTTCCTGCTGTCAAGGTTCTGCCCATTCTTAGGGTTTATGTTGATTTTTTAATTTATTTAGTTACTTTAGGTTTAGGTTTAGGATTTATTTAGGGTTTAGGTTTATGGTTTAGGGTTAGGTTTAGGTTTGTGGTTTAAGGTTTGGTAGGGTTTAGGGTTTATGATTTTTTTTTAGGGTTTGGGGTTTTTTTGGGGTTTTTTAGGTTTAGGGTTTTAGGGTTTAAGATTTATGGCATTTTTTTAAAGTTAAATAAATCAGTAGGTTAAGGTTTATTTATCTTATTTTTTTATTTATTTATGTTTATTTTATTTTTTATTTTTATTTAGTTTTATTTTATATTTTTATTTAGTTTAGTTTATTTATTTTAGGTATATTTTAGTTTAGCTTTTTTTATTTTAATTTTAATTTAGGTTTAAGTTTAGTTTAAGTTTATTTTTCATTGATTTTTTTATTTTATTTTTTTATTCAGTAGGTTTTATTTTTTTTTAGTTTAGAGTGTTTAATTTTATTTTTAGATTTAGGTTTTAGGTTTATTCTTAGGTTTTATTTTAGTTTTTAGTTTATTTTAGTTTATTTTATTTTATTTATTTTAACCAGGTCTAGTTTAGATTTTATTTATTTTAGTTTAGGTTTAGGTTTATTTATTTTATTTTATTTTTGTTTTTTTTAGTTCACGGTTTAGGTTTTATTTTAATTTATTTAAAGTTTTATTTTTAGGTTTGTTTTGTGTTCGATTTTATTTTATTTTTTCTCGTTTAGTTTAGGTTTTTTTTTATTTAGTTTTAATTTTTTTTTAGGTTTATTCTGTTTATTTTTTTATTTTAGGTTTATTTATTTTATTAATTTTATTTTATTTTTAGGCTTTATTTATTTTAGGTTTAGGTTTTGCATTTAGATTTAGGGTTTGGGTTTACATTTTGTTTTGGGTTTGGTTTTTTAAGGTTTGGGTTTTTTGTTTTTGTTTCAGAGGTTTAGGGTTTAGGGTTTAGATATTTTTTTTAAGTTAAGTAAACCCATTTTAGTTTTAGTTAATTTTTTTAATTATTTTAGTATTATATATATTATTTAGGTTTTTCTTTATTTTATTTAGTTGATTTATTTATTTTAAGCTCTTTATTTTGTTTAGGTTTTATCTATAATTTATTTTATTTAGTTTATTTTGGTTTGGTTTAGCTTTAGTTTTATTTATTTTAGTTTAGTATTTTATTATATTTTGTTTAGCTTTATTTCTTTTATGAGGTTCTCAGATCAAGATTTTATTTTATCTCTTAGGTTTAGGTTGTGTTTTCATTTTAGCTTATTTTAGGTTTTATCTTTAGTTTAGTTGTATTTTAGTTTATTATATTTTATTTAGTCTAGGGTTTTGGTTTAGGTTTAGGCTTTGTGTATTTTAGTTTAGTTTATTTTAGTTTATGATTTGGTTTATTTTATTATGGTTATTATAGGTTTAGGTTTTCTTTTTTAGTTTAGGGTTTAGGTTATTTTCATATTTATTTCTTGGTTTTCTTTATAGGTTTATTTTTTAGGGTTAGGTTTTTATTTAGTTTTTATTTTATTTTATTTTAGGTTTATTTTATTTTTATATTTATTTTTTATTTAGTTTTTATTTTATTTAGGTTTTTTATTTATAGGTTTATTTTATTTACTTTAGTTTGTTTACTTATTTTATCTTTAATTTAGTTTTATTTTATCATTTTTTTTAGGTTTATTTATGTTTAGGTTTTATTTTAATTTATTTATTTATTTAGGTTTAGGTTTTATTTATTTTATTAGTCATTATTAGTTTAGCCTTTGTTTATTGTGGGCACAGTGGGTTGTTGTGTGGTTGTGGGGTAGGGTCAAGTTTATTCTTTAGGGTTTAGAAGTTTTAGGTTTAAGGTAGGGTTTGGTGGGATCAGGTTATTTTTTATTTTTAATTATTTTTCTTTATTATTTTAAAATTAAGTAAATAGGTTTAGGTTTATTTAGTTTATTTTTATTTTATTTAGGTTTATTTTATTTTTTTACTTTAGTTTATTTATTTTAGTTTAATTTTAGTTTAGGTTTAGTTTATTTATTTTTTAATTTTATTTTATTTTATTTTTTTGGTTTAGGTTTTATTTTTTTATCTTAGTTTAAGTTTATTTTTATGTTTAAGTTTAGCTTTATTTTTTTTTATTTTAGGTTTTATATTGTAGTGGTTATTTATTTATTTATTTATGTGTGTGTCATTTCTTTATTTATTTTATTTTATCTTTTAGTTTATGTTTAGGTTTATTTTATTTTATTTTATAGGTTTCATTTTATTTGGGTCCAGTTTTATTTTATTTATTTTTTGGGTTTATTATTTAGGTTTAGGTTTTTATTTAGTTTTTATTTTATTTTATTTTAGGTTTATTTTATTTTTAGTTTACGTTTAGTTTATATTTTATTTAGGTTTTTAATTTTTTAGATTAGTTTAGGTTTTTATTTATTTATTTTAGTTTAGTTTTTATTTTTGTATTTTCTTTTAATTTTAAGTTTAGGTTTAGGTTTAGGTTTTAGTTTATGTTTTTATTTTATTTTATTTTTTTATTTTATTTTGGTTTAGATTTTTTTTATTTTCAAGTTTTAATTAGTTTAGGTTTAGATTTTAGCTTTTATGAGAGGGTTTAGGGCTCAGGTGTTAAGTGGGTGGGGTAGGGTTGAGGGTTTTCTTTAGGGTGGGTTTATGGTAGGTCTTTAGGGTTTAGCATTTAGGGTTTTAGGGTAGATTTAGGGTTGTGGTTTGCTATGGTTTTGTGGTTTAGGGTTTATGATTTAAGTTTTATTAAGGTCCGTTTAGTTAGGGTTAGCTTTTTTATTTATTTATTTTAAATAGAAACAACATCATATTCAACATTTCTTCTTTTATTTTTTTAGTTTATTCAGTTTAATTTTTATTTATTTCAATTTATGTTATTTCTTATTTTTATTTATGTTTCTTTTTTATTTTTATTTATTTTAGTTTTTTTTATTTTAGGTCTATTTATTTTGTCTAGGTTTTTTTTATTTTAATTTAAGTTTTTATTCTTTTATTTTTTTAAGTTTAGGTATAGGTTTAGTTTATTTTTAGTTGTTTATTTTCATTTTATTTTTTAGGTTTAGGTTTTATATTTTATTTTAGGTCCAGGTTTAGCTTTAGGCTTTTATTTTATTTTTTTAGGTATGTGTTTTAGGTTTTCATTTTAGGTTTACTTTTAGGTTTTATTTTTCAATTTAGGTTTAGGTTTATTTTAGTTTATTTTATTTTATTTAGTTTATAGTTTAGGTTTAGGTTTAGGTTTTATTTATTTTTGTTTAAGTTTATTATATTTTGTTTATTTTATTTTTATTTTAGGTTTAGGTTTTTTTTTAGTTTTGGGTTTAGGATTTTTTTAGGTTTATTTTTGTTTTATTTTATTTTATTTTATTTTATTTTATTTTAGTATTTTATTTTAATTTTACAAGTTTTATCTATTTAGGTTTTATTCTGGTTTATTTTATTTTTTAGTTTAATTAGGTTTTATTTATTATAATTATCTTTAATTAGTTTATTTTATCTTATCTTTAGTTTAGCCTGGGCTAGTTTAGTCTTATATTATCTTATTTAGGTCAGGTTTCATTTATCTTTAGGTCTTATAAGGTCAATTGGCTAAGGTAGGCTCAGTGATCAGTGGCCCAGTGGTGTGGTAGAGGCTCAGTAGTGGCTCAGGGTCTGGGGCTCAGGTCAGTGGTCAGCTAGAGCCCAGGTCTTTAGGGCCTGGCTAAGATCCCAGTTTAGTAGGGTCTTAGTGTGGTCTGGCCTGTGGCTCAGGGTTGTCAGCCGTCAGGTCTCAGATCAGACTCAGTGTGGCTCAGGTCAGCTTAGGCCTGTGGCTCAGCCTTTTTAGGACTCAGTGCCTGTGGATCTCAGGGCCCAGGCCTGTGGCCTAGTCAGGTCACCAGCTCAGTTTTTTTTCAAAATAGAACCCAAACCAGTTTATTTATTTTATTTATTTATCTGTATTTTATTTTAATTTTATCTTTTGTTTTATTTTATTTAGTTTATTTATTCAAGTTTATTTATTTTAGTTTATGTTTTTATTTTAGTTTATTTTTTAGGTTTAGGTTTAGCTTTAGGTTTATGTTTATTTTTAGTTTATTATTATTTTTATTTTTATTTTTAGGTTTATGTTTTAGATTTTTATTATGTTTTATTAGGTTTAGATTTTAGGTTTTCTTTTTAGTTTAGGTTTAAGTTTATTTTTAGTTTATTTTATTTTATTTAGTTTAGGGTTTAAGTTTAGCTTATTTTAAGTTTAGGTTTTGGTTACATTTATTTTAGTTTAGGTTTATGTTTATTTTATTTTGTTTGTTTTAGGTTTAGGTTTTAGTTTAGATTTATGTTTATTTTTTTTATTTTTATTTATTTGTAGGTTTTATTTTTTGGTTTATTTTTTAGGTTTAGGTTTTTTTTATTTTTTATTTTATTTTATTCTAGTTTTTTTTTATGTTTAGTTTTTATTTAATTTAGGTTTATTATTTTTAGGTTTATTTTATTTTTACGTTTAGTTTAGGTTTTATTTATTTTATTTTATTTTAGTTTTTTTTAGTTTAGGTTTAGGTTTTAGATTATGTTTTTATGTAATTTAATTTTTTACTTTATTTAGGTTTAGGTTTATTTATTTATTTTTTTTAGGTTTTATTTTGTTTAGGTTTAGGTTTTTTGGGTGCAGTGTTTAGAGTTTAGGGTTTAGGTTTTAGGTTTAGGGTTCAAGTTTTAGTTTAGGATTTAGAGTTTTTGATTTTTTTTAACAAATTCAAATTCAATATTTCTTCTTTTCAATTTCATCAACCAAGTAACAAACCAGGGAAGTGAGGTAATTAAATGACCTCCTTCGGGATAACTAAAGCCTCGTGTTCCCGGGATGTCCAGACTGTATACCCATTACCATTTAATCTGATATAAATCAACATATGATTAGAGAAAAGAGAACTTAACATTCATACACTTAAGCTATAAGCGCATGCATTTCTTATGTATTTATAACTAGCAGCATAACACATATTATTATTCATTTATAAGATTTTAAAAAATACATTTGGATTTAATAGTGATAATTGGCACACATATATTAAATTAAATCAAGACATGCAAGCTTACATAAAAGAAATACATTTTATTTTACTTGATTTTGAAAAGATGGATGCATGAATTCAAATGACATACCAAATTTAACATGATTGGAAAGAGGATAATCAAAACATAAGCATGTGGTTTATTCAACCAAACTAGTTCGTAAGGACAATAAAATCAAATAAGATTATTTAAAGCAAACCAAAGCTTCTTTATTAATTAAGATTTGGATTTGATTTTATTTAAATTGGAAAAGAGAAATCATCACTTACTATTTTGAACCCATTCCCACATTAGTGATTTGATTTAATTTAAGGAAATGTAATTAAGTTGATTTTATGGGTTAATTAAGTTGAATCATTAATTAGATGAATTAATTACCATTACTTATGTCACCTTAAAGTAATTAACTAAATAATTATTAGCCAACAAGATATGCATGGAAAATAAACTTGCAATGATCTTAGGAAATAAATGGGTCTAATGCAATTGGCTAATGATTAATATTTAATTTGATTAAAGGACTTAATTAATTACTCTTATGATTTTCCCACACATGTGGAATAACCATAATTTCATTAAACTCATTTATGTTATTAAGCACCTAAAGATCTACCCCATGATTTAATTAATTAAGGTATGATATGTTTATGATTTCAATTTGATTAAGTGACTTAATTAATTAGTTAAATTATAATTAATTTCATTTTAAAAATGGGTGAAATCAACTTAGTGAAAGGGTTCCCAACCTTATTCCTTAGTTCATTTAGTGTTGAACAATGATTAATATACTTAATTAATGAATTTGTTACTATTCATGGTATTAATTAATCATTAATTAACTTAAAAGAGTAGTTAAGGTTTAATTGGTCAATTCTTCTAATTAAGTGAGCAATAAATCCCAAGAAAATCATGGGACGTAGAGGTCATCCCATTAAATTAACCCATAAAATTTGGGATTAATCCCATAAGTAATTAAAGAGTAATCAAGCTAATTAATTTTGTAATTAAACCTTAATTACTATTCAAAATTAGTTAACATCATTTTTAATTAATTATCCTCTGAAATACGTTTAAAATGAGTATTTATTTGCATTTCTTTATTTCTCTATGATTTTTTATGATTTTTAGAAGTTTCAACCATTAAAAATGATTAATTAAACCTAATTAAAGCTTAATCCTATTGACGCCACATGGTGTGCCAACGCGATGCGCTTTTTGCAGGATTGGCTACTTAAAACATATCTGACTCAACACCTATGTGGCAGTGGCGGATGCGCTTTCTCGTCTCCATCCAATCTAAGATCAAATGGCTATGATTAGTCCCACAGCTTAATAGGATTAAATCAGATTGATCTAGTGATCTAATCACGACCGTCCATTTTGATCACGCGGAACAGTTGGTGCATGATCTAACATCACACGAGTGAGGGAGAATGGAGTCCATCCACTATTGCTCACTTGATCCGAGCTTACCCGAGCTTAGATCAACTCCAAAAGGATCCCACACCTTCACAACATCGATCAGGGGGGATCCAACAGTCAAGATCATAAGAGATGCAAGTTTTCTTCAAAAAGCTCCAACCCATTTTTGTATGAGGATCAGTTTTGAAAGCATACCTCATCATAGCTCAAGACTAGTGGCTCGAATGATTAAGGAAGCTTCATCTAGTGGTGACAAGGCATTATTTAGCAATAATTGGATCAATTCCTTGACATTAACTCAGAAGGCCATGAACTGACAATTTGGAGCTCAAGTTTGATTGAAGACCCACCTCCAGTGCTCGGCAAGCTTGGGAGATGATTCGTTCTTGCACGATGAGGCTTAGGGAAGGTGTGTGCAAAGTTAATTTGAGTTTGATTGAGAGATGGGGAAGTTAGGTCAGAAATGGACTGTCCTATTTTGGGATGGACGGGAATGACATTTTTTGATAGAGGAACGAGCTTGGGAGCTAAGGGAATGGCTCTAGCTCATCTTGGGTAGCTAGGCTCTAAGAAATGAATTTTGTATGTGTTTGACTGAAATGAGAGGGTGTATACCCCTTCATCTTGATCAAATGGTGGGATTAGCTTTGGCTTCTAGGCCATCCCACCATCTCGTGGAGTCGTGGTGGCGTGGAGGAGGTGAGTTGGCTCGGCTAGTTGGTTGAAGGTGTGGGGGTGGCTGCCAAGGAGGAATCATGGGTGCCTATGGGTTTCAAATACTCTAATTGGGAGGGTGGGGTGATTTCACCATCCATGGGTCATACCAACAACCACCCCCGGGTCAAGTGCTGTCTTTGGTGCCTAGGTTTTAGGTTTTTATTATAGGTTAATTTTTAGGTTTTAACTTTTTAGTTTAGGTTTAGGTTTATTATTTAGTTTAATTTATTTTATTTAGTGTAGGTTTAGGTTTAGGTTATTTTAGGTTTAGTTTTAGGTTTTATTTATTTTAGTTTAGTTTATTTTAGTTTAGGTTTAGGTTTATTTTATTTTATTTATTTTAATTTTATTTTAGGTTTTGTTTTTTTTAGTTTAGGGTTTAAGTTTTATTTTTTATTTATTTTTAGGTCAATTTTTTAGGTTTAGGTTTTTATTTAGTTTTATTTTATTTTATTATAAGCTTATTTTTATTTGGCCTTTTGTCCAGGCTTATTTTATTTAGTATGATCTTATCTTATCTTATTTTATCTTTAGGTTTGGTCTTTATTTATATCTTTGGGTTTATTTAGTTTAGGTCTCATCTTAGGCCCAGGGCCCAGGGCCCATAGCTCAGGCCCAGTATCTAGGGTCAGCCTAGGATCATGGTCAGGGATCAGGGCCCAGTGGCCTGTGGGCCCAACGCTCAGCCTCTGGGATCTGGCCCAGGCGCAGGCTGAGAGGGGCCCAGGTCACCAGGCCTGGCTCAGCCTAGGGCTGGGTGGTCCTGGCCTGTGGGGCCTGTGCTCAGGTCACTTAGGACTCAGGCTGTGGTCTTAGGGCTCATGGCCTGGTTCAGGGCCTGTGGTCTATTCTGGCTCCAGACTAGAACCCATTAGGGCCTCAGGGCCTATCTGTAGGGTCAGTAGGGCTCAGGCCTAGGTGCGCAGATGGGCTCAGGGCCTGGTTTTTTAAAAAAACAAGCAAACCAAGTATGTTTAAGTTTATTTAGTTTATTTACTTTAATTATTTTATTTATCTATTTTTTATTTTATTTTAGGTTTATTTTTTTAGTTTAATTTATCTTAGGTTATTTATTTTTAGATCAGGATTATGTAGTTTATCTTTAGGTTTAGTTTAGTTATGCTTATTCTTTATTTATTATTTATCTTTTAGGTTTAGGTTTTTTTATCTTTAGGTAGGGTTTAGGTTTATTGGTTTATTTTAGGTTTATCTTTTAGTTTATTTTATTTAGTAGGGTGTTTAATTTATTTTAGGTTTAGGTTTAGCTTTATTTATTTTTAGTAGGTATTTATTTATCTTAGGTTTAGTTTTAGTTTAGGGTTTAGGCTTTATTTATTTTATCATTTAGATTGGTATTTAGTTTTATTTTATTTTATTTTATTTTATTATGTTTAGTTTATCTTATTTAGGTTTTAGGTTTATTTTAGTTTAGTTTAGGCATTTATTTATTTTATCTTAATTTAGTTTAATTTTATTTAGGTTTAGGTTGATGTTTAGCTCAGTCCAGTTTAGGTTTATTTTATCTTTTTAGTTTTATTTAGTCAGTATATATTTTATTTTTTATCTTATTTAGCCCAGCTTTAGGTGTAGGCTCAGCCCAGGGTTTGAGCCCAGTTTAGGGCCTGTGGGTCAGGTCAGTTTGTGGCCTAGGGCTCAGATTACCAGGGCCTGTGGAAACCATGTTGTAAGGGCTCACTGCCAGATTTAGGATTAGTTTTAGGGTGGTTTTGGGTTGGGCACTTTTTTTAAAATCTAAACCAGGTTTATGTATATTTAGTTTATTTAGTTTATTTTTATTTATTTTAGTTTATTTTATTTTTATTTTATTTTATTTAGTTTAGTTTATTTATTTTAGGTTTATTTATTTTAGTTTAAGTTTTTATTTTAGTTTATTTTTTAGGTTTAGGTTTTTTTTTTATTTTTTCTTAGGTTTAGGGTTTAGGGTTTAGGGTTTATGGTTTAGGGTTTAGGGTTTAGGTTTTAGGGTTTAGGATTTAGGGTTTAAGGTTTAGGGTTTTTGAGTTTATGGTTTAGTGTTTAGGGTTTAGGGTTTTTAGGGTTTATGGTTTAGGGTTTATGGTTTAGGTTTTAGGTCTAGGGTTTAGGTTTTAGTTTAGTGTTTAAGATTTTTGGTTTGTTTTAATAGAGAACAAATTCAAATTCAGCATTTCTTCATTTTGAATTCATCAACCAAGTAACACACCAAGTTTTCTAAAACACAAGTGATGACATAGACAAAAAAAGAGCATGCATAGAGCAAATTAGAAACCCTAGATAACTAGAATTATCTCTATTGTAAAGACATAGTTCCATAAGAAACTAATTGGATTAGCCGTTCTTCAATTTTTCTAGTTCCCATCAGAACCACCCCAGCCTCTCGAGCAGCGGGATCCACCATCATATCTCTCCGCCCCCACCACAGCTGTAACCTTTAGTGCTCCTCCTACCTTGATAACCACCACTACTCTGACCACCACCTCCATATCCACCAGCACCTCTAGATCCCCCACCATCACTGCGATAACCTCTGCCTCCACCTTCTCTTCCACTGCCAAATCTAGACTGAGCCTGGTTGATGGTAATGTTCCTTTCGACAAGGTTCTGTCCATTCTTAGAGTTTAAGTTTAGGTCAATTAAGATTTAGGGTTTAGGATTATTTTTTTAATTTATTTAGTTACTTTAGGTTTTGGTTTAGGGTTTGGGGTTTAGAGTTTGGGTAGGCTTTAGTGTGGTTTAGTTTAGGGTTTAGTGGTTTTAGGATTTGGGTGGGTTTAAGCTTTTAGGTTTAGGGTAGTGGTTTAGGTTAAGTTTGGGTTATGGTAGGGTTGGTAGGGTTTAAGTGTAAGTAGTTTTGGGGTTTAGGGTTTGTTTAGGATTTTTCTTAAAAAAGAACCCAAGTTTAGGATTATTTAGTTTATTTTATTTATTTTAGTTTATTTTATTTTTTATTTATATTCAAGTTTATTTTAATTTTATTTAGTTTAGTTTATTTATGAATTTTATTTTCGTTTAGGTTTTATTTTTTAGTTTATGTTTAGGTTTAGTTTATTTTAGGTTTAGGTTTAGGTTTTATATATTTTAGTTTATTTTATTTTAGTTTATTTTATTTTATTTAGTGGGATTAGGTTTAGTTTATTTTAGCTTTAATCTTACATTTTATTTAGTTTAGTTTATTTTAGTTTAGGTCTATTTTATTTTGTTTATTTTAGGTTTAGGCTTTATTCTATTTAATGTTTTATTTTTATACATTTTAGGTTTAGTTTAGATATGTTAGGAAGTGGTTATTTTATTGTATTTTATTTTATTTAAGGTTTATTTATTTATTTTATTTTATCTTATTTATTTAGGTTTACATTTATGTTTAGTGGCCTGGGTAGGCTTGGGCTCAAGGGGTCAGTGTGGGTTTAGTGTTTAAGCCTCTGTGGTCAGGTCCATGGTCGGGGCCTAGGGTTGGGTTTAGGATCTTGTTTAGGGCCTGGGGTGGTAGGCCTAGTTCTGCCAGGGTTTTATTTATCTTAGTTTTTATTTTATTTTACATTTAGGTTTAGTTTATGCTTTTAGTTTAGTTTTATTTTTATTTTATTTTATAAGTTGAGGTTTTATTTTTTTATTTTTAGGTTTAGGTTTAGGTTTTCATTTTATTTTTTTAGGTTTAGGTTTTAGGATTTTATTTTATGTTTATTTTTAGGTTTTATTTTTTAGTTTAAGTTTAGGTTTATATTTATTTTATTTTGTTTTATTTAGGGTTTAAGTTTAGTTTATTTTAGGTTTAGGTTTAGGTTTTATTTATCTTAATTTAGTTTATTTTAGATTTTATTTTATTTTATTTTTAGTTTAGGTTTTTTTTTTTGTAGTAGGGTTTTAGTTTTATTTTTATTTATTTTTAAGTTTTCTTTAATTGTTTATTTTTTAGGTTTACGTTTTTATTTAGTTTTTATTTTATTTTATTTTTATTTTATTTAAGTTTTTTATTTTTTTAGTTTAGTTTAGGTTTTTAATTATTGTTTATTTTTTACCTTTAGGTTTAGATTTAGGTTTAGGTTTAGGACTTCATTTAGGTTTTTAATTTAATTTAATTTATTTTATTTTATTTTATTTTATTTAGGTTTAGGTTTATTTATTTATTTTATTTTTAAGATTTATTTTTTATTTATTTTTAGATTTTATTTTAAGGTTTATTTTTTAGGTTTAGATTTTTATTTAGTGTTTATTTTATTTTATTTTTATTTTACATTTAGTTTTTTTTATTTAAGTTTTTTATTTTTTTAGTTTACTTTAGGTTTTTATTTATTTTATTTTAGTTTAGTTTTTATTTTTTATTTTATTTTCTTTTTAGGTTTTGGTTTATGTTTTAGCTTAGATTTTTTATTTTATTTTATTTTAGTTTAGGTTTTTTATTTTATATTTTAGGTTTTATAGTTTTAGTTTAGGTTTTAGCTTTTAGGTTTGGTTTAGGGTTACTGAGGTTTAGGGTTCAGTTTAGGGTTTAGGGTTTAGGGGGTTTGGGGTTGGGGTTTAGGGTTTAGGTTTAGTTTAGGGTTTAGGGGTAGGGTTTAGTATGGTTTTATTTTTGGTTTAGGGTTTAAATTTAGTCAGTGTGATTTTAGTTTAGGGTTTAGGGTTTTGATTTTTTTTTTAATAGAGAACAAATTCATATTCAGCATTTCTTTTTTTTGAATTCATCAACCAAGAAAGACACCAAGTTTTTTAAGACACAAGTGATGACATACAAAAAAAGAGCACACATAAAGCAAATAAAAAACCCTAGATAACTAGAACTCTCTGTACTACAAAGACAGTGCCATATCGATCCGAACGCTTCTTCAATTTCTCTAGTTCCCATCAGAATCACCCTGCCCACTCGAGTAGCAAGATCCACTATCATATCACTCCACCACCACCACGGCTGTAACCTCCGTCACTCTTCCCGCCTCGATAACCACCACTGCTCTGGCCACCACCTCTATATCCACTAGCACCTCCAATCCCCCACCACCACTATGATAATCGCTACCTCTACCTTCACCTCCACCGCCAAATCTAGACTGAGCCCAGTTGCCAGTGATGTTCTTATTGTCAAAGTTATGCCCAACCTTAGAGTTTAGGTTTAGGTTTATTAGGTTTTAGGGTTTAGGTTTGTTTTTTAATTTATTTATTCACTTTAAGTTTAGGTTTGGGGTTTGGGGGTGGCTTTAGGCTTAGGAGGGTTTATGGTTTATTTAGGTTTAGGGTTTGGGTGGTTTAGGGTTTAGGTTGTGGGTTTAGATCTGAGGTAGGTTTAGTGTTTAGGGTTTATGATTCACTTTAATGTTTTAGGTTTAGGTATATATATATATATATATATATATATATATATATATATATATATATATATATATATATATATATATATATTTTTTTTTTGGGGTAAAACATTTAGGGTTTAGGTTTTAGGTTTAAGGTTCAGGTTTTAGTTTAGGGTTTAGGATTTTTAGTTTTTTTAATAGAGAACAAATTGAGATTAAACATTTCTTCTTTTCGATTTCATTAATCAAGAAACACACCAAGTTTTCTAATACACAAGCGATGACAAAGATAAAAAATGAGCACGCATAAAGCAAATAAAAAACCCTAGATAACTAGAACCGTCTCTACTGTCAAGACATAGTTCCATAAGTAGCAGATCGGATTGGTTGTTCTTCAATTTCTCCAATTCCCATCAGTTCCATAAGGTTTAGGGTTTAGTGTTTAGTCTTTAGGGTTTAGAGTTCTTACAATTTAGGTTTTAGTGTTTAGTGTTTAATGTTTTTTTTAACTAAATAGAATTTATTACTCAGAAAAATAAGTACAAGAAGACCATATTAGAGACTAAACTTAAAAGGAAAATAAAACTGCTGCTCAAATGAGCTATAGGAGAATCCTAAAGAGTTTTGTCCCTAAACTTATACATCAAAGAATAATAAAGAAAAACATAAAGACAAAACTAAAAAAAACCAACAAAGGTAACAAGGGAAGAATCCGCAGCTCAAAAGAAACTCCAAAGGGATGAAGATCCATAAGAAAAGGAAACCTACAATCTGCAACTGAAGGCAACTTCAACCATCTATGAAAAAGAAGACCATCAGTAAGACTCCAGTTCCCTCCAAGAAGAAGAAGAGACGAACTGAAAAAAAAACATGCAACCTACAAGAAATCTCAGCCAGAAGGACATTTGAAAACATAAAGAAAAAAAAACTCAGGCTCAGATATGAGGAAAGAAGGATAATCTCAATAATGAGGGGAATCAAATCCTAAGTGTATCCAGCTTCAAAGAAGGGTTACAAATAGGAAAAAGTCACCAACCAAAAAAAATATCAAGGAAAAAAATCCATCATATCATTATAGCCATCCCAACCAAAGAAAAATACAAACCTATCATAATACCACCAGAAAGAAAAGTGAAGCTAAGGAAAGAAAGAGAGGAGAGCAACATATAAAATAACATAAATCCCAACAAAACAAAATATGAACACACCTCTTTAAAGATGGAGAAAAGAAGCTCATAGGCCAAAATAACCCTCAAAAAGAGCCCACAACAACACCAATCCAAAGCCACCAAGGCACCAAATGGGGCCCAAAACAACACCAATCCAAAGCCACCATGGCACCAAACAAGGAAGGAAACAATATAGAGCACCAAGAAAAATAGCCCAAGAAATAAAGAACCAAACCAACCAACAAAAGAAGAATAAGACCAACAAAGCTAAAATAAATAGAGAAAACAACCAACCAATGGACAAACCACATGCCAAAAAAAAAGCCCAACTTACCTACAAAGAGAGCAAAAGCACCAACAAAAGAATGGCAATAGAACAATGCCATGACAAACCAACCAAAGGGCACCACAAAAAAACCCGACAAACAAAGGAGGAAAATTAGGCAAGAAGCGATTCAAGCTAAGAAAACACACAGTAAAAGCTCAACCAATAGAGAAAAAACTAGCCAAAAGCAAAATCCTCCCAAGGATAGGAGAGATTATTTCCAAGAAGCTTTGGAATGAGTAACCCTCGGCAAGTGAGGAGGGTAATAAATCTGAACACTTTTTTTTTCTTTTTCTTCTTGTAAATAGTTTTTTAACCATGCCCTTTCTCAAAAAAATCTCCATCTGAAAATGAATCAGTATTGTTATGAAAGTCATGGGGATTAGAAGAAGCTACCAATTCTAAAGATGAGCATTCAGAGTCATCCATAGCAATAGACAAAGGAAAATTAGAAATAGTATGCATTTTAGAATCAAAAGTGAAAGGAAAAGAAATAGCTTTATTAAGAAGACAATTATCAATATTTTCATCTTCCAACAAAATATGAAGAGTATCCTCCATGTCATCATTCATTAAAGAAGCAATTGAAGTAGAATCTAGATTTTCAGTACAGTCTTCATGTAAGGGATTAAAATAAGATTCAAATCCCTTAGAAACACATAGCATATTACCAGAATTATGAACATAATTACCAGCCATAGAAAAACCATTTTTTTAACTGAAATAGAACTATCACAATGAGAGAATTATCACAAGTTTCTAAATCATATTTTTTAAAAGAAGGATCATTAATATTAACAAGATTGCTAGGACTAGAAGTTAAAATATTAGAAATAAGAACATTCTTTTCACCAACATTCTCAATCAAACAAGGCAAAGAAATAGTCTCTTTCTCATGATCTAAAGCACACATACAACTAGTTGGAAGAAATGGTGTTAGCATCAACAATATTCGAACCATCAACATGAAAGGACTTATGCACAACATCCAAACCATTAGAATCATTAACCACAACCTCTAAAGTCTTCCCTTTAATGGAATCATCAAAAGAAACACTTAAAGCATGATTATTAGTTAAAACTTTTTCAAAAAGATCAAAATTAATTTTCGTATTAGACTAATCATTAATAGATAAAACTCTTTCAGAAGATTCAGAAATTTGGCTTTGCAAAACATCAACATTTTGAAAAGCATATTTTCCTTTATCCAACTTGAGAGAATCATCAATTTTTCAACAATTGAACTCTTCTTGGTGATTTTCTTCAGAAAGGGATGAACAATAAAGCATTCAGAAATTTCATGCCCATGAATCTTACAATGATTAAAAATAATGAAAAAGTTCTCAAATACAACTTTCTAAAATAATTACATTTCTTCAAACCCAACCAAATTTATTTCAAATATTTTTTAGTAATATCAATCTCAACAAGAATTCTAGCAACTTACGGTATAGAAGAAGCAGTAGTTGCTTGATCAACTTGCAAAGGTTGACCAAAAATCAAGGTAATAACATAATGAATATGATGATTAAATAGATGAATCTGTAAGTTAGGTAAAGAAATCCAAATGGGAACAATAGGAGACTCTTGATTAACATCAAACATAGGCATCCACTTCAGAATATGCATTTGACAATTGAAAACATAGTAAGAACGCCTAGAAAAAATTCTTCCATAATCAAGGTCATTAAAAAGCTTAATCAGAACATGCCTTGCATCAATTAGCCTAATACAAAAAGAACCAGATAAATTTATGCTATGAAAAAAGAATGAATATCTTCCATCTTTAGCCGTTTAATTGAAAACTTTCCAATCAAAGAAAAAGCAAAAGGATCTACTAATATTTCAATATCCTCATCTGAAATTATAATTATCGGAGTACCTTCAAAAATCATATGAAGCAAATTCAAAGGAGGCTTAGTGGAGGAATTCTTATAAGCTAAAGCCTCTTTGAATGATTTAGTAACAGTAGGTAATTTAGAGGTAGGATTACCCAAAAAATCTGATGCCCTAGCGGGATCCATCGTCACATTGGATTTAGCCCATGGATTTGAAAAAGTCGATGCCTTGAGTCACGGTGCCAGGATAAGAACAAGTCGAGATGACCCAAGGCCATGTATATGGAATTCCAAGAGAAAGCCAAAACTCACCAAGAATGAGGGATCACGAAATTGCCCAACAATAAGGTTTAGTTTAGTTTTAGGGTTTAGGTTTTAGGTTTTAGGTTTAGTGTTTATTAGTTATTATTAGGTTTTATTAACTTTAGGTTATTATTATTTTTATGTTTAGTTTAGTTAGTTTAGTTTTATTAGTTTTAATTTTAGTTATTACTTTAGGTTTAGTTTAGGGGAGTTTAGGTTTTTTTATTACTTTATTTAGTTACTTAATTTAGTTAGTTTGTTTATAGGGGTTTAGTTTATTTTTGTTTATTTATTAGTTATTATTAGTTAGTTTGGTATTTATTCAGATTAGTTAGTTATTATTATTAGTTTATGGTTGTATTATTATTTAGGTTTTAATTAGTGGTTTAGTTTTATAAGTTTAGTTTTGTTACTTTATTTATTAGTTTAATAGTTTTATTTGTTTAGTTATGGGTTTAGGTTTATTAGTTTATTATTATTAGTTTTTTTAGTTTATTTTATGTTTTAGTTTTTTATTGGTTATTATTAGTTGTTTATTGTTTATTATTATCATTAGTTTAATTAGTTGTTTTATCATTAGTTTTTTTTTAGTTTAGTTTATTTCTTTAGTATATTATTATTATAAGTTTTATTATTATTATTTAGTTATTTATTTAGTTAGGGTTTAAGGTTTAGTTATTTAGTTATTTATTAAATAGTTTATTATTAGTTTTATTATTATTAGTTTATTAGTTAGTTAATTATTATTTATTATTATTATTATTATTATTATTATTATTATTAGTTTTTATTAGTTTAGTTATTGTTAATTAGTTTTATTATTATTAATTTATTTATCAAGTTTGTTAGTTTAGTTATTCAATTTAATTATTTAGTTAGTTTTGTTTTATTTAATTATTAGTTTATTAGTTTATTATTAGTGAGTTATTATTAATTTTTATAGTTAGGTATTTTATTATTAGTTTATTATTAGTTATTAGTTAGTTTATTTGGTTTAGTTACTATTATGTTTATTTATTAATTAGTTTATATGGTTTATTAGTTTTGGTTTAGGGTTTAGTTTTAGTTAAATTAGTTATATCAATTTATTATTAGTTTATTAGTTTAATTTTAGTGTTTATTATTTATTAGGGTCTAGGTTTATTGATTAATTAGTTTAGTTTTATTAGTTAGTTAGTTTATTAGTTATTAGTTTTAGGTTATCAATTATTTATTATTAGTTTTAGTTTTTTATTAGTTATTTTTAGGTTTTTAGTTTATTATTTATTAGTTTATTAGGTTTTATTAGCTAGATATTACTTAGTTTTAGTTTAGTTTTATTATTACTTTTATCAGTTTTTTTCGTTATTGTTGAGTTATTATTATTACTTTTATTAGTTTAGCTATTAGTTATTCTAGTTTAGTTTATTATTATTAGTTTTATTAATTTAGGTTTAGTGGTTTAGTGTATAGTTTATTTAGTTTTATTATTATTATTATTATTATTATTATTATTATTATTATTATTATTATTATTAGTTTTAGATAGTTTAGTTATTAGTTATTTATTTATTAGTTTAGTTAGTTCAGCGTTTAATTTAGTTTAATTAGTTTATATGTTATTAGGTTTTATTATTATTTAGTGTTTTTAGCTATTATTAATTTTTATTTTAGTTTAGTTTATTATTATTTTTAGTTATTAATCTCTTAGTTTTGTTAGTTTTATTAATTTATTATTATTAGTTAGTTTATTAGGTTTAGTTTATTTATTTAGGTTTTGTTTATTATTTAGTTTATTATTAGTTTAGTTTATTTTTATTATTATTATTAGTTTAGTTATTAATTTTATTTAGTTTAGTTTACTATTAGTTTATTAGTTTAGTGTTAATTATTATTAGTTATTTAGTTTTAATTTATTAGTTTTTTTAGTTTTATTATTAGTTTTAGTTATTATTATTTATTTTATTTATTAGTTTATTAATTCAGTTTAGTTATTAATTTTAGTTATTAAGTAGTTATTTTTATTAATTATTTAGTTAGTTTATTAGTTTTAGTTTATTAGTTATTAGCTTTAATTTAGTTAGTTTATTTGTTATTAGTTTAGTTATTGGGCTTAGTTTTATTATTAGGTAGTTATTTATTAGGTTAGTTATGTTTAAGGTTTAAATTTATTAGTTAGTTATTATTATCATTTAGTTATTTATTAAGGTTTAATTTAGTTATTTTATTAGTTTAGTTCTAGTTATTAGTTTAGGTTTAGTTTAATTTTTATTAGCTTTATTAGTTTAGTTTATTTTTAGTTAGTTTGCTAGTGGGGGTTTTTTTGGTTTATGTTTAATTTAGTTATTAGTTTTTTTATTAGTTTAGTTAGTTTTTATTATTATTAGTTTATTAGTTTTTAGTTATTATTTAGTTAGTTTAGTTTAGTTAGTTTTATTAGTTTTTGTTTTAGTTTATTATTAGTTATTATTTATTCTTAGTTTATTATTTATTAATTTTTGTTTATTACATATTAGTTTTAGTTTTAGTTAGTTTAGTTTAGTGTTTTTTTTAGTTTCTTATTAGGGTTTTAGGTTTAGGGTTAAGGGTTTAGGGTTTGGGTTTAGGGTTTTAAGGTTTAGGGTTTAGGGTTTAGGGTTTAGGGTTGTGGGTTTAGGGTTTAGTGTTTAGGGTTGTCGGTTTAGGGTTTAGTGTTTAGTGTTTAGGATTACTTTTAGGGTTTAACATTTAGGGTCAAGGTTTATTTTTTATGTTTTTTTTATTTTAGTGTTTAGGGCTTAGGGTTTAGGTTTTAGGTTTTAGGTTTTAGGTTTAGGGTTCATGTTTTAGTTTAGGGTTTAAGATTTTTGGTTTTTTTAATAGAGAATAAATTTAGATTCAACATTTCTTCTTTTTGATTTCATTAACCAAGTAACACACCAAGTTCTCTAAGACACAAGCGATGACATAGATAAAAATAAGCATCTTGAGCATATCAAAAAAACCTAGATACTATCTCTCTGTGTAAAGAACAGTTCCATAAGCGGCATATCAGTTGGCCATTCTTTGGTTTCTCTATTCAGAACCACCCGACCTCTCAGTAGCGGGATCCACCATCATTCATCCCTCCACCACCTTGGCTCCCATGCTCCTCCTCTCCACCACTACTCGCCACCACCTCCATATCCACCAGTACCTCTAGATCCCCCACCACCAATGTGATTAATGTTGCCTCAGTCTTCCCCTCCACCGCCATATCTAGATAGAGCCTAGTTGACGGTGACGTTCCTGTGGCAAGGTTTTGCCCATTCTTAGGGTTTAGGTTTAGGTTTAAGTTACTAGGTTTATTGATTAATTTATTTAATAACTTTAGGTTTAGGTTTAATGTTTGGGGTTTAGGGTTTAGGGTTTAAGGTTTAGGGCTTAGGGTTATTGTTTAGGGTTTAGGGTTTAGGGTTTAGTGTTTAGGGTTTAGAGCTTAGGGTTTAGGGTTTTAAGGATTATGCTTTTAGGGTTTAGGGTTTAAGATTAGGGTTAGGGTTATGGTTTAGGGTTTAGTGTTTAGGGTTTAGGGTTTAAGCTTTAGGGTTTAGTGTGTTTGGTTTAAGGTTTAGGGTATTTTAGGGTTTAGGGTTGTAGGTTCAGTGTTGTAGGTTTAGAGTTTAGGGTTTAGGGTTAGATTTTTTATCTATGGTTTAGGGTTTAGGAATTAGGATTTAGGGTTTTTAAAAAAAATTAAGTAAACTGGTTAGTTTAGGTTTATTTAGTTTATTTTTTATTTTTTATAGTTTAGTTTAATTTTTATTTTTATTTAGGTTTATTTTTTATCTTTATTTAGTTTAGTTTATATATTTTAGGTTTATTTATTTTAGTTAAGGTTTTTTATTTTATTTTATTTTTTATGTTTAGGTTTTAATTTTTACTTTTAAGTTTAGGTTTAGGTTTTCCTTTTATTTTTTTAGGTTTAAGTCTTAGGTTTTTATTTTAGGTTTATTTTTAGGTTTTCTTTTTTAGTTTAGGTTTAGGTTTATTTTCAGATTAGTTTTATTTTTATTTTATTTTTTTAGGTTTAGGTTTTTTTTTAGGTTTAGGTTTAAGTTTTTATTATATATTTTTAGGTTTAGGTTTTAGGTTTTCATTTCAAGTTTATTTTTAGGTTTTATTTTTTAGTCTAGGTTTAGGTTTATTTTTAGTTTATTTTATTTTATTTAGTTTAGGTTTAGTTTATTTTAGGTTTAGGTTTATGTTTTACATATTTTAGTTTAGGTTTAGGTTTATTTTATTTTTATTTAAGGTTTAATTATTTTTAATTTAGGGTTTAGGTTTTATTTTTTATTTATTTATAGGTTTATTTTTTAGGTTTAGGTTTTTATTTTATTTTTATTTTAGTTTATTTTAGGTTTATTTTATTTTATTTAGTTTAGTTTATGTTTTTATTTATTTATTTTAGTTTTTTTTTTACTTTTTTATTTTATTTTATTTTTAGGTTTAGGTTTAGTTTTTTATTTTATTTTATTTATTTATTTCATTTAGGTTTAGGTCTTTTATTTATTTTATTTTTTAAGTTCTATTTAGTTTAGGTTTAGGTATTTCAATTTTTAGGGTTTAGGGTTTAGGGTTTTAAGTTTTAGTAGAGTTTTAGGGTTTAAGGTTTAGGGTATAGGGTTTATTGTTTAGGTTTTAATGTTTTTAAGGTTTAGTGTTTAGGGTTTAGGGTTTAGGATTTAGAGGTTTAGGGTTAGCTTAGGGTTTAAGGTTAGTTTAGGATTTAGGGTTTAGGGTTTTAGGTTTTAGGGTTTAGGGTTTAGGGTTAAGGGTTTTAGGGTTTAGGGTTTAGGATTTAGGGTTTAGGGTTTAGGGTTTAGGGTTTAGGGTTTGGGGTTTAGGGGTTAGGGTTTTCTAGGGTTTAGGGTTAGTTTTGGGTTTAGTTTTGGTGTAGGGTTTAGGATTTAGGGTTTTGGGTTTAGGGTTTAGGGTTTAGGGTTTAGGGTTTAGGGTTGTTTTTATTTTAAAATTAAGTAAACTTGTAGGTTTAGGTTTATTTAGTTATTTAGTTTATTTTTTATTTATTTTAGTGTATTGTATTTTTTTTTAATTTTGGTTAATTTTTTATTTTTATTTAGTTTAGTTTATTTTTCTAGTTTTATTTATTTTAGTTTAGGTGTTTTATTTTAGTTTATATTTTAGGTGTAGGTTTAGGTTTATTTTTTTAGTTAGTTTTATATTTATTTATTTTTTAGGTTTTATTTTTTATTTTTAAGTTTAGGCTTAGGTTATTTGTTTTTATTTTAGGTTTATTTTCAGGTTTTAATTTTTTAGATTAAGTTTAGGTTTATTTTTAGTTTATTTTATTTTAAGGTTTAGGTTTAAGTTTAGGATTTATTTATTTTAGTTTAGTTTATTTTCCGTTAGGTTTAGGTTATTTATTTATTTATTTGAGGTTTAGGTGTTTTTTTTAGCTGAGGGTTTAGGTTTTATTTTTTATTTATTTTTAGGTTTATTTTTTTAGGTTTTGGTTTTTATTTAATTTTTATTATATTATATTTTTGGCTTATTTTATTTTTCTTTAACATTTAGTTTTAAATATTTTTAATTTTTTTAGTTTTAGGTTTATCTTATTTTATAGTTTAGTTTGGGTTTTTATTTATTTATTTTAGTATAGTTTATATTTTTTATTTTATTTTATGTCTAGGTTTAGGTTTAGGTTTAGGTTTTGATTTTAATTTAGGTTTATATTCTATTTCATTTTATTAGTTTATTTAGGTTTAGGTTTTTATTTATTTTATTTTTTAGGCCTTATTTAGTTTGGGTTCAGGCTTTTAGGTTTTTAGGGTTTACGGTTTAGGGTTTGCGGTTTGGGGTTTAGGGTTTAGGGTTTAGGGTTTGGGGTTTGGGGTTTGGGGTTTAGGCTTAGGGTTTAGGGTTTAGGGTTTAGGGTTTAGGGTTAGAAATTAAGGTTTAGGGTTTAGTGTTTTGGCTTTGGGGTTTAGGGTTTTTAGGGTTTAGGGTTTAAGGTTAGCTTAGGGTTTAAGGTTAGTTTAAGGTTTAGGCTTTAGGCTTTAAGGTTTAGGCTTTTTAAGGTTTATGGTGTATGGTTTAGGGTTTAGGGTTTTAAGGTTGAGGGTTTAGGGTTTAGGGTTTAGGGTTCGGGATAGGGTTCAAGTTTTAGGATTTAGGGTTTAGGATTTAAGGTTTATGGTTTAGGGTTTAGGGTTGCCGGATTAGGATTTAGGGATTAGGGTTAGTTTTATGGTTTAGGGTATACGATTTAGGGTTTAAGGTTTAGGATTTAGGATTTTAGGTTTAAGGCTTACGGTTTTCCTTCTAAAATTAAGTAAATTGGTAGGTTTAGGTTTATTTAGTTTATTTTACTTCTTATTTTTTTAAATTTATTTTTTATTTTAATATAGTTTTGTTTATTAATTTTAGGTTTTTTTATTTTAGTTTATTTTCTAGTTTTGGGTTTAGTTTATCTTTATTTTTTAGTTTAGTTTTATTTTAATTTTATTTTTTTGGTTTAGGTTTAGGTTTTTATTTTTATTTTTTTAGGTTTAGGTTCTAGGTTTTTATTTTAGGTTTATTTTTAGGTTTTATTTTTTAGTTTAGGTTTTGGTTTATCTTTAGTTTTAGTTTAGGGTTTAGGTTTAGTTTTTTTTAGGTTTAGGTTTAGGTTTTATTTATTTTAGTTTAGTTTATTTTAGTTTAGGTTTAGGTTTTTTTATTTTGTTTATTTAGGTTTAGTTTATTTTTAGTTTAGCATTTTGGTTGTTTTAAAATTTTTATTTTTAGGTATTATTTTTATGTTTATTTTTTTATGTTTAGGTTTTTATTTTATTTTATTTTATGTTTATTTTTTTTATTTTATGTTTGGGTTTTATTTTATTCAGGATTTTTATTTTTAGGTTTTTTTTAGTTTAGTTTAGGTTTTTATTTTTTTATTTTAGTTTAGTTCTAATTTTTTATTTTATTTTATTTTTAAGTTTACATTTAGGTTTAGGTTTTAGTTTAGGTTTTTATTTTATTTAATTTGTTTATTTTATTTAGGTTAAGGTTTTTTATTTATTTTATTTTTAGGTTTTATTTAGTTTAAGTTTAAGTTTTCTAAGGTTTTAGGGTTTAGGTTTTAGGGTTTAGGGTTTGGAGTTTAGGGTTTAGGGTTTATGATTTAGGGTTGTTGGTTTTAGGGTTTTGGATTTAGTGTTTATGGTTTAGATAGGGTTTAGGCTTTTACGGTTCAGGGTTTAGGGTTTTGGATTTAGGATTTTAAAGTTTAGTGTTTAGGGTTTTTTTAATTAGCTTTAGGTTTATTTTTATTTTTTTATTTAGTTTAGGTTTAGGTTTATGTTTATGTTTAGGTTTATTTATTTTTAGTTTAGTCTATTTTTTAGTTTAATTTTAGTTTAGGTTTTATTTAATTTTTTGCTTTTTATTTTTAGTTTAGTTTAGGTTTAGGTTTAGTTAGGTTTATTTCATTATTTATTTATTTAGTTTATTTATTTTCAGTTTAAATTTAAGTTTAGGTTTAGGTTTTATTTTTAATTATAGTTTATTTTTGTTTAGTTTAGATTTTATTTTAGTTTAAGTTTAAGTTTATGTAGGTTTAGGTTTGTTTTAGGCTTAGGTATTATTCATTTTTTATTTAGTTTATTTATTTTTAGTTTTTTTAGTTTAGTTTAGTTTATTTTATTTTGTTTTTTGTTTATCTAGTTTTGGTTTAGGTTTATTTTTTAGTTTATTTAGTTTAGTTTTAGTTTAGGGCTTAGGTTCTATTTAAGTTTAAGTTTAGGTTTTATTTAGGTTAGGATTATATTTAGTTTATTTAGTTTATTTATTATATTTTATTTAGGTTTATTTAGTTTAGTTTATTTAGTTTAGGTTTTATTTTTAGTTAGGTTTTGGTTTAGGTTTAGGTTTTATTTAGTTTATTTTATTTAGTTTTTATTTTAGGTTTAGGTTTAGTTTAGTTTTATTATATTATTATTTTGGTTTAGGTTTATTTTTATTTGTAGTTTAGTTTATTTAGGTTCAGGTTTAGGTTTAGGTTTAGGCTTGTAGTAAATTTGAGTTTATGTTTAGGTTCAGGTTTATTTTGGTTTATTTAGTTTAGGTTTTCTATTTTTAGGTTAAGGTTTATTTATTTTTCTTTTATTTTTTATTTTATTTTAATAGTTTAGTTAATTTAATTAGGATTATTTAGGTTTATTTTTTAGGTTTATTTTTAGTTTAGGTTAAGGTTTATTTATTTTAGTTTAGTTTCATTTATTTTTATTTTTAGGTTAATTTAGTTTTTAGTTTTGTTTAATTTAGGTTTTGGGTTTGGGTTATTTTTATTTATTTTGTTTATTTATTTATTTAGGTTTAAGTTTAGATTTATTTATTTAGTTTATTTATTTATTAAGGTTTAGGTTTAGGTTTTATTTACTTTAGTTTTGTTAGTTTTATTTTATTTAGGGTTTAGGGTTTAGGGTTAGGTTCAATTTAGGTTTATTTAGTTTAGGTTTAGTTTAGGTTTATTTTATTTTTGTTTATGTATTAGGTTTTTATTATAGGTTTGTTTTTAGTTTTTATTTTTTTTCAGTTTAGGTTTAGGTTTAGTATATTTTAGGGTTAGGTTTTATTTATTTTAGTTTAACTTATTTTAGTTTACATTTAGGTTTATTTTATTTGGTTTAGGTTTAGGTTTTAGGGTTTAGGGTTTTGGTTTTAGTGCTTAGGGTTTAGGGTTTATGGATTTTTGGTTTAGGGTTTGGGGCTTAAGGTCTAGGGTTTAGGGTTTTTAGGGTTTAGGGTTCAAGTTTTAGTTTAGGGTTTTTGGTTTTTGGTTTTTTTTAATAGTGAACAAATTAAGATTTAACCTTTCTTCTTTGTGATTTCATCAATGAAGTAACATGCCAAGTTTTATAAGACACAAGTGACAACATAAATCTAAAATGAGCATGCATAGAGCAAATGAAATACCATATATAACTAGAACCGTGTCTACTGTGAAGACACAATTCTATAAATAGCAGATCGGATCGACCATTCTTCAATTTCTTTAGTTCCCATCAGAACCATGATGGCTTCTCAAGTAGCGAGATCCACCATCATATCCCCGATCTCTCCCTCCGCCACCTTCATAATTTTAACCTTCGTCGCTCCTCCTGCCTCCATAAGCATCACTGCTTCGACTATCACCTCCATATCCTCCAGCACCTCTTGATCCCCCACCACCACTTTAATAACCGTCACCTCCGCCTTCGCCTCCACCACTAGATCTAGACTGAGCCTAGTTGACGGTGATGTTCCTGCAGTCTAGAATCTACCCATTCTTATTGTTTAGGTTTATGTTTAAGTTTAATAGGTTTTAGGGTTTAGGATTTAGTGTTTAGGGTTTAAGGATTAGGATTTAAAGTTTTAGAGTTTATGCTTTTAGGGTTTAGGGTTTAGGGTTAAGGATTAGGGTTTAGGGTTTAGGGTTTAGGGTTTTTAAGGGTTTAGGGTTTAGGGTTTAGACTTTAGGATTAAGGCTTTAGGGTTTAGGGTTTTTATTGTTTAGGGTTTAGGGTTTAGGGTTTAGGGTTAGCTTAGGGTTTAGGGTTAGTTTAGAGTTTAGGGTTTAGTTTAGGGTTTAGGCTTTAGGGTTTAGGGTTTAGCATTAGTTTAAAGTTTAGGGTTTAGGGTTTTAGGGTTTATGGTTTAGGGTTAGGGTGAGGGTTTACTATTTATGATTTAGAGTTTAGGGTTTTGGGTTTATGGTTTAGGGATTAGGGTTAGTTTAAGATTTAGGGGATTTTTAAGAAAATTAAGTAAACTGGTAGGTTTAGGTCTATTTAGGTTATTTAGTATATTTTTTATTTATTTTAGTTTATTTTATTTTTTATTTTTATTTATGTTTATTTTTTTATTTAGTTTAGTTTATCTAATTTAGGTTTATTTATTTTAATTTAGATTTTTTATTATAGTTTATTTTTTAAGTTTAGATTTAGGTTTATGTTTATTTTTTAATTTAGTTTTATTTTTATTATATTTTTTCAGTTTAAGTTATTTTTTTATTTTATTAGGTTTAGGTGCTAAGTTTTTATTTTAGGATTTACTTTTTTAGTTTAGGTTTAAGTTTATTTTTGGTTTATTTTATTTTATTTAGTTTAGGGTTTAGGGTTTAGTTTATTTTGGTTTTAGGTTAGTTTTATTTATTTTAGTTTAGTTATTTTAGTAAGTTTAAATTTTATTTTTTATTTTTATTTTAGGTCTTATTTTATCTTATTTTATTTAGGTTTATTTTTAGTTTAGGTTAGGTTTAGGGTTAGGGTTTAGGGTTGGGGTTTAGTGTTTAGTTAGTTTTAGGGTTTAACTTTTTTAGTTTAGGGTTTAGGGTTTAGGGTTTAAGTTGGAGTTATTTAGGATTTAGGGTTTAGTTTTAGGTGTAGGGTTTAAGTTTAAGGTTTAAACTTTTAAAGTTAGGGTTAGGAGTTTAAGTTAACAAGGTCAGTTTAGGTTGGGTTTAAGTTTAGGTTAGGTTTAGTGGGGTTTTAGGGTTAGGTTTCAGTTGGGTTTAAAGTTTGATTTAGGTTTAGGTTTAGGTTTAGTTTAAAGTTTAGTTTAGGGTTTAGGGTTTAGGGTTTAAGGTTTAAAGGTTTAGGTTTAAGTTAATTTAGTTTATTTAATTTAATTTATTTTTATTTAGTTTAGTTTAGTTTATTTATTTTAGGTTTAACTATTTTAGTTTAGCTATTTTATTTTAGTTTATTTTTTTAGTTTTAGGTTTCTGTTTATGTTCATTTTTTAGTTTAGTTTTATTTTTGGTTTATTTTATAGGTTTAGGTTTTATTTTTTATTTTTAGGTTTGGTTTTAGGTTTTTATTTTATTTTTTTAGGTTTAGGTTTTAGGTTTTTATTTTAGCTTTATTTTTAGGTATAATTTTTTTAGCTTATGTTTAGGTTTATTTTTAGTTTATTTTATTTATTTAAATTAGGGTTTAGGTTTAGTATATTTTATGTTTATTTTAGGTTTTATTTATCTTAGTTTAGTTTATTTTAGTTTAGGTTTAGGTTTATTTTATTTTTATTTTCAGTTTAGGTTTTTCTATTTTTTGTAGTTTAGGGTTTGAGTTTTATTTTTTATCTATTTTTTTGGTTTTATTTTAAGGTATATTTTTTAGGTTTAGGTTTTTATTTAGTTTTTATTTTATTTTATTTATGTTTTACATTTATTTTATTTTAATTTTACTTTATGTTTATTTTATTTTAATTTTTCACTTAGTTTTTATTTTATTTAGGTTTTTTATTCCTAGGTTTATTTCATTTTTTTAGTTTAATTTAGGTTTGTATTTATTTTATTATAGTTTATTTTCATTAGTTTATTATATTTTATTTTTAGGTTTAGGTTTAAGCTTTACTTTAATTTTTATTTTATTTATTTTATTTTGGTTTAGGTTTTTTTATTTATTTTATTTTTAGGTTTTATTTAGTTTAGGTTTAGGTTTTAAGGTTTTTAGGGTTTGGTATATAGGGTTTAGGGTTTAAGGTTTTAGGGTTTAAGGTTTAGGGTTTTTAGGGTTTACGGTTTGGGGTTTAGGATTTAGGGTTAGCTTAGGGTTTAGGGTTAGTTTAGGGTTTAGGGTTTAAGATTGGTTAAAGGTCAAGGGTTTAGGGTTTAGGATTTTATGTTTAGAGTTTTAGGCTTTAGGGTTTAAGGTTTATGGTTTAAGGTTAAGGTTATAGTTTAGAGTTTAGGGTTTAGGGTTTTTTAGGATTTAGTGTTTAGGGTTTAGGGTTGTAGGTTTAGGGTTTAGGGTTTAGGGTTAGTTTTAGGCTTTAGGGTTTAGGGTTTTTTTTAAAGTTTAATAAGAGGTTTAAGTTTTATTTTATTTATTTTAGTTTATTTTATTTTTTATTTTTATTTTATTTTATTTTTTATTTTTATTTAATTTAGTTTATTTTTTTGAAGTTTATTTATTTTAGTTTATTTTTTAGGTTTAGGTTTAGGTTTATGTTTATTTTTGTTTATTTTTATTTTTATTTTTAGGTTTATGTTTTATGTTTTTATTTTATATTTTTTGGTTTAGATTTTAGGTTTTTTTTTTAGTTTAGGTTTAAGATTATTTTTAGTTTATTTTATTTTATTTATTTTAGGGTTTAGGTTTAGTTTAATTTAAGTTTAGGTTTAGGTTTTATTTATTTTAGTTTAGTTTATTTTAGTTTATGTTTTTGTTTATTTTATTTTGTTTGGTTTAGGTTTAGGTTTTCTTATTTTTTTATTTAGAGTTTATGTTTTATTTTTTATTTATTTTTAGGTTTTATTTTTTGGTTTAGGTTTTTACTTAATTTATATTTTATTTTATTCTAGGTTATTTTTTACGTTTAGTTTTTATTTTATTTAGGTTTTCTATTTTTAGGTTTATTTTATTTTTAAGTTTAGTTTAGGTTTTTATTTAATTTATTTTTGTTTAGTTTTTATTTTTTTAGGTTTAGGTTTAGGTTTTAGTTTAGGTATTTATTTAATTAAATTATTTTATTTTATTAAGTTTTAGGTTTATTTATTTAATTTTTCTGAGGTTTTATTTTTTCTAAGTTTAGGATTTTAGGGTTTAGGGTTTAGGGTTTAGGGTTTAGGGTTTAGGGATTAGGTTTTAGGTTTAGAGATCAGGTTTTAGTTTAGGGTTTTTGATTTTTTTTAATAGAGAACAAATTCAAATTCAACATTTCTTCTTTTCAATTTCATCAACCAAGTAATAAACTAGGGAAGTGAGGTAATTAAATGATCTCATTTGAGCTAGTTAAAGCCTCGTGTTCCCGGGATGTCCAGACTATATACCCATTACCATTCAATCTTATATAAATCAACACATAAATAGAGAAAAGAGAACTCAACATTCATACACTTAGGCTATAAGCGCATGCGTTTCTTATGTATTTATAACTAGTACCATAACACATATTATTATTCATTTATAGGCTTTTGAAAAATACATTTGTATTTAATAGAGATAATAGCCACGCATATATTAAATTAAATCAACACATGCAAACTTATATAAAGGAAATACATTTTATTCTACTTGACTTTGAAAAGATGGATGCATGAATTAAAATGACATACCAAATTTAACATGATTGGAAAGAGGATAATCAAACATAAGCATGTGGTTTATTCAACCAAACTAGTTCGTAAGGACAATTAAATCAAATAAGACTATTTAAAGCAAACCAAAGCATCACTTACTGTTTTGAACCCATTCCCACATTAGTGATTTGATTTAACTTAAGGAAATGTAATTAAGTTGATTTTATGGGTTAATTAAGTTGAACCTTTAATTAGATGAATTAATTACCCTTACCTCTCTCACCTTAAAGTAATTAACTAAATAATTATGAGCCAACAAGATATGCATGGAAAATAAACTTGCAATGATCCTAGGAACTAAAGGGGTCTAATGCAATTGGCTCATGATTAATAGTTAATTTGATTAAGGGACTTAATTAATTACTCTTATGATTTTCCTACACATGTGGACTAACCATAATTTAATTAAACTCATTTATGTTATTAAACACCTAAAGATCTACCCCATGATTTAATTAATTAAGCTCTAATATGATTATAATTTCAATTTGATTAAGTGATTTAATTAATTAGTTAAATTATAAGAAATTTCATTTTAAAAATGGGTGAAATCAACTTAGTGAAAGGGGTCCCAACCTTATTCATTAGTTCATTTAGTGTTAAAAATGATTTATAAACTTAATTAGCAAAATTATTACTATTCATGGGATTAATTAATCACTAATTAACTTAAAAGAGTAATTAAGGTTTAATTAGTCAATTTTCCTAATTAAGTGAGCAATAAATCCCAAGAAAATCATGGGAGGCAGAGGTCATCCCATTAAATTAACCCACAAAATTTAGGATTAATTGCTTAAGTAATTAAAGAGTAATTAAGCTAATTAATTTTTTAATTAAACTTTAATTACTATTTAAAATTAGTTAAGATCATTTTTAATTAATTCTCATCTGAAATATAATTAAAATGAGTATTTATTTATATTTTTTTATTTCTCTATGATTTTTTTATGATTTTTAGATGTTTTAGCCATTCAAAATGATTAATTAAACCTAATTAAAGCCTAATCCTATTAGCGCCACATGGCGTGCTAACGCGGTGCACTTTTCACAAGATTGGCTACTTAAAACATATCCGACTCAACACTTATGTGGTAGCGGTAGATATGCTTTCTTTTTCGCCATCCAATCTAAGATTGGACAGTTATGATTAGTCCCATAACTTAATAGGATTAAATCAGATCGATCTAGCAGATCTAATCATGACCGTCTATTTTGATCACGTGAGTGAGGGAGAATGGAGTCTGTAAACTATTGCTCACTTGATCCATGCTTACTCAAACTCGGATCAACTCCAAAAGGATCCCACACCTTCACGACATCGATCAAAGGGGATCCAATGATCAAGAGCACAAGAGATGTAAGTTTTCTTCAAAAAGCTCCAATCCATTTTTATCTAAGAATCAGTTTCGAAAGCATACCTCACCGGAGATCAAGATTAACGGCTCAAATGATTAAGGAAGCTTCATCTAGTGGTGATGAGGCCTTGTTTATCAATAATTGGATCAATTACTCGACATTAACTTGGAAGGCCGTGAACTAACAATTTGGAGCTCGAGTTTGATCGAAGTCGCACCTCCAGTACTCGGTAAGCTGGGAGATGATTAATTTTTGCTCAACGAGGCCTAGGGAAGGTGTGTTAAAGTTAATTTGAGTTTGATAGAGAAATGGGGAAGTTAGGTCAGAAATGGGAGTGTCCTATTTTAGGACGGACGGGAATGACATTTTCTGATTGAGGAACGGGCTTGCGAGCTTAGGGAATGGCTCCAGTGACTCATCTTGGGTAGCTAGGGCTCTGAGAAATGAATTTTGTGTATGTTTGAGTGGAAACGAGAGAGTATATACCCCCTTCATCTTGATCGAATGGTGGGATCAGGTTTGGTTTCTAGTGGCCATCTGGCCATCTTAGGGAGTCGTGGTGGTAGGGAGGAGGTGAGTTGGCTCGGCTAGTTGGTTGAAGTTATGGGGTGGCTGCCAAGGAAGAATTGGGGGTGTCATATGGGTTTCAAATGCTCCAATGGAGAGTGTGGGGTGATTTCACCTCCCATGGGTCATGGATGACCCAACAACCCCTTGGGTCAAGTTGGGCAGCGTCTTAGGTGCCTAGGTTTTAAGTTTTTATTTTAGGTGTATTTTTAGGTTTTATTTTTTCAGTTTAGGTTTAGGATTATTTTTAGTTTAATTTTTTGTATTTAGTTTAGGTTTAGGTTTAGGTTTAGTTTATTTTAGGTTTAGATTTTATTTATTTTAGTTTAGTGTGTTTTAGTTTAGGTTTATGTTTATTTTATTTTTATTTTAGCTTTAGGTTTTTTTTAGTTTAGGGTTTAGGTTTTATTTTTTATTTATTTTCAAGTCTATTTTTTAGGTTTTGGTTTTAATTTAGTTTTTCTTTTATTTTATTATAGGTTTATTTTTTATTTTACATTTAATTCTATTTTTTTGGGTTTTTTGTTCTTAAGCTTATTTTATTTTTTAGTTAAGTCTATACTTTTATTTTATTTTATTTTTTAATTTATTTAGGTTTAGGTTCTTTTATTTATTTTATTTTAAGGTTTTATTTAGTTTAGGTTTAGGTTTTTATTATTTTAGGGAATAAGATTTAGGGTTTAGAGTTTAGGATTTAGGGCTTTAGTGTTTAGGGTTTAGGGTTAGGGTTTAGGGTTTAAGGTTTAGGGTTTAGGCTTTAGGGTTAAGGGTTTAGGGTGTAGGGTTTAAAGTTAGTTTAGGGTTTACGGATAGTTTAGGGTTTAGGGTTTAGGCTTTAGGGTTTAGCATTTTTAGGGTTATGGGTTTAGGGTTAGGTTAGGATTTAGGGTTTAGGGTTTTAGGGTTTAAGGTTTAGGGTTAGTTTATGGTTTAAGATTTAGGGATTATTGGTTAAGGTTTAGGGTTTAGGGTTGTAGGGGTTGTAGGTTTAGGTTTTAGAGTTTAAGTCAGGATTCTGATTTAGGGTTTAGGGTTTGGGTTTTAAATAAGTAAACTAGTAGGTTCAGGTTTATTTATTTATTTTTTATTTATTTTAGTTTATATTATTTTTTATTTTTATTTAGGTTTATTATTTTTAGTTTAGTTTCCTTATTTTAGGTTAATTTTTTTTAGTTTAGGATTTTTATTTTAGTTTATTTTTTTGGTTTAAGTTTAGGTTTATGCTTATTTTTGGTTTAGGTTTTTTTTTTTAGTTTATTTTTTAGGTTTAGGTTTTTATTTTATTTTTTTAGGTTTAGGTTTTAGGTTTTTATTTTAGGTTTAATTTGAGGTTTTATTTTTTTTTAGTTTAGGTTTATTTTTAGTTTATTTTATTTTATTTAGTTTAGGGTTTTAGTTTAGTTTATTTTAGGTTTAGGTTTAAGATTTATTTATTTTAGTTTAGGTTTAGGTTTATTTATTTTAGGTTTTTTTAGTTTAAGTTTTAGGCTTTATTTTTTATTTATTTTTAGGTTTATTTTTCAGGTTTAGGTTTTTATTTAATTTATATTTTATTTTATTTTAGCTTTGTTTTATTTTTATTTTTTATTTAGTTTTTATTTTATTTACTTTTTTAGGTTTATTTTATTTTTTTAATTTAGTTTAGGTATTTATCTATTTTATTTTAATTTAGTTTTAATTTTACTTTTAGGTTTAGGTTGTGGTTTAGGCTTAGGTCCAGGTTTAGGTCTTAGTTTAGGTTATTATTTTATTTTATTTTTTTATTTTATTTAGGTTTAGGTTTATTTATTTATTTTATTTTTAGGTTTTGTTTAGTTTAGGTTAAGGTGTTTAGGTTTTTAGGGTTTAGGGTGTAGGTTTTAGGGTTTAGTGTTTAGGATTTACGGTTTAGGGTTTAGAATTTAGGGTTTAGTGTTTTAGGGTTTATGGTTTAGGGTTTCATATTAGTTTTAGGGTTTAGGGTTAAAGGTTAGGGTATTTTTTTAAATTAAGTAAGTTGGCAGGTTTATGTTTATTTAGTTTATTTAGTTTATTTTATTTATTTATTGTAGTTTATTTTATTTTTTAGTTTTATTTAGGTTTATTTTTATTTTTATTTAGTTTAGTTTATTTATTTCGGGTTTATTTATTTTAGTTTTAAGTTTTTTTATTTTAGTTTATTTTTTAAGTTTAAGTTTAGGTTTTAGTTTATTTTTTTTAGTTTAATTTTATTTTTATTTAATTATTTTATGATTATGTTTTATTTTATATTTTTAGGCTTAGGTTTAGATTTTAATTTTATTTTCTTAGGTTTAGGTTTTAGGATTTTATTTTAAGTTTTTTTTTAGTTTAGGTTTATGTTTATTTTTAATTTATTATATTTTATTTGGGGTTTATGTTTAGTTTATTTTAGGTTTAGGTTTAGGTTTTATTTATTTTAATTTAGGTTTAGGTTTTTTTTATTTTTATTTTAGGTTTAGGTTTCTATTTAGTTTAGGCTTTAGGTTTTATTTCTTATTTATTTTTAGGTTTATTTTTTAGGTTTAGGTTTTTATTTAGTTTTTATTTTTTTTATTTTAGGTTTATTTTATTTTTATTTTACATTTAGTTTTTATTTTGTTTATGTTTTTTATTATTTTAGTTTAACTTAGGTTTTTATTTGTTTTATTTTAGTTTAGTTTTTATTTTTTATTTTATTTTATTTTTAGGATTAGTTTAGTTTTTATTTTATTTTATTTTATTATTTTATTTTGGTTTAGGTTTTTAATTTATTTTATTTTTAGGTTTTATTTAGTAAAGGTTTAACTTTTTAGCTTTTTAAGGTTTTAGATTTAAGGTTTAGGGTTTAGGGTTTAGGGTTTTTAGGGTTTAAGGTTTAAGGTTTAGAGTTTATGTTTTAGGTCTTGGGTTCAGGTTTTAGTTTAGGGTTTTAGGTTTTAGATTTTTTTTTAATAGAGAACAAATTCAGATTCAACATTTTCTTCTTTTCGAATTCATCAACCAAGTAACACACCATGTTTTCTAAAACACAAGTTATGTCATATATAAAATTGAGCATGCATCAAACCCTTAACTAGAATTATCTCTCTAAGACATAGTTCCATAAGCATTGTCGGATGGTTCTTTCAATTTTTTTGTTCCCATCAAAACCACCCTGGCCTCTCGATTAACGGGATCCACCATCATATCCCTCTGCCACCACCACGGCTGTAATCTTCATCGCTCCTCCTGCCTCGATAACAACCTTTTCGACCACTCCATATCCATCAACACCTCAGAACCCCACCACCACTAACCTGCCTTGCCAAATCTAGGAGCACGGTTGATGGTAATGTTCTTGCTGTGAAGTTTCTGCCCACTCTTAGAGTTTAGGTTTAGGTCTATTAGGTTTTAGGGTTTAGGTTTATTTTTTAATTTATTTAGTTACTTTAGGTTTAGGTTTAGGGTTTGGGGTTTAGGGTTTAAGGTTTAGGCTTTAGGGTTTAGGGGTTAGAGTATAGGGTTTTAGGGTTTACGATTTTAGGGTTTACGGTTTAGGGTTTAGGGTTTTTTAGGGTTTAGGGTTTAGGGTTTAGGGTTTAGGGTTTATGATTTTAGGTTTAATGTTGTAGGTATAGGGTTTAGGGTTTAAGGTTAGTTTGAGGGTTTAAAGTTTAAGGTTTAGGGTTTAGGATTCAGGGTTTAAAGTTTTTTTAAAAAATTTAAGTAAACTGGTAGGTTTAGGTTTATTTAGTTTACTTTTCAGGATTTAGGGTTTAGGGTTGTAGGTTTTAGGGTTTATTGTATAGGGTTTACGGTTTAAGGTTTAGGGTTCAGGGTTTAGGGTTTTAGAGTTTAGGGTTTAAGTTTTAGTGTTTAGGGTTTAGGGTTAGGGATAAGGTTTTTATTTATTTTAATTTAGGTTTTTTATTTTAGTTTATTTGTTAGGTTTATGTTTAGGTTTAGCTTTATTTTTTTTAGTTTAGTTTTATTTTTATTTTATTTTTTAAGTTTTGGTTTTTTTTTAGGTTTTGGTTTAGGTTTTCATTTTATTTTTTTAGGGTTTGGTTTAAGGATTTTTATTTTTGTTTTATTTTTAGGTTTTATATTTTAGTTTAGGTTTTAGTTTATTTTTAGTTTTTGTTATTCTATTTAGTGTTTCACTTTACTTTATTTTAGGTTTAGGTTTAGGTTTATTTTATATTTATTTTTAGTTTAGGTTTTCCTTTTTGTAGTTTAGGGTTTCAGTTTTATTTCATAGTTATTTTTAGGTTTTATTTTAAGGTTTATTTTTTAGGTTTAGGTTTTTATTTAGTTTTTATTTTATTTTATTTTTATTTTACGTTTAGTTTTTATTTTATTTAAGTTTTTTATTTTTTAGTTTAATTTAAGTTTTTATTTATTTTATTTTAGTTTAGTTTTTATTTTTTATTTTATTTTATTTTTATGTTTAGGTTTAGGTCTTAGTTTAGATTTTTATTTTATTTTATTTTATTTAAGTTTATGTTTATTTATTTATTTTATTTTTAGGTTATATTTTTATTTATTTTAGGTTTTATTTCAAGGTTTTTTTTAGATTTAGATTTTTATTTAGTTTTTATTTTATTTTATTTTTATTTTACCTTTAATTTTTATTTTATTTAGGTTTTTTATTTTTTTATTTTTAGTTTAGGTTTTTATTTATTTTATTTTAGTTTAGTTTCTATTTTTTATTTTATTTTATTTTTACATTTAGGTTTATGTTCTAGTTTAAGATTTTATTTTATTTTATTTTGGTTTAGGTTTCTTTATTTATTTTATTTTTATGTTTTATTAAGTTTAGGTTTAGGTTTTTAGCTTTTTAGGGTTTAGGGTTTAGGGTTAGCTAAGGGTTTAGGGTTAGTTGAGGGTTTAGGGTTTAGGGTTTAGGGTTTGGGGTTTAGGGTTTAGGGTTTAGGGTTTAGGGTTTAGGTTTTAGTGTTTAAGGTTTAGGGTTTCGGGTTTTAGGGTTTAGGGTTTAAGGTTTAGGATTTAGGGTTTTTAGGGTTTATGGATTAGGGTTTAGGGTTTAGGTTTTAGGTCTAGGGTTCAGGTCTTAGTTTAGGGCTTATGGTTTTTATTTTTTTTAACAGAGAACAAATTCATATTCAACATTTCTTCTTTTCAAATTCATCAACCAAGTAACATACCACGCTTTGTAAGACATAAGTGATGGCATAGATAAAAAAAAGAGCACGCATAGAATGAATCAAAAACCCTAGATAACTAGAACTATTTGTACTACAAGTACACAATTCCTAGATAACTAGAACTATCTGTACTACAAATACATAATTCCATAAGCAGCTGATCCGATCGATCGTTCTTTAATTTCTCTAGTTCCCATCAGAATCACCCTGACTTCTCGAGTAGTAGGATCCACTATCATATCCCTCCACCACCACCACGGCTGTAACCTCTGTCACTCCTCTCACCTCGATAATGACCATTGCTCTAATAACCACCTCTATATCCACCAACACCTCCAGATCCCCCACCACCATAATGATAATTGATGCCTCCACCTTCGCCTCCACCGTTAAATCTAGACTGAGCCTGTTGCTAGTGATGTTCCTGCTATCAAAGTTCTACCCATTCTTAGAGTTTAGGTTTTGGTCTATTAGGTTTTAGGGTTTATCTTTGTTTTTTAATTTATTTTTCACTTTAGGTTTAGGTTTAGGGTTTGGTGGTTTAGGGTTTAGACTTTAAGGTTTAAGATTTATAGTTTAGGGTTTTAGGGTTTAGGGTTTAGGGTTTATTGTTTAGGGTTTTGGGTTTGGGGTTTAGGATTTTAGGGTTTAGGGCTTAGGATCTAAGGTTGTAGGTTTAGGGTTTAATGTTTAGTGTTTAGGATTAGTTTTAGGGGTATGGCTTATATATATATATAATTTTTTTATTTTTGGGGTATAGCATTTAGGGTTTAGGTTTTAGGTTTAAGGTTTAGGTTTTAGTTTAGAGTTTAGGATTTTTGGTTTTTCTTAATAAAGAATAAATTAAGATTCAACATTTCTTCTTTTCGATTTCATTAACCAAGTAACACACCATATTTTCTAAGACACAAGTGAAGACAAAGATAAAAAATGAGCATGCACAAAGCAAATAAAAAACCCTAGATAACTAGAACCGTCTCTACTGTAAAGACACAGTTCCATAAGTAGCAGATCAGATTGATTGTTCTTTAATTTCTCCAGTTCCCATCAGTTCCATTGGGTTTAGGGTTTAGTGTTTAGGCTTTAGGGTTTAGAGCTTTTAGGGTTTAGGTTTTAGGGTTTAGTGTTTAGGGTCTTATTTTTAACTTAATAGAATTTATTGCTCAGAAAAATATGTACAAGAAGACCATATTTGAGACTAAACTCAAAAGGAAAAAAAAACTACTACTCAAATGAGCTATTGGAGAATCCTAAAGAGTTTAGTTGCTAAACTAATACATCAAAGAACAATAAAGAAAAGAATAAAGACAAAACTTAAAAAAACCAAGCAAAAGGTAGTAAAGGGGAAGAATCCATGGAGCTCCAAAAGAACTTCCAAAGAGACGGAGATCCATAAGAAAAGGAACCATATAATCTACAACTGAAGACAACTCCAACCGTCTAAGAAAAAGAAGACCATCAGTAAGACTCCAGCTCCCTCCAAGAAGAAGAGGAGACAAAATGAAAAAGAGAACCTGCAACCTGCAAGAAATCTCAGCCAGAAGAAGATTAGAAAACATAAAGAAAAAAAAACTCAGGCTCAGATAAGAGGAAAGAAGGATAATCTCAATAATGAGGGGCATCAAATCCTAAGTGTATCTAGCTTCAAAGAAGAGTTACAAATAGGAAAAAGTCACCAACCACAAAAATATCAAGGAAAAATCCATCATATAATTATAGCCATCCCAACCAAAGAAAAATACAAACCTATCATAGTAGCCACCCAGTCAAAGAAAAAGTGCAGCTAACGAAAAAGAAAAAGAGTGGAGACCAACATATAAAATTAACATAAGGCAATCTCAATAAAACCAAATATGAACACCTCTTAAAAAATGGAGAAAGAAGCTCACAACCCAAGAAAAAGAAAAGTGCCCTCAAAGGCAAAGCCAATAGAGCCCACAACAACACCAATCCAAAGCCACCAAGGCTCCAAGCCAACAAAGCCCACAACAACCGACACCAAGACACCAAAGGAAGGAAACAACCAATAGAGTACCCAAGAAAAATAGCTCAAGAATGAGCAAGAGAACCAAACCAACCAATAAAAAAAAAAGAAGGCCAACAAGAGCTAAAATAAATAGCTAGAGAAATAACCAACCAATGGACAAATCATACACCTAGGATAGAAAGCCCAACCTACCACTAACAAAGAGAACAGAAGCACCAACCAAAGAAAGGCAAGCAAATAGGAGCAATGCCATCAGCCCAAAATCAACCAGCCAAAGGGAACCACAAACAAAAACCTAGCAAACAGGAAGCTCGAAGGAGGAAAATTAGGCAAGAAGCCAATACTCGAGCTAACAAGAAAACACACAGCAAAAGATCAACCAATAGAGAAAAAATTAGCCAAAAGAAAAAACCTCCCAATGATAGGAGAGATTATTTCCAATAAGCTTTGGAACGAGTAACCCTCGGCAAGTGAGGAGGGGCATAAATCTGAACGCTTTTTTTTTTCTTTTTCTTCTTGTAAATAGTTTTATAACCATTCCCTTTCTCCAACAAATCTCCATCTGAAAATGAATCAGTATTGTTATAAAAGTCATGGGGATCATAAAAAGCTATCAATTCCAAAGATGAGCATTCAGAATCATCCATAGCATTAGACAATGGAAAATTAGAAATAGTATGCATTTCAAAATCAGAAGTGAAAGGAGAAGAAACATCATTATTAAGAAGACAATTATCAATATTTTCACCTTCCAACAAAATCTTAAGAGTATCCTCCATGTCTTCATTCATAAAAGAAGTAAGTGAAGTAGAATCCAGATTTTCATTACAATCTTCATGTAAAGGATTAAAGTAAGATTGAAATCCCTTAGAAACATAGCATATTACCAAAATTATGAACATAATTACCAGCCATAAAAAATGAGCTATTCACAATGAAAGAATTGTCATAGGTATCTAAATCTTATTTCTTAAACGAAGGATCACCAATATTAACAAGATTGTCAGGACTAAAAGTTAAAATATCATAAATAAGAACATTCTTTTCACCACCATTCTCAATCAAAGAAGGAAAAGAAATAGTCTCTTTCCCATGATCTAAAGCAGACATAGGAGAAAGAGAAACAACAACCAACTGATTGGAAGAAATGGTGTTAGCATCAACAATATTCGAACCATCAACATGAAAGGACTTATGCACAACATCCAAACCACTAGAATCATTAACCATAGCCTCTAAGTATTCCCTTTAATAGAATCATCAAAAGAAACACTTAGAGCATGATTATTAGTTAAAACTTTTTCAGAAACATCAAAATTAATTTTCGCATTAGACTAATCATTAATTGGTACTCTTTTAGAAGATTCAGAAATCTCGCTTTGCAAAACATCAACATTTTGAAAGCAAATTTTCCTTTATCCAAATTGAGAGAATAATCAATTTTTTCAACAATTGAATTCTTACTAGTGATTTTCTTCCTAAGATAGGGATGAATAATAAAGCATTCAAAAATTTCATGCCCATGAATCTTACAATGATTACAAATAATGAAAAAGTTCTTAAATAAAACTTTGTGAAAATAATCGCATTTCTTCGAACCCAACCAAATTTCTTTTGGATATGTTTTAGTAATATCAATCTCTACAAGAATTCTAGCAACATACAGTCTAGAAGAAGCAGTTGTTGCTTGATCAACTTGCAAAGGTTGACCAAAACTTGACCCAATAGCATAATGAATCTGATGATTAAATAGATGAATCCATAAGTTAGTTAATGAAATTTAAATGGGAATAATTGGAGACTTTTTATTAACATCAAACATAGGCATCCACTTTAGAATATGCTTTTGACAATTAAAAACATAGTAAGAATGCCTAGAAAAAATTCTTTCATTATCAAGGTATTTAAAAAGCTTAATCAGAACATGCCTTGCATCAATCAGCCTAATAGAAAAAGAACTAGATAAATTTATGCTATGAAATAAGAACGAATATCTTCCATCTTTAGTCGTTTAAATGAAAACTTTTCGATCAAAGAAAAAGTAAAAGGCTCACCTAATCTTTCAATATCTTCATCTAAAATCATAATTGTCAGAGTACTTTTAAAAGTCATATGAAGCAAATTCAAAGGAGGCTCAATGGAGGAATTCTTACAAGTGAAAGCCTCTTTGAAATATTTAGTAACAGTAGGTAATTTATAGGTAGGATTACCCAAAAAATTTGATTCCCTAGCGGGATCCATCGGCATATGGGATTTACCCCATGGATTTGAAGAAGTCGATGCCATGAGTCACGGTGCCATGAAAAGAACTAGTCGAGATCAGCCCAAGGCCAACAATCTATAGGGAATCTAAGAGAGAAAGCACTCGAAAACTCACCAAGAATGCAAAGGATCCCGAAATCGCCCAACAATAGGGTTTTGTTTAATTTTAGGGTTTAGGTTTTAGGTTTAGAGTTTATTATTTATTATTAGGTTTTATTAGTTTTAGGTTATTATTAGTTTTATGTTTAGTTTAGTTAGTTTAATTTTATTTGTTTTAGTTTAGTTATTATTACTTTAGGTTAGTTTAGTGGGGGGGGCGGAGTTTAGGTTTTATTTATTACTTTATTTAGTTAGTTTATTTAGTTAGTTTGTTTATAGGGGTTTAGTTTATTTTAGCTTATTTATTAGTTATTATTAGTTTGTTAGTTATTTATTTAGATTAGTTAGTTATTATTTTTAGTTTATGGTTTTATTATTATTTAGGTTTCAGTTAGTTTTACTTAGTGGTTTAGTTTTATTAGTTTAGTTTTGTTACTTTATTTATTAGTTTAATAGTTTTATTAGTTTAGTTGTGGGTTTAGGCTTATTATTATTAGTTTTTTTAGTTTAGTTTATGGTTTAATTTTTTATTAGTTATTATTAGTTATTTATTATTTATTTGTATTATTAGTTTAGTTAGTTATTTTACTATTAGTTTTATTTTAGTTTAGTTTTTTCTTTAGTTTATTATTATTTAGTTTATTTATTTAGATAGGATTTAGGGTTTTGTTATTTAGTTATTTATTAATTATTTTATTATTAATTTTGATATTATTAGTTTATTAGTTTAGTTAATTAGTTATTAGTTGGTATTATTATTATTATTATTATTATTATTATTAGTTTTTATTAGTTTGGTTATTATTAGTTAGTTTTATTATTATTATTATTATTAGTTTATTTATCAAGTTTGTTAGTTTAGTTATTTAGTTTAATTATTTAGTTAGTTTCATTTTATTTAGTTATTAGTTTATTAGTTTATTATTAGTGAGTTATTATTAATTTTTTTAGTTAGGTGTTTTATTATTAATTTATTATAAGTTATTAGTTAGTTTATTAGGTTTAGTTATTATTATGTTTATTTATTAGTTAATTTTTATGGTTTTTTAGTTCAGGTTTAGGGTTTCATTTTATTTAATTAGTTACTTAGTTATTATTAGTTATTATTATTAGTTTATTAGTTTAGTTTTAGTGTTTATTATTTTTTAGGGTTTAGGTTTATTTATTAATTAGTTTAGTTTTATTAGTAAGTTAGCTTATTAGTTTATTAGCTTATTAATTATTAATTTTAGGTCATCAGTTATTTATTATTAGTTTTATTTAGTTTATTATTATTTTTAGTTTTTTATTAGTTATTATTAGGTTCTTAGTTTATTACTTATTAGTTTATTAGGTTTTATTAGCTAGTTATTACTTAGTTTTAGTTTAGTTTTATTATTAGTTTATTAGTTTTTTTATTTATTATTTAGTTATTATTATTACTTTTATTAGTTTAGTTATTTTTTATTTTAGTTTAGTTTAGTTTGTTATTATTAGTTTTATTATTATTAGTTTTATTTATTTAGGGTTAGGGGTTTAGTGTTTAGTTTATTTAGTTTAATTATTATTAGTTTTAGTTAGTTTAGTTATTAGTTATTAATTTATTAGTTTAGTTAGTTTAGTGTTTAGTTTAGTTTAGTTAGTTTTTATGTTATTAGGTTTTATTATTATTTAGTATTTTTTAGTTATTATTTATTTTTAGTTTAGTTTATTTTATTATGATTTTTTAGTTATTAATTTATTAATTTAGTTAGTTTTATTAGTTTATTATTATTAGTTAGTTTATCAGGTTTGTTTATTATTATTAGGTTTAGTTTATTTATTTAGGTTTTGTTTATTATTTAGTTAATTATTAGTTTAGTTATTAGTTTTATTTAGTTTAGTTTATTAGTTTAGTGTTAGTTGTTATTAGTTATTTAGTTTTAATTTATTAGTTTTTATTAATTTTATTATTAGTTTTAGTTATTATTAGTTACTTTATTTATTAGTTTATTGTAGTTTATATGGTTATTAGTTTTAGTAATTAATTAGTTATTTTTATTAGTTATTTAGTTTTAGTTTATTAGTTATTAGTTTTAATTTAGTTAGTTTTTTTGTTATTAGTTTAGTTATTGGGTTTAGTTTTATTATTAGTTAGTTATTTATTAGGTTAGTTATGTTTAGGGTTTAAATTTATTAGTTAGTTATTATTATTTGTTAGTTATTAAGGTTTAGTATAGTTATTTTATTAGTTTAGTTTTAATTATTAGTTTAAGTTTAGTTTAATTTTTATTATTTATATTAGTTTAGTTTACTTTTAGTTTGTTTGCTAATGGGGGTTTTTTTATTTATGTTTAATTTAGTTATTAGCTTTTTTATTAGTTTAGTTAATTTTTATTATTATTAGTTTATTAATTTTTTAGTTATTATTTAGTTAATTTAATTTAGTTAGTTTTATTAGTTTTTATTTTGGTTTATTATTAGTTTTTGATTATTCTTAGTTTATTATTTATTAATTTTAGTTTATTACTTATTAGTTTTAGTTTTAGTTAGTTTAGTTTAGTGTTTTATTAGTTTCTTATTAGGGTTTAGGGTTTAGTGTTTAGGATTTAGGGTTTGGGGTTTAGGGTTTAGTTTTTAAGGTTACTTTTAGGGTTTAGCATTTAAGGTTAGGGTTTATTTTTATGTATTTTTTATTTTAGGGTTTAGGATTTATGGTTTAGGGTTTAGGGTTTAGGTTTTATGTTTAGGGTTCATGTTTTATTTTAGGGTTTAAGATTTTTGGTTTTTTTAATAGAGAACAAATTTTGATTCAACATTTCTTCTTTTTGATTTCATTAACCAAGTAACACACCAAGTTCTCTAAGACATAGGCGATGACATAGATCAAAAATGAGCACGCACAGAGCAAATCAAAAAGCCTAGATAACTATAATCATCTCTATTATAAAGACAGTTCCATAAGCAGGAGTTGATATCGACCATTCTTCAGTTTCTCTAATTCCCATTAAAACCACCCTGACCTCTCGAGTAGCGGGATCCACCATCATATCCTCGATCCCTCCCTCAACCACCACCATGACTGTAACTTCTGTCACTCCTCCTGCCTCCATAACCACCACTGCTCCAACCAACACCTCCATATCCACCAATATCTCTATATTCCCAACCACCATAATAATAACTACCACCTCACATCTTAGCCTCCTTGCCATATCTGAGGAGCACAGTGGTGATGATTTTCTGAGTCAGGTTTTACCCATTCTTAGGATTTAGGTTTAAGGTTAAGTTATTAGGTTTTATGGTTTAAGATTATTTTTAATTTATTTAGTTATTTTAGGTTTAGGTTTAGGGTTTGGGGTTTAGGGTTTAGGGTTTATGGTTTAGGGTTTAGGGCTTACAATTATGGTTTCGGGTTTAGCATTTAGGTTTAGGGCTTAGGGTTTATGGTTTAGGGTTTTAAGGATTATGCTTTTACGGTTTAAGGTTTAGGGCTAGGGTTAGGGTTAGGGTTTAGGGTTTAAGGTTTAGGGTTTAGGGTTTAGGGTTTAGGGTTTAGGGTTTAGGGTTTAGGGTTTAGGGTTTAGAGTTTATGGCTTAAGGATTAGGGATTTTTAGGGTTAGGGTTGTAGGTTTAGTGTTGTAAGTTTAGAGTTTAGGGTTTAGGGTTTAGGATTTAAGTTTAGGGTTTAGGGTTTAGGGTTTAGGGTTTAAGTTTAGGGTTTAAGTAAAGTGGTAGGTTTAGGTTTATTTAGTTTATTTATTATTTTCTTTTAGTTTAGTTTTATTTTTATTTTTATTTAGGTTTATTTTTTATTTTTATTTAGTTTAGTTTATATATTTTAGGTTTATTTATTTTAATTTAGGTTTTTTATTTTAGTTTATTTTTTAGGTTTAAGTTTATGTTTAGGTTTATTTTTTAGTTGAGTTATATTTTTATTTTATTTTTTAGTTTTATGTTTTATTTATTATTTTAGGTTTAGGTTTAGGTTTTTCTTTTATTTTTTTAGGTTTAAGTTTTAGGTTTTTATTTTAGGTTGATTTTTAGGTTTGATTTTTTAGTTTAGGTTTAGGTTTATTTTCAGTTTATTTTATTTTGTTTAGTTTAAGTTTAGGTTTAGGTTTAGTTTATTTTAGTTTATGTTTAGGTTTATTTTAATTTTATTTAAGGTTTAATTTTTTTTAGTTTAGGGTTTAGTTTTTATTTTTTACTTATTTATAAGTTTTATTTTTAGGTTTATTTTTTAGGTTTAGGGTTTTATTTTTGTTTATTTTAGGCTTATTTTATTTTTAAATTATATTTAATTTTTATTTTATTTAGGTTATTTATGCCTAGGTTTATTTTATTTTATTTAGTTTAGTTTATGTTTTTATTTATTTTATTTTAGTTTATTTTTATTTTTTTTATTTTTTTTATTTTAGGTTTAGGTTTAGGGTTTTGTTTTGTTTTATTTATTTATTTCATTTGCGTTTAGGTCTTTTTATTTATTTTATTTTTTAGGTTTTATTTAGTTTAAGTTTAGGTTTGTAGGGTTTAGGGTTTATGGTTAGCATTTACGGTTTAGGGTTTATGGTTTTCTGTTTAGGTTTTAGGGTTTAGGGTTTTTAAGGTTTAGTGTTTAGGGTTTAGGGTTTAGGGGTTTAGGGTTAGCTTAGGGTTTTGGGTTAGTTTAGGGTTTATGGTTTAGAGTTTTGGGTTTATTTAGGGTTTAGGGTTATGGTTAAGGTTTAGGGTTTAGGGTTTAGGGGTTAGGGTTTTCTAGGGTTTAGGGTTTAGGGCTTACGGTTTAGGGTGTTAGCTTTAGGGTTTTGGGTTTTGGGTTTTGGATTTAATGTTTAGGATTTAGGGTTTTGGGTTTTGGGTTTAGGGTCGAGGGTTTTTTTATATTTTAAAATTAAGTAAACCAGTAGGTTTAGGTTTATTTAGTTATTTAGTCTATTTTTTATTTATTTTAGTGTATTTTATTTTTTTATTTTTATTTTGGTTGATTTTTTATTTTTATTTAGTTTAGTTTATTTACTTTAGGTTTATTTATTTTAGTTTAGGTTTTTTATTTTAATTTATGTTTTAGGCATAGGTTTAAGCTTAGGTTTACTTTTATAGTTTAGTTTTAATTTTATTTTATTTTTTGGTTTATGTTTTATTTTTTATTTTCAGGTTTAGGTTTAGGTTTTAGGTTTTTATTTTAGGTTTATTTTTAGGATTTAATTTTTTAGTTTAATTTAGGTTTATTTTTAATTTATTTTATTTTATTTCCCTTAGGGTTTAGGTTTAGTTTAGTTTATTTTACTTTAGGTTTAGGTTTATTTTATTTTATTTATTTAAGGTTTTGGTTTTTTTTTAGTTTAAGGTTTCGGTTTTATTTCTTATTTATTTTTTAGGTTTAGGTTTTTATTTAGTTCTTATTATATTTTATTTTAGGTTTATTTTATTTTGTTTAACGTTTAGTTTTAAATATTTTTAGGCTTTTTTAGTTTTTGGTTAATCTTATTTTATAGTTTAATTTAGGTTTATATTTATTTATTTTATTTATTTTTTATTTTTTATTTTATTTTATGTTTAGGTTTAGGTTTAGGTTTCAATTTAAGTTTAGGTTTATATTTTATTTTATTTTTTAGTTTATTTAGGTTAAGGTTTTTTTATTTATTTTATTTTTAGGTTTTATTTAGTTTGGTTTTAGTCTTTTAGGTTTTTAGGGTTTAGGGTTTACTTTTAGGTTTTAGGGTTTAAGGTTTAAGGGTTTAGGGTTAGCTTAGGTTTTAGGGTTAGTTTAGGGTTTAGGGTTTAGGGTTTAGGGTTTTGGGTTTTGGGTTTGTTTAAGGTTTTGGGATAAGGGTTTTAGGGTTTTAGGGTTTAGGGTTTAGGGTTTAGGGTTTAGGGTTACTATTAAGGTTTAGGGTTTAGGGTTTGGGGTTTAGGGGTTAGGGTTTTCTAGGGTTTAGGGTTTAGGGCTTATGGTTTAGAGTTGTAGGTTTAGTGTTAGTTTTAGGGTTTGGGGTTTTAGGTTTAAGGTTTTGGATTTAGGGTTTTGAGTTTAGGGTTTAGAATTGAGGGGTTTTAATTTTAAAAGTAAACGAGTAGGTTTAGTTATTTATTTAGTTATTTATTTAGTGTATTTTATTTTTTATTTTTTATTTTAATTTTCATTTTTTAAATAGTTTAGTTTATTTACTTTAGGTTTATTAATTTTAGTTTAGGTTTTTTATTTTAATTTATGTTTTAGGTGTAGGTTTAAGTTTAGGTTACTTTTTTAGTTTAATTTTATTTTTATTTTATTTTTTAGTTTAGGTTTTATTTTTTATTTTTAGGTTTAGGTTTAAGTTTTAGTTTTTTATTTTAGGTTTATTTTTAGGATTTAATTTTTTAGTTTAAGTATAGGTTCATTTTTAGTTTATTTTATTTTATTTCCTTTAAGGTTTAAGTTTAATTTATTTTATGTTTTATTTATTTTAGTTTAGTTTATTTTACTTTAGGTTTAGGTTTATTTTATTTTGTTTATTTGAGGTTTATGCTTTTTTTTAGTTTAGAGTTTAGGTTTTATTTTTTATTTATTTTTAGGTTTTATTTTTAGGTTTACTTTTAGGCTTAGGTTTTTATATAGTTCTTATTATATTTTATTTTAGGTTTATTTTATTTTATTTAGGTTTAGTTTTAAATATTTTTAGTTTTTTTAGTTTGAGGTTTATCTTATTTTATAGTTAAGTTTGGGTTTATATTTTTTTTTAGTTTATTTTTTATTTTTTATTTTATTTTATGTTTAGGTTTAGGTTTCAATTTTAGGTTAGGGTTATATTTTATTTTATTTTATTAGTTTCTTTAGGTTTAGGTTTTTTTATTTATTTTATTTTTAGGTTTTATTTCTTTTGGGTTTAGGCTTTTAGGTTTTTAGTGTTTAGGGGTTAGGGTTTGGGGTTTGGGGTTTAGGGTTTAGGGTTAGTTTTAGGGTTTAGAGTTTTGGCTTAGGGTTTAGAGATTAGGGTTTTAGGGTTTGTGCTTTTGGTGTTTAGGGTTTAAGGTTAGAAATTAGGGTTTAGGGTTTAGGGTTTTTTTAGGGTTTAGGGTTTTTTTTAGGGTTTAAGATTTAGGGTTTAGGGTTTAGGGTTTATGCTATAGTGTTTAGGCTTTAGGGTTTAAAGATTTTAGGGTTAAGGGTTTAGGGTTTAGGGTTTAGGTTTTTTAAAGGGTTAATAGTTTAGGTTTAGGGTTTAGGTTTAGGGTTTAGGGTTTTGTGTGTTTAGTTCTGAGATTCTGGTTTAGGGTTTAGGGTTGTCAGTTTAAGATTTAGGGATTAGGCTTTGTTTAGGTTTAGGGTTTTTCTGTTGAAATTAAGTAAACTGGTAGGTTTAGGTTTATTTAGTTTATTTTTTATTTATTTTAGTTTATTTTACATTTTATTTTTTTAGGTTTATTTTTTATTTGAATTTAGTTTTATTTATTTATTTTAGTTTATTTTTTAGGTTTAGGTTTAGGTTTATCTTTATTTTTTAGTTTACTATTATTTTTATTTTCTTTTTTAGGTTTAGGTTTAATTTTTTATTTTTAGGTTTAAGTTTAGGTTTTTTTTCATTTTTTTAGGTTTAGGTGTTAGGTTTTTATTTTAGGTTTATTTTTAGGTTATATTTTTTAGCTTAGGTTTTGGATTATTTTTAGTTTATTTTATTTTATTTAGTTTAGAGTTTATTTTAGTTTATTTTAGGAATATGTTTAGGTTTTATTTATTTTAGTTTAGTTTATTTTAGTTTAGGTTTAGGGTTATTTTATTTTGTTTATTTTTGGTTTAATTTAATTTTTTTAGTTTAGGGTTTTGGTTTTTTTTAAATTTTATTTTTAGGTCTTATTTCTAGGTTTATTTTTTAAGTTTATGTTTTTACTTAGTTTTTATTTTATTTTATTTTATGTTTTTTTTATTTTATGTTTGGGTTTTATTTTATTTTGGATTTTTACTTTTAAATTTTTTTAGTTTAATTTAGGTTTTTATTTATTTTATTTTAGTTTTGTTTTAATTTTTTAATTTTATTATATTTATAGATTCAGGTTTTGGTTTAGGTTTAGGTTTAGTCTTTAGTTTAGGTTTTTATTTTATTTTATTTTTTATTTTATTTAGGTTTAAGTTTTCTTTATTTATTTTATTTTTAGGTTTTATTTAGTTTTAGTTTTGGTTTTTTTGGTTTTTAGGGTTTAGGGTTGGGGTTTAGAATTTAGGGATTAGGGTTTAGGGTGGTATGTTTTAGCGTTTTGGTTTTAGTGTTTATGGTTTAGCGATACAGTTCAGGGTTTTATGGTTTAGGGTTTAGGGTTTAGGATTTAGGATTTTAGGGTTTAGGGTTTAGGGTTTTTTTAATTAGGTTTATGTTTATTTTTTATTTTTTTATTTAGTTTAGGTTTAGGTTTAGGTTTACATTTAGGTTTATTTATTTTTAGTTTTATTTTAGTTTAGGTTTTTTTTTTAATTTTTAGGCTTTTATTTTTAGTTCATTTTAGGTTTAGGTTTAGTTAGGTTTATGTCATTATTTATTTATTTAGCTTTTTTATTTTTAGTTTAAATTTAACTTTAGGTTTAGGTTTTATTTTTAATTTTAATTTATTTTAGTTTATTTTTGATTTTAGTTTAGTTTTGGTTTTATTTTAGTTTTTATTAAATTTATGTAGGTTTAGGATTTTAGGTTTAGGTTTATTTTATGTTTAAGTTTTATTCATTTTTTATTTAGTTTATTTATTTTTAGTTTTTTAGTTTAGTTTAGTTTATTTTATTTTTTTGTTAGTTTATCTAGTTTTGGTTTAGGTTTAATTTTCGATTTATTTAGTTTAGTTAAGGTTTAGGGCTTAGGTTATATTTAAGTTTAGGTTTACATTTTATTTAGTTTATTTATTTTATTTTTATTTAGTTTTATTTAATTTAGTTTATTTATTTTAGGTTTTATTTTTATTTAGGTTTTGGTATAGGTTTAGGTTATATTTAGTTATTTTATTTAGTTTTTATTTTAGGTTTAGGTTTAGTTTAGTTTTATTATATTTTTATTTTGTTTTAGGTTTATTTTTATTTGCAGTTTAGTTTATTTAGGTTTAGGTTTAGGCTTTTAGTTTATTTTAGTTTATGTTTAGCTTTTGGTTTATTTTGCTTAATTTAGTTTAAGTTTTTTTATTTTTAGGTTTAGGTTTATTTATTTTTCTTTTCTTTTTTATTTTATTTTATTAGTTTAGTTTATTTAGTTTATTTATTTAGGTTTATTTTTATTTTAGGTTTAGGTTTATTTATTTTAGTTTACTTTCATTTATTTTTATTTTTAGGTTTATTTAGTTTTTAATTTTATTTAGTTTAGGTTTAGGTTTAGGTTTATTTTTATTTATTTATTAACTTTTAGTTTTTTAGTTTAGTTTAGGTTTATGTTTAGGTTTAGGCTTATTTATTTTATTTTATTTATTTATTTACGTTTAAGTTTAGGTTTATTTATTTAGTTTATTAATTTTTTAAGGTTTAGGTTTAAGTTTTATTTTGTTTAGTTTTTTTAGTTTTGTTTTATTTAGGGTTTAGGGTTTAGGTTTAGGTTCAGTTTAAGTTTATTTAGTTTAGGTTTAGCTAAGGTTTATAATTGATTTATTTATTTAATTTGTTTTTTATTTAGTTTATTTATTTAGGTTTATTTTTTTGTCTAGTTTATTTTTTTATTTATTTTATTTTATTTATTTTACTTTAGTTTATTATTTTATTCACTTTACTTTATTTTTATTTTTATTTTTAGTTTAGGTTTAGGTTTAGGTTTTTATTTTAGGTTAAGGTTTAAGTTTTTATTTTATTTTATTTAATTTTATTTATTTAGTTTAGTTTATTTTATTTTATATATTTTGATTTATTTAGTTTATTTATTCAGTTTATTTATTTAGTTTAGGGTTTATTTTAGTTTTTGTTTAGGTTTTATTTAATTTTATTTAGTTTAAGGTTAGGGTTTAGGTTTATTTAGTTTTCATTTAGGTTTTCGTTTAGGTTTTTTTTAGTTTAGTTTATTTTATTTAGTTTAGGTTTATTTATTTAGTTTAGTTTATTTTAATTATTTAGGTTTAGGTTTAGTTTTATTTATTTTTATTTTATTTTATTTGTTAGGTATTATTATTTTAGTTTAGGTTTAGCTTTAGTTTTATGTTTATTTATTTAGGTATATTTTTAGTTTAGTTTATTTAGTTTATTTTAGGTTTAGGTTTAGGTTTTGGTTTAGGTTTATTTAGGTATTGGTTTAGGTTTAGGTTTAGGTTTAGGTTTAGGTTTCTTTTATTTTTAATTTATTTATTTATTTTAGGTTTAGGTTTTAAGGTTTATTCATTAAGGTTTAGGTTTAGGTTTAGATTTATTTTAGGTTTATTTATTAAGTTTATTTTAGTTTAGGTATAGGTTTAGGTTTTAAGTTTTAGGTTTAGGTTTAAGTTTAGGTTTAGCTTTATTTAGTTTAGTTTAGGTTTATTTATTTTATTTTTATTTAGTTTAGTTTATTTAGGTTTAAGTTTAGGTTAATTTTTTAGTTTAGGTTTAGGTTTATTTATTTTATTTTAGTTTAGGCTTAGGTTTAGGTTTATTTTATTTAGTTTAGGTTTATTTAGTTTAGTTTAGTTTATTTTTTTTAGTTTAGGTTTAGGTTTAGGTTTAGTTTAGGTTTATTTAGGTTTAGGTTTAGCTTTATTTCAGTTTATTTACTTTAGATTTAAGTTTAGGTTTTAGTTTAGGTTTAGGTTTACATTTAGGTTTTGGTTTTGGTTTAGGTTTAGGTTCAGTTTAGGGTTTAGGTTTAGGATTAGGTTTTATTTAGGTTTACTTAGTTGACTTTATTTATTTTTTAGTTTAGGTTTATTAATTTTAGTTTATTTATTTTAGGTCTAGGTTTAGGTTTAGGTTTATTTAGTTTATTTATTTAGTTTATTTAAGTTTAGTTTAAGTTTATTTAGCTTATTAGTTTAGCTTATTTCAGTTTAGGTTTAGGTTTTATTTTATTTTTTAAGTTTAGGTTTATTTTTATTTGGTTTGTTTGGTTTAGGTTTAAGTTTGTGTTTTATTTAGGTTTAGGTTTAGGTTTAGGTTTATGTTTAGGTTTATTTTTATTTAGTTTATTTAGTTTATTTTAGGTTTAGGTTTATTTAGTTTAGTTTAGTTTAGTTTAGGTTTAGGTTTATTTATTTAGTTTAATTTATTTAGGTTTAGGTCTCAGTTTAATTTAGATTTTAATTTTTTTATTTTATTTTATTTTTAGCTTAGTTTATTTTAGTTTAGGTTCAGGTGTTAATTTAGTTTAGTTTAGGTTTAGGTTTATGTTTATTTTTTTAGTTTAGGTATATTTTTAGTATAGTTTAAGTTTAGGTTTATTTTAAGTTTAGGTTTAGGTTTATTTATTTTTAGTTTAGTTTTGGTTTATTTTATTTAGGATTAGGTGTTTGTTTTATTTATTTAGTTTATGTTTAAGTTTAGGTTTAGGTTTATTTTAGTTTACTTTATTTAGGTTTATGTTTAGGTTTTGGTTTAGGTTTTATTTAGTTTAGTTTAGTTAAGTTTAAGTTTAGGTTTAGGTTTATTTTAGTTTAGGTTTAGTTTAGTTTAGGTTTATTTATTTAGTCTAGTTTAGTTTATTTAGTTTAGGTTGAGGTTTAGTTTAGGTTTATTTTAGTTTAGTTTAGTTTAGGGTTGCAGGTTTATTTAGGTTTAGGTTTAGGTTTTATTTTTTAGTTTAGTTTAGGTTTATTTAGTTTATTAGGTTTAGGTATTTTTAGTTTAGGTTTAGGTTTAATTAGTTTATTTATTTCGTTTAGGTTTATTTAGGTTTAGGTTTAGACTTAGGTTTAGGCTTATTTATTTTACTTTATTTAGTTTAGTTTATTTATTTTAGTTTATTTATTTTAGTTTATTTATTTAGGTTTAGGTTTAGGTTTAGGTTTAAGTTTAGATTTAATTTTAGATTTATTTTATTCTAAGTTTATTTAGGGTTATTTATTTTGGTATTGGTTTATTTTTATTAAGTTCAGTTTATTTAGTTTATTTAGTTTTAGGTTTATTTAGTTTAGTTTAGGTTTATGTTTAAGTTTAGGTTTATTTTTAAGGTTTACATTTATTTTAGCTTTAGGTTTATTTAGTTTAGGTTAAGGTTTAAGTTTATTTTAGGTTTAGGTTCAGGCTTATTTATTAATTTATTTTAGGCTTCGGTTTAAGTTTAGTTTAGTTTAATTTAGTTTATTTTAGTTTAGGTTTAAGTTTAGTTTATGTTTAGGTTTAGGTTTAAGTTTATTTAGCATAAGCTTTAGGTTTTGGTTTAAGGTTTTAAGTTTATTTTAGCTTTTATTTAGTCTAGTTTAGTTTATTTTAGGTTTAGGTTAATTTTACTTATTTTTGTTTATTTTAGTTTGGTTTAGGTTTAGGTTTAGGTTTTGGTTTTGGTTTTAGGTTTATTTAGTTTAGTTTAGGTTTATTTAGTTTAATTTTTTTAGTTTAGGTTTATTTTAGTTTATTTTATTTAGTTTATTTAGATTATTTACTTAATTTAGGTTTAGGTTTATTTAGTTTATTTTATTTTATTTTATTTAGTTTATTTATTAGTTTAGGTTTAGGTACAGGCTTATTTTATTTAGTTTATTTATTTTATTATTTATTTTATTTAGTTTAGGTTTAGGTTTAAGTTTAGGTTTATTTAGTTTAGATTAGTTTAGGTTTATTTTTTTAACTATTTAGTTTAGTTTTATTTTAGTTTATTTTTAGTTTCATTGAGGTTTAAGTTTATTTATTTAGTTTAGTTTATTTAATTTATTTTAGTTTATTTTATTTTATTTCATTTTTATTTAGTTTAATTTAATTTAGGTTTACATTTTGGTTTAGGTTTAGCTTTAGGTTTTAGTTTTGTTTGAGTTTAGGTTTAGGTTTTAGTTTAGTTTAAGGTTAAGTTTAGGTTTAGGTTCAAGTTTTATTTTATTTTTATTTAGGTTTATTTATTTAGGTTTATGTTTATTAATTTAGTTTAGTTTATTTATTAAGTTTAGTTTATTTAGTATATTTTATTTATTTTATTTATTTAGTTTAGGTTTATGTTTTATTTAGTTTAATGTAGTTTAGTTTAGTTTATTTTTAGGTTTAGGTTTAGGTTTAGGTTTAGGTTTAGTTTATTTATTTTAGTTTATTTATTTATTTTAGTTTAGGTTTTAGGTTTTATTTAGTTTATTTATTTAGTTTAGTTTTTTTTTATTTAGTTTAGTTTAGTTTAGTTTATTTAGGTTTAGCTTTATTTTATTTATTTAGTTTAGTTTATTTTTTTATTTAGTTTAGGTTTAGGTTTAGGTTTAGGTTTTATTTAGTTTTTTTTATTTAGTTTAGGTTTAGGTTTAATTAGTTTAGGTTTAGGTATAGGATTAAGTTTTATTTTAGTTTAGGTTTATTTATTTTGGTTTACGTTTAGGTTTAGGTTTAGATTTAGTTTTGGTTTAGGTTTTATTTAGGTTTAGGTTAATTTAGTTTAGGTTTGTTTTATTTAAGTTTAGGTTTATTTATTTTAGTTTATTTTATTTGATTTTATTTAGTTTTAGTTTATGTTTATTTTAGTTTAGGTTTATTAGGTTTATTTAGGTTTAAGTTTAGGTTTATTTTTATTTAGGTTTTCATGTTTAGGTTTAGGTTTAAGTTTTTATTTAGGTTTATGTTTAGAACTATTTTTTATTTTAGTTTAGGTTTATTTATTTAGTTTAGTTTAGGTTTAGGTTTAGATTTATTTATTTAGTTTAGGTTTAATTATATAGTTTAGTTTATTTATTTTTAGTTTAGGTTTAGGTTTAGTTTATTTTATTTTAGTTTATTTTATTTTAGTTAATTTTATTTATTTAAGTTTAGGTTTATTTAGTTTAAGTTTTAGGTTTAGGTTTAAGTTTATTTTAGTTTAGTTTAGTTTAGCTTAGCATAGTTAATTTATTTAGTTTGTTTTTAGTTTAAGTTTATTTATTTAGTTTAGTTATTATTTATTTAGTTTATTTTAGTTTATTTTTAGGTTTAGTTTATTTAGATTAGTTTATTTTATTTTAGTTTAGGTTTAGATTTATTTAGGTTTATTTAGTTTAGTTTAATTTAGTTTATTTATTTAGTTTATTTAGTTTAGGATCAGGTTTAGTTTAGTTTAGTTTAGTTTAGGTTTAGGTTTAGGTTTATTTAGTTTAGTTTATTTTTTATTTATTTTATTTTATTTTATTTAGTTTAGGTTTATATATTTTATATATTTATTTTTAAATTAAACTTAGGTTTAGGTTTTATTTTATTTAGTTTAGTTTAGGTTTAGGTTTAGGGTTTAAGTTTAAGTTTTAGGTTTAGGATTAGGTTTAGGTTTAGGGTTTAGGGTTTAGCATTTAGGTTTTTTTTAGGTTTATTTTAGTATTCTTATTATTTAGGGTTTAGGGTTTAGGGTTTGGGTTTAAGGTTTTTTAGGGTTTAGGGTTAGTTTTAGGGTTTAACATTTAGGGTTTAAGGTTAGTTTTAGGGTTTAGGGTTTAGGGTTTGGGGTTTAGGGTTTAGGATTTAGGGCTTAGGTTTTTTTTTAAATTAAGTAAACCGGTAATAGGTTTATTTAGTTTATTTTATTCTTTATTTTTATTTAGGTTTATTTTTATTTTTATTTAGTGTAGTTTATTTATTTTAGGTTTATTTTTTTTAGTTTATTTTTTAGGTTTAGGTTTAGGTTTCTATTCATTTTTCAGTTTAGTTTTATTTTTATTTTATTTTTTAGGTTCATGTTTTATTTTTATTTTTAGGTTTATGTTTAGATTTTTATTTTGTTTGTTTTTATTTAGGTATTAGGTTTTTATTATAGGTTTATTTTTAATTTTTATTTTTTCAGTTTATGTTTAGGTTTTATTTATTTTATTTTACATTTAGGTTTATTTTATTCTATTTAGGTGTATGTTTTAGGGTTTAGGTTTTAGTGTTTAGGGTTTAGGGTTTATGGATTTTGGGTTTAGGGTTTAGAATTTAGGGTCTAGAGTTTAGGGTTTTTAGGGTTATGGTTTGGGGTTTAGGTTTTAGGTTTAGGGTTTAGGTTTTAGTTTAGGGTTTTTGGTGTTTAGTTTTTTTTAATATAGAATAAATTAAGATTCAACATTTCTTCTTTTCAATTTCATCAATGAAGTAACATACTAAGTTTTCTATGACACAAGTAACAACATAAATCTAAAATGAGCATGCATAGAGCAAATCAAAAATGATATAACTTAGAACCATATCTGTGAAGACAGTTCCATAAATAGCGGATGATTCTTTACTTTCTTTAGTTCCCATCAGAACCACGATGGCCTCTCCAGTAGCGAGATCCACCATCATATCTCTGATCTCTCCCTCCGCTACTACCATGGTTGTAACCTTTGTCGCTACCACCTCCTTATCCAACAGCACCTCTAGATCCTCCACCACCATAACGATAACTGTTGCCTCCGCCTTTGCCTCCACCACTCCATCTAGACTAAGCCTGATTATCGATGATGTTCCTGTAGTCTAGATTCTGCCCATTTTTAGTGTTTAGGTTTATGTTTAGGTTTATTAGGTTTTATGGTTTAGGGTTTAGGGTAAGGGTTTAAGGTTTAAGGTTTAGGTTTTAGGGTTTTAAGGTTTATGCTTTTAGGGTTTAAGATTTAGGGTTTTTTAGGGTTTAGGGTTTAGGCTTTAAGCTTTAGGATTTAGGCTTTAGGGTTTACAATTTTAAGGAGGGTTTAGGCTTTAGGCTTTAGGGTTTAGTGTTTAGCATTAGTTTAAAGTTTAGGGTTTAGGGTTTAAGGTTAGGGTTAGGGTTTAAGGTTTAAGGTTTTGGTTTTAGGGTTTCGTGTTTATGGTTTAGGGTTTAGGGTTAGTTTAGGGTTTAGAGTTTTTTTAAAAAAAATCAAGTAAACTAGTAGGTTAGGTTTATTTAGGTTATTTAGTATTTTTTTTATTTTAGTTTATTTTATTTTTTATTTTTATTTTGGTTTATTTTTTATTTTTATTTAGTTTAGTTTATCTACTTTAGGTTTATTTGTTTTAGTTTAGATTTTTTTATTTTAGTTTATTTTTTAAGTTTAGGTTTAGGTTTATGTTTATTTTTTAGTTTAGTTTTATTTTTATTATATTTTTTAGGTTTAAGTTTTATTTTTTTATTTTTTAGGTTTAGGTGTTATTTTTTATTTTAGGTTACTTTTTAAGTTTTATTTTCTTAGTTTAGGGTTAGGTTTATTTTTAGTTTATTTTATTTTATTTATTTTAGGGTTTATGTTTAGTTTATTTTAGGTTTAGGTTAGGTTTTATTTATTTTAGTATAGTTTATTTTGTGTAGGTTTAGGCTTATTTTATTTTTATTTTAGGCTTAGTTTTTTTTTTAGTTTAGGGTTTAGGTTTTATTTGTTATTTCTTTTTAAATTTTATTTTTAAGTTTATTGTTTAGGGTTTAGGTTAGGGTTTAGGGTTAGGGTTTAGGGTTCAAGGTTTAGGGTTTAGGGTTTAGGATTTTGGGTTTTAGGGTTTAAGCTTTTAGGGTTTAGGGTTTAAGGTTTAGGGTTAAGGATTACGGTTTAGGGTTTAGGGTTTAGGGTTATTTAGGGTTTTGGGTGTAAGGTTTAGTGTTTAGGCTTTAGGGTTTACAGTTTTTAAAGTTTATGATATAGGGTTTAGGGTTAGTTTAGGGTGTAGGGTGTAGGGTTTAGGCATTAGGGTTTAGGGTTTAGGTTTTAAGGTTTAAGGTTTTTTTTAAAAAAAAAAAATAAGTAAACTAGTAGGTTTAGGTTTATTTAGTTTATTTTATTTTTGATTTTTATTTAGGTTTCTTTTTTTATTTAGCTTACTTTATTTATTTTAGTTTAGGTTTTTTATTTTAGTTTCTTTTTTAGGTTTAGGTTTATCTTCATTTTTTAGTTTAGTTTTATTTTTGCTTTATGTTTTATTTTTAGGTTTATGTTTACATTTTTATTTTATATTTTTAGGTTTAGGTTGTAGATTTTTATTTTTGCTTTATTTTCAGGTTTAAATTTTTTAGCTAAATTTTAGGTTAATTTTATTTTATTTTATTTATTAAATTTAGGGTTTTGGTTTAGTATATTTTAGGTTTAGGTTTATGTTTTATTTATTTTTGTTTATTTTTGGTTTTGGTTTTATTTTTTATTTATTTTTACATTTTTCTTAGGTTTATTATTTACGTTTAGGTTTTTATTTTGTTTTTATTTTATTTTATTTTATTTTTATTTTAGATTTAGTTTTTATTTTATTTAGGTTTTTTATTTTTAGGATTATTATATATTTTTTAGTTTAGTTTGGGTTTTATTTATTTTAGTTTAGTTTAGTTTCTAGTATTGATTTTATTTTATTTTTAGGTTTAGGTTTAGGTTTAGGTTTTACTTTTGGTTTTTATTTTTTAAAAATTTTTTATTTAATTTAGGTTTAGCTTTCCTATTTATTTTATTTTTAGGTTTTATGTAATTTTTGTTTAGATTTTTAGGTTTTTTGGGTTTAGGGTTTAACATTTTTAGTTTAGGGTTTAGGGTTTAGGGTTTAGTGTTTAGGGTTTAGGGTTGTAGGTTTTAGGGTTTAGGGTTTAAGGTTAGCTTAAGGTTTAGGGTTAGTTTAGAGTTGGCAGTTTAGGGTTTAGGGTTAGGGTTTAGGCTTTAGGGTTTAGGGGTTTTAGGGTTTAGGGTTTAGGGTTTAGCGTTAGTTTAAAATTTAGGGTTAGTTTAGGGTTTAGGGTTTAGGGTTTATGGTTTAGGGTTTTTGTTTTAAAAATTAAGTAAACCGATAAGTTTAGGTTTTTTTATGTTATTTAGTATATTTTTATTCATTTTAGGTTATTTTATTTTTTATTTTTATTTAGGTTTAGTTTTTATTTTTATTTAGTTTAGTTTATCTACTTTAAGTTTATTTATTTTAGTTTAGATTTTTTTATTTTAGTTTATTTTTTAAGTTTAGGTTTAGGTTTATATTTAAATTTTAATTTAGTTATATTTTTATTATATTTTTTAGGTGTAAGTTTTGTTTTTTTTTTTTTTTGGATTAGGTGTTAGGTTTTTATTTTATGTATAATTTTAGGTTTTATTTTTTTAGTTTAGGATTAAGTTTATTTTTAGTTTATTTTATTTTATTTAGTTTAAGGTTTAGGGTTAGTTAATTATAGGTTCAGGTTTAGGTTTTATTTATTTTAGTTTAGTTTATTTTAGTGTAGGTTTAGGTTTATTTTATTTTTATTTTTAGTTTAGGTTTTTTTTAGTTTAGCATTTTCATTTTATTTTTTATTCATTTTTAGCTTTTATTTTTAAGTTTATTATTTAGGGTTCAGTTTAGGGCATTATTTTTTATCATTTTATTTTATTTTAAGCCCATTATAGGGTCCAGTTAGTAGGGTCAGTGGAGTGGCCCAGGCCTGGGCCCAGTGAGAGTTTAGTGTTAGGGTGATCCCAGTGGCCTGGTGTAGTGTCATCAGGGCCCAGGATCAGGATCAGTGCAGTGGCCCAGGGCCCAGCCTCCAAAGCCCAGGATCAGGTCAAGTGGAGTCAAGGGAGGCCCAGGGCCCAGTGGCCCAGGGCCCAGGGTCACCAGAGAGTTTAGGGTTTGGGAGTTAGTGGCTCAGTGGCCTCAGTGGTCAGGTCAGTCAGAATTGTGGGGTTTAGTGGTTAGGGTGTCAGGGTTGATTTAGGGTTTAGGGTTGGGAGGGCCTTTAGTGTTAGGGTTGTCAGATTTGGCGAGTTAGGATTTAGGGTTTAGTGTTTTTTAAAAAAAAAATTAATTAAACTGGTAGGTTTAGGTTTATTTAGTTTATTTAGTTTATTTCATATATTCTTTTAGTTTATTTTATTTTTTATTTTTATTTAAATTTATTTTTTATTTTTATTTAGTTTAGTTTATTTATTTTAAGTTTATTTATTTTATTTTAGCTTTTTATTTTAGTTTGTTTTTTAGGTTTAAGTTTATGTTTATGTTCATTTTTTAGTTTAGTTTTATTTTTGTTTTATTTTTTTGGTTTAGGTTTTATTTTTTAGTTTTAGGCTTAGGTTTAGATTTTTATTTTATTTTTTTAGGTTTAGGTTTTAGTTTTTTAATTTTGCTTTAATTTAAGGTTTAATCTTTTTAGCTTAGGATTAGGTTTATTTTTAGTTTATTTTATTTATTTAGTTTGGGGTTTAGGTTTAGTATATTTGAGGTTCAGGTTTTATTTATTTTAGTTCATTTTATTTTAGTTTAGGTTTAGGTTTATTTTAGCTTGTTTATTTTTTGGTTTAGGTTTTATTTTACTTTAGTGTTTACGATTTATTTTTTATTTAATTTTACATTTTTTAGGTTTAGTTTTTTATTTAGTTTTTATTTTATTTTATTTAATTTAATTTTATTTTATATTATTTTTATTTTATTTTAGATTTAGTTTTCATTTTATTTAGGTTTTTTATTTTCAAGTTTATTTATTTTTTAGTTTAGTTTGTCTTTTATTTATTTTATTTTAGTTTAGTTTTTATTTTTAGGTTTAGGTTTAGGTTTAGGTTTTAATTTAGGCTTTTATTTTATTTTATTTTTTTATTTAATTGAGGTTTAAGTTTTTTAATTTATTTATTTTTAGGTTTTATGTAGTTTCGGTTTAGGTTTTTTGGTTTTTAGGTTTTTCTGGTTTAGGGTTTGCTGCTCGTGTTTAGGGTTTGTGGGTTTAGGTTTGGGTGGTCTGGGTTGTAGGTTTTAGGGTTTAGGGGTTAGGCTTTAGACATTAAGGTTTAGTTTTTATGGTTAGGGTTTAAGGTTAGTGGTTATTTATTTATTTATTTTTAAATTAAGTAAACTGGTAGTATGTTTAGTTTATTTAGTTTATTTTTTATTTATTTTAGTTTATTTTGTTTTTATTTTAATTTAGGTTTATTTTTATTTTTATTTATTTTAATTTATTTATTTTAGGTTTATTTATTATATTTTAGGTTTTTTATTTTAGTTTATTTTTTAGGTTTAGGTTTAGGTTTATGCCTTTTTTCAGTTTAGTTTTATTTTTATTTTATTTTTTAGGTTTAGGTTTTATTTTTTATTTTTAGGATTATGTTTAGGCTTTTATTTTAGTTATTTATGTTTAGGTTTTTATTTTAGGATTATCTCTAGGTTTTATTTTTTTTAGTTTATGTTTAGGCTTTTTTTTTAGTTTATTTTATTTTATTTAGTTTAATATTAGGTTTGGGTTTAGTTTATTTTAAGTTTAGGGTTAGGTTTTATTTATTTTAGTTTAGTTTATTTTAGTTTAGGTTTAGGTTTTTTTATTTTAATTTTATGTTTAAGGTTTTTTTTTAGTTTAGGGTATATGTTATATTTTTTATTTTTTATTAGGTTTTATTTTTAGTTTTTTTAGTTTTTCTTTTATTTTAGTTTTAGTTTATTTTATGTTTATTTTAGGTTTAGTTTTTATTTTATTTAAGTTTTATTATTTTTTAATTTAGTTTAGGTTTTTATTTATTTTATTTTAGTTTAGTTTTTTATTTTTTATTTTATTTTCTTTTTTATGTTTAGGTTTTAGTTTATGTTTTGATTTTATTTTATTTTCGTTTAAGTTTTTTTATTTATTTTATTTTTAAGTTTTATTTAGGTTAGGTTTAGCTTTTTAGCTTTTTAGATTTGAGGGTTAGTTTAGAATTTAGGGTGTAAGATTTAGGGTTCAGGGCTTATGGTTTAAGGCTTAGGATTTAGTTTTTATGGTTTAGGATTTAGGGTTTAGGGTTTACAATTTAGGATATAGGGGTTTTAGGAATTAGGGTTTGGGGTTTAGAGTTTATGTTTTAGGTTTAGGGCTGAGGTTTTAGTTTAGGGTTTAGGGTTTTTTTATTTTTTTAACATAGAACAAATTTAGATTCAACATTTCTTTTTTTCGATTTCATCAACCAAGTAGCACACCAAGTTTTTTAAGACACAAGTCAAGACATAGATCAAAAATGAGCATGCATACAACAAATCCAAAACCCTAGATAACTAGAATCATCTCTACTATAAAAACATAGTTCCATAGGCAACAAATTGGATCGACCATTTTCCAGTCTCTCCAGTTCCCATCAGAACCACCCCGGTCTCTCGAGTTACAGGATCCACCATCATATCCCCGATCTCTCCCTCTGCCACCACCACAGTTGTAACCTCCATCGCTCCTCCCATCTCCATAACCACCACTGCTCTGACCACCACCTCCATATCCACCAGCATCTCTAGATCCACCACCACCACTGCGATAGTTGTCGCCTCTACCTTCACCTCCACTGCTAAATCTAGACTAAGCCTGGTTGACGGTGATGTTCCTACTGTCAAGGTTCTACCATTCAAAGGGTTTAGGTTTAGGTATAGGGTTATTTGGATTTAAGGTTTAGGTTTATTTTTTTATTTATTTTATTACTTTAGGTTTAGGTTTAGCGTTTGGGGTTTGGGGTTTATGGTTTAAGGGTAGGGTTTAGGGTTTAAGGTTTAGGTTTTAGGTTATAGGATTTTAGGGTTTATGCTATCAGGGATTAAGGTTTAGGGTTAGGGTTTAGGGTGGTTTAAGGTTTTTTAAGGTGTAGGGTTTAGGTTTAAGGGTTTAGGGTTGTAGGTTTAAGTTTGTAGGTTTAGGGTTTAGGATTTAGGGTTTAGGATTTAGGGTTTAAAGTATTTTTATTTAATTAAGTAAACTGATAAGTTTAAGTTTATTTAGTATATTTAGTTTATTTTTTATTTATTTAGGGTTTAGGGTTAAAGATTTATGGTTTAGGGTTTTGGTTTTAAGATTTAGGGTTTAGGATTTGTGGGTTTAGTTTTGTTTTGGGTTTTGGGTTTAGGGTTTTTTAGGTTTAGGTTTAGTTTAGAGTTTTAGTTTATGATTTAGGGTTTTTGGTTTTTATTTTAACAAAAAACAAATTCAGATTCAACATTTCTTCTTTTCATTTTCATCAACCAAGTAACACACCAACTTTTCTAAGACACAAGTTACAACAAAGTTAAAAATGAGCACGCATAAAGCAAATCCAAAACTCTAGATAACTAGAACCATCTCTACTATAAAGACACAGTTCCATAAGTTGCAAATCCAATCAGTTGTTCTTCAGTTTCTCTAGTTCTTATCAGCGCCACCTCGGCCTCTCAATTTGCGAGATCCACCATCACTCCCTCTGCCACCACCACGGTTGTAACCTCCATCGCTCCTCCAGCCACCATAACCACCACTGCTCTGACCACCACCTCCATATCCACCAGCACTACTAGATCCCCCACCATGACTTTGATAACTATTGCCTCCGCCTTCGCCTCCACTGCCAGATCTAGACTGAGCCAGGTTGACGGTGATGTTCCTACTGTCAAAGTTCTATCCATTTTTAGGATTTTGGTTTAGGTTTAGGTTTATTAGGTTTTAGGGTTTAGGTTTAATTTATAATTTATTTAGTTACTTTAGGTTTAGGTTTAAGGTTTGTGGTTTAGGGTCTACGGTGTAGGGTTTGGGTTTAGGGTTTAAGGTTTTATCTATTTTAGTTTTGTTTATTTTAGTTTAGTTTTATGCTTATTTTATTTTGTTTATTTTAGGTTTAGGGTTTAGGTTTTTATTTTATTTTATTTTAGGTTAATTTATTTTAATTTATGTTTTTTTATTTTAGTTCACTTTTAAGTTTAATTTTATTTTTTAGTTTAGTTTTATTTTTATTTAATTTTTTAGGTTTAGGTTTTATATTTTATTTTTAGTCTAGGTTTAGGTTTTTATTTTATTTTTTTAAGTTTAAGTTTTAGATTTTATTTTTTAGTTTAGGTTTAGGTCTATTTTTAGTTTAGTTTATTTTATTTAGTTTAAGTTTTAGGTTTAGGTTTAGGTTTTATGGTTTAGGGTTTAGGGTTTAAGGTTTAGGGTTTACTGTTTAGGGTATAGGGTTAGTTTAGGGTTTAGGGTTTAAGGCCTTTTAGGGATTAGGGTTTAGGGTTGTAGGTTAATGATTTAGGGTTTAGGGTTAGTTTTTGGGCTTAGGGTTTAGTGTTTAGGGTTTACTATTTACAGTTTAGGGTTTAGGATTTTTTTTTAAATTATATAAACCGATTGGTTTAAGTTTATTTAGTTTATTTTTCATTTATTTTAGTTTTTTTATTTTTATTTTTTATTTAGTTTATATTATCTGCTTTAGGTTTATTTATTTTAGTTTAGGTTTTTTATTTTAGCTTATTTTTTAGGTTTATGTGTAGTAGGTTTACCCTTATTTTTTTAGTTCAGTTTTATTTTTATTTTATTTTTTAGCTTTAGGTTTATCTTTTTATTTTTTGGTTTAGCTTTAAGTTTTTATTTTATTTTTAAAAATTTAGGTATAAAGTTTTTATTTTAGGTTTATTTTTAGGTTTTATTTTTTAGTTTAGGTTTAGTTTTGTTTTTAGTTTATTTTATTTTATTTAGTTTAGGGTTTAGGTTTAGTTTATTTTAGGTTTAGGTTTAGCCTTTATTTATTTTAGTTTAGATTATTTTTATTTATGTTTAGGTTTATTTTATTTTATTTATTTTAGTTTTATGTTTTTTAGTTTAGGATTTAAGTTTTATTTTTTATTTATTTTTATGTTTTATTTTTTAGCTTTATTTTTTAGGTTTAGGTTTTCATTTAGTCATTATTTTATTTTTTTTTAGGTTTATTATATTTTTATTTTACATTTAGCTTTTATTTTATTTTTTATTTATTTTATCTTTTAGTTTAGTTCAGGGTTTTATTTATTTTATTTTACTTTAGTTTGTGTTTTTTATTTTATTTTCTTTTTAGGTTTAGGTTTAGGTTTAAGTTTTGGTTCAAGTTTTAGTTTAAGTTTTTATTTTATTTTGGTTTACATTTTTTCTTTTAGTTTTTATTTAGTTTAGGTTTATGCTTTTAGCATTTTAGGGTTTTGGGTTTTGGGTTTTATGGTTTAGGGTTGTAGGTTTAGGGTTAGTTTTAGGGTTTAGGTTTAGGGTTAGGGTTATTTTTATTTTTTTATTTATTAAATTAAGTAAACTAATAGGTTTAGGTTTATTTATTTTGTTTTTTAGCTTATTTTATTTTATTTTATTTTATTTAGTTTGGGTTTATGTTTAGGTTTAGGATTAGGTTTTATTTATTTTAGTTTATTTTATTTTAGTTTTGGTTTAGGTTTATTTTATTTTACTCAAGTTTAGTTTTTATTTTATTTAGGTTTTCATTCCAGGTTTATTTAATTTTTTTTAGGTTAGTTTAAGTTTTTATTTATTTTATTTTAATTTATTTTATTAGTTTATTGTATTTTATTTTAAGTTTAGGTTTAGGTTTAGTAGGTTTTATTTTATTTTATTCTTTATTTTATTTAAGTCTTTTATTTATTTTATTTTAGGTTTAATTTAGCTTAGGTTTTAGGTTAGGGGAGTGGTCAGGGTTTTGGGAGGTTTATGGTAGGAGGCTTTAGGCTTTAGAGTAGTTTTGGGCCCAGGATTTAGGGAGGTGGCCCAGGCCTGGGTTTAGCCTCAGGCCTGACATCAGTTTAATCATGGTAGGTTTAGGTTTAGGGAGGTTGGGAGGGAGCCCAGGTCATAGTTTAAGATCTTGCAGGGCACAACATTTAGGGTTTAGGTTTTAGCGATGCAGATTTAGGTAGGGCCTGTAGTTTGGGAGGTGATTGTGGAGGGAGTTAGAGAGGAGTCAGAGTCCACATAGTCTTTAGGGTTTAGGGTATGGCGCAGGGTCAGGGCCATGATTCGCCTCAGTAGGGCTCAGGGTCAGTCAGTTTGGCCCAGGTCAGTCAGTTTAGTGGTATATTTAGAGGTTTGGTTAGAAGATTTAGGGCCCAGGGCCCAGGACTCCAAGACTAGAGGGCCCAGGTCAGTTCAGCCTTGATCAGGTGATTTGGGGTGGAGTCCGTTCAGTGAGGGTTAGGATCAGAGTCAGTGGCCTTGGCTCAGGTAGTTAGGAAGGGAGTTTAGTGTAGAGCACAGGTCCGTGGAGGTCAGGTAGGGTCAGCAGGTTAGTGGTTGGGATCATGGTAGGGTTTATGATTTAGGGCATTAGGGTGGGTTTTAAGTTTATCTTTATTTAGTTCAGTTTATTTATTTTAGGTTTTTAATTTTAGTTTATTTTTTAGGTTTAGGTGTAGGATTATGTTTAGTTTTTTTTTAGTTTTATTTTTATTATATCTTTTAAGTTTAGCTTTTATTTTTTATTTTACTCTTTTAGGTTTAGGTTTTTGGTTTTTATTTTAGGTTTTTTTAGGTTTTTATTTTACTTTTTTAGGTTTAGGTTTTAGGTATTTATTTTAGGGTTTAGGTTTAGTTTATTTTAGGTTTAGGTTTAGGTTTTATTTATTTTAGTTTAGGTTTATGTTTATTTCATTTTATTTATTTTAGGTTTATGTTTTTTTTAGTTTAGGTTTTATATCTTAATTATATATAATAGTTTAGTTTAGGTTTTATTTTTTTTTAGTTTAAAATTTAGGTTAAAAATTAACATACATAGCAAAAATTATTTAGCTTTATTGCAAGACAGCACAATAAATATAAATCTTCATTTGGATTTATATTTCATTTGTATTTGTGAATATAAATTAAGATATAAATGGGTTAAGAGATAATAACTTGAGTTTGGAGTGATTTGGAAGTAAATTTGACCAAGTTTAAGGATGTAGGTTAAAAGGGCTTAAGTAAGGAATTGATTTGGTTTGATTTATTTTTCGTCATTGGAGGGTAGGTTTTATTTATATTTATGAATATAAATGATGGATTAATTTATAAAGAAATCAATTGAATTTGGGTTGATTTTGGTTGAGATTTGATTAAGCTTATGGAGGTAATTCCATTTGGCTTAAGAAATGTCTTGATTCAGTTTGATTTAGTTTAATTTGGTTTGACTCATTTGAATTTGGATTTTATTGATATTTGTGAACATAAATGAAGGAATTATTGATTTATCAAGCAAGTTTAATTTAGTTTAAAGGAGGTTTTGGCTAAGCATATGAGGGTTGTTCATATGGCTTTGGAAGGGATTTTGGAATTTGAATTTGATTTTGGGTTCTAGTCATTTGATTTGGAATTGATTTAAAATTTGATTTGAGATTGAATAGATATTTGAGAAAATCAATTGAATTATGGTTGATTTCAATTTGGTTAAGGCTAAGTCCATAAGATAAAATCAAAGGGCTTAGAAAGGTTTTTTTTAGTTTGAATTGATTATGGGTTTCAATTATTTGATTTGGAATTTATTTATGTTTTGGATTTAAATTGGTGGTTTGGTTTGAGGAAGGATCATGGATGGGGTCTAAGGCTATAGGGTAGGCAAGTTTTCTTAAATCCCTAAGCAATTACCTATTCTCGTGGCTAATCCTTCAAAGTCTCTAGGCTTAGGTTCAGTGTTCACCTAATCACTAGAAGTGTCTTAAGACTAAGGAACTCTTAGAGTCTATAAGAGTCCTAGATCTATGATGAAGAAGTTGAGAACTCACTCCAAAAGTGAGTTAACCAAGGGTACCCAATAGGTGTGGTGTAACTGACAAGGCGTATTACATGTATCGATGTTGACCGAGATGATCAATAATGTCTGAAAGATCATAAGCACTAATAGAAATGATCTACCCCCAAACTCGAGATCTAGAAGGAATCAAGATCTTAGTGCAATGCAACTCAACTTATGCCAAAGGAATAAGAGAGGAAGAAAGGATCCATCAAGGGATCAAGCATGTGAACCTTCCACTGTGTCCAAAGTTGTCCATAGAGGATAAGAGTTTGAGTTGGTTTGAAATTGGTTAAGGCTAAGTCCATAAGATAAAATCAATAGTCTTAGAAAAGTTTTTTTGTGTTTGAATTTGATTATGGTTTTCAATCATTTTATTTGGAATTAATTTATAATTTGTATTTGAATTGGTGGTTTGGTTTAAAGAAGGAAGCATGGATTGGGTCTAAGGCTATAGGGTAGGCAAGTTTTCTTAAATCCCTAAGGCATGACCTATTCCTATGTCTAATCCTTCTAAGTCTTTAAGCTTAGGTTTACTATGCATCTAATCACTAGAAATGTATTAAGACTAAAGAACTCTTAGTGTCTATAAGAGTCTTAGATCTATGATGAGGAAGTTGAGAACTCACTCCAAAAGTGAGGTCAATAAAGGGCACCCAATAGCTGTGGTGTAACTGATGAGGCGCACTACACATATTGGTGTTGACCGAGAGGATCAACAACATCTAAAGGATTACAAACACTGAAAGAAATGATATACCCCTAAACATGAGATGTAGAAGGAAACAAGATCTTAGTGCAATTCAACTCAACTTATGCCAAGGGTATAATAAAAGAAGAAAGGATCCACTAAGGGATCAAGCATGTGAACCTTCCACTAAGGATGAAGGTCCAAGTTATCCATAGAGGATAAGATTTTGAGTTGGTTTGATATGATTTGGGGAGAAAAGATCCATTGGGGATTAAAATTTATAACCCGCCAGGGATGAGTGCATGAACCTTCCACTAGGGAAGCAGGTTCAAATTATCCACTAGCGATAAGGACTTGATTTGGCTTGATTTCATGAGGGTTCTACTAGAGAGATGGTATGATTTGTGCCTTTCTAGGTAGGAATTTGATTTGTTTTAATTGGTGGGACATTCACTAGGGATGAAAATTTTATTTGATTTGTTAACTTATGATTTGAGGCTCCACTGGAGAGAAGATATGATATGGTTTTGAAGGAACATCTGCTTGAGATATGAGTTCGGATCTGCTAGAGATAAGATGGATTTAAGATATGGATTTCTTTAGTTTATTTTGGTGAAGTGTCCATTATGTATAAGAGTGGATGGATTTAATTTGGACTCCACTGTAGGGAGGATGATGGATTTATTAAAGTGGACCCTATCAGTGTACGATGGATCAACTAAGAAGGAGCTAATATCAGCCTAGTCCTATCTTAGATTTACAAAACCAAAGAGATAGTCTACCGGCCATGGGGTAGAGCTAACCAACCTAAGGAATGCCTTTTAATGTGCAATGGTCAAGTCAGTAAGAAAGCTTGTAGACTTATAACTTACTAAATAAGGAACCACGAGGGTGATCGGTTGATAGCACAATAAATTGAACCATACCTAAGGTGACTATTGAGCGAATGACATTGTGGACTCATATCGACTCAAGAATAGTCAATATCAATTCCATTTTTTTAGATAGACCCTGTTAGTGTGTGATGGATCTACTAAAAAGGGGCTTAAATCAGCCTCATCCTATCTTAGATTTACAAATCCAAAGGGATGGTTTACCATCCATCAGGGTAGAGCTAACCAACCTAAGGGGTGTGTTTTGGTGTGCAATGGTCAAGTTAGGAAGAAATCTTGTAGACTTACAACTTCCTAAATAAGGAACCACTAGGGTGATCAGTTGATAGCACAATAAATTGAACCCGACCTAAGACTGTCTGTCGGTGTGCAATGATCGTGCTGGAAAGAATGCATAATAGACTTACATCTTTCAAAGCAAGGATGACCGTCGGGGTGACCTGTTGGTTGAACAACAAGTCAAACTTGACCTAAAGGTGACTAATGAGAGAGTGCCACATGGGTACTTATTTCAACTCAAAAGTAGTCAAAGAATTCCTATATGGAGTTTTGTTGACAGTGCCCTAAAGATAGGATGCCTGCTTAGGAAAAGGTATCACTGGGAGTTTTGCTCCTAATCCACAACTGAAGATATAAATATATTTATTTTTTTTATATATTTTCTTGGACCCTGTTGGTGTGCGAGGGACCACACTGAGAAGGGCCTTAGATCAACCTAGTCCTATATCAGATTTACTAGAACATGGGAGAATCTGTATATCCACAAGATAAATTCTCCAACAACAGGGGTGGCAACTTGGAAAGGGGGATTGCCCAATCCAAGAGTAACTAGGGTTGTCTAAATGGGATCACTAAGGATGTGATCCAAATAGAGTGCTCATAAGGGAGGTGCCTCTAGGGGCTTTATCTAGGACCCTATAAAAGAATTCCTATAAGTATATGGTGGCCAACTCCAGGAGAATGTTGTAGACTTACATCTACCATGAGTGGTGTATATACTGGGTGGGTGGTTGTCAGCATAGCAATAACCAACCAACCTGAGGTACCCATTAGTTTGCGATGATTAATCTAAGAAGAAGGCTTATAGAATTACATCTTCACAGATGGAAATGATCATTGGGATAGTTTTTCATTAGTGGGACAAATGATTTCTGACCTAGGGCGACTACCAAGTGGGGAGTCTCATGTAAAGACTATACCTAAGATTGAAGTAGTCAAGAGGAAATGAGCCACTAGGGTACTTATCCTAAGCCTCAAATATACTTGACCTAGTTAGTGCATGATGTCTAGTTCAAGAAGAAAGCTTGCAGGCTTACATCCCCTTAAAAAAAGTCAACATGAGGTAGCTTACTAGTTGCACAGTAAGCCATACTAAATTAACAAGGCACTCGTCGATTTGCAATGGTCAAGTTAAGAAGAAAGCACATCTGCTAGAGAAGTAATTACTGAAGTGACACACTAGTAAGGTAGCATGTCATCCCAACCTAGAGCAACTAATGAGTGAGTGCCACAGGGGGCTTTATCCCACATCAAAATAGCCTGAGATAAAAGATAAATATTTATTTTATGTGATTGTGTGTAGTTTGTGTTGGTGGTGTTTCTAAAGGATTGGACACCGTTTAGGTTCCTTAAACCTACCCTAAACACATCATGGTGGATTTTCAAGCAAAGATATTCCTAACCAATATGAAGAGATAAAATTTGAGATGAAAGCATAGGGCGCTCTCCCTTACAATTTATAAGCTGATAAGATCCTTTTTTGTAGGCCTTCCCTTTGGAGAAAGGGCCTTCCCAAGTGGATTCAAACTTGCCTCCCATCTTTCAAGGGGTAATAATTGGTCTCCTTAAACCTAAAATAAGCTCTCCTACTTGAAAAGCTGTAGGACGGACCAAATTGTTATGAGCTTGAATCATTTTGGCTTCATACAACTAGAGATTCTAGCATGCCCGGAGGTGTCTCTCCTCCAAACTTTTGAGCTCTTCTAATTGTAAATTGGCATTCAACTCCATTTTGATTTTACTACCCATAATTATCCTTAATGATAAGAGTTGGACTTATAATGGTAGAACGACTTTAGACCCATACACTGAGGAGAATGGGGTAGATTGAGATGGAGTCCTGTATGTAGTGCAGTAAGACCATACTGCTTTAACTAATTGCTCATGGAACTGTCACTCATTGTTGTTGAGTGTCTTATCTAATATCTATATGATAGAATATCTCCACGATAACAAGTGGATTGATGGTAGAATATCTCTAATTTATGCTATGTATTTGAGCAAAGCTGCTAATTTTAGTGCTCTTGAATACATTACCATTATCGAATATAATTCATCGAGGCACCTTGAACCTATATACGACATGGATTCTAAAAAATTGGAGCATATGCTGAGCTGTGACCTCTCTGAGTGGGATTGCCTCCACCCACTTGGAAAAGTAATCGGTGGTAGCTAGAATGAACCGATGACCCGTAGAAGAAAGAGGATCGATTGAACCCACTATGTTGGTACCCTAACACTTAAATGGCCATGAGGATAATATAGGATGTAGAATTTTGGGTGGTTGGTGTAGGACCACACCATGCACCTGACATTGGTGGCATCTCAAAGCTACATCTATGTACTCTGTGATCATCGAAGGTCAGTAGTATCCTAGTCTTTTGATCATGGCTTTCATCTACGGACCAGATTGATGTGCTCTTCATAAACCTGAGTGTACCTTGGTTACAATCTTATGGGCTTCGTGTTTTTCCAAACAACTAACCACATATGATCGAAGGATCGTCAGTACAAAGTATCATCCATGATAGCATTTGAGAGGGCTCTCTGGTTCACCTGATGGGATAATGAATTCTCTTTAGGTAGTTTGCCTATATTTAGATAATCCATGAATGGTTGCCTAAAATTCAACTTCTCACCCTTTTTGGCAATGATAACATCCCCTTCAAGAGAGAGTCTCTTATTGAGTTCAGCATGAACAAGGGAAAAGACTTATCTATTTTGGACTCTTATTGGTATGAAATCACTTTCGAACATGCCAACTCTATGGAAAGCTTGATAAATACATATGCAATGTTGTTCTCTCCTTAAGGAATCTTATAAATGGTAACCTATGGGATTTGGGCTAGAAACTCCATGGTATACTTATGGTAATGATGGAGCTAAGGATTTTGGACTTTATAAGACCCAATAGTAATTTGGTTGATAACTAATTGAGAATCCCCAAAGATGTTGATACTCTGGATGCATAGTATAATGGCTAACACCAGACCAACAATCATAGCCTCATATTCAGTTTCATCATTAGTGCATGGATTGGACAAATGATATGAGAATCTCATCACATTGTAGTCCATAGTTAGAAAAACTATTCCTACCCCTGCCTCTCCTGAAGGAGTGGATTATGGTTCTTCTTCTTTTTGAAAGGAAGCCGCACCATCAAAATTCATCTCTCAATGGTAAATGTTAGTGTCCCCTAAGTTCATGATTTGTTCATCGGGGAGGTCATCACTAAGCGAGGAATTAGCAGGAACTAGGTGATATGCTAGGAAATATGCTAGTGCTTTTCCTTTCACCACATAGAGGGGTACAAAAGTGATGTCAAACTGTGACAAAATCATGGACCAACGTGCTAACCGTCTGGATAGCATCGACCATGTCATGAGATATTACAGTGGATTGATCTTAGATATCAAATTCACCTTATGAGAAAGCATATAATCCAATAGCTTTTGGGATGGAAAGATTAAAGCTAGGTAGTGCTTTTCAATAAGTTGGTGGTTTGCGTGAATAGGGATTAGATGACAATTGAGATAATATAGTGCATTCTCTTCCCTTCGATGTTGGTTTGGGCCAACAAAGCACTGAGGGAGTCATCTAATATGATAGTATATAGTATGAGCGGCTTGCCTGGGATAGAGGCTGCTAGAATTGGCAGCATCATCAAGTAGTGCTTGATGTCTTCGAAAGCATGTTAGCACTTATCATCCCACTTGAACTTAGCATCCTTTTTGATAAGTGTTGAGAATTATTGTCATCTTCTTGATAGGTTGGAAATGAAGCATCATAGATATGCCAACCACCCTTGGAATGATCTAAGTTGAGTTAGACTTTTAGGGGGTGGCATTTCTAATATTATCTTAATCTTCTTCATATCGATTTCTACTCCATGGGGCTGGACAACAAACCTAAAGAATTTCCTTGAAGCTACTATTAATGCACACTTCAAGGGATTCATTTTAAGGTTGGATTTCCTTAACCGTTTGAAAACTACTCTGAAGTCAAAGAGATGGTTTTCCTTTTCTTTACTTTTGACTACAAGATCATCAACTTAATATTCAACTTGATGATGAATAAGTTCGTTGAAGAACTGAGTCATAGCCCACTAGTATGTAGCACCAGTATTTTTAAGGCCGAAGGGCATGACCTTATAACAATAGATTTCGATCGAGGTTCAAAAAGAAGTATGTTTCTCATCTTTGGGGGCCATCTTAATTTGGTTGTAGCTAGATGACCAATCCATGAAAGAGAATATTACATGAGATTAGGCAATGTCCACCATCAGCTATAGTATTGGTAGGGGAAATTAATCTTTAGGACATGCCTTTTTCAGATTCCTAAAATTAATGCATATGCGAATTTGGCCATTCTTTTTCTTAAATGGAATGTAATTAGCTAACCAGTTAGGATATTTCTATTTCTTAATAAAACTAGCATCGATAAGTTTCTTAATATTAGAAATAACTTATTGTTCAATGCCTAATCACATGCATCTAGGAGCTTGCCTGATAGGGTTAATATTAGGATCTATTACTAGTCTGTGGACTACTATGTCAAGAGATTAATTGGGCATTTATTCATAACTCCATTCAAAGTAGTCCTTAAACTCAGTCAATAGTTTAACTAAGTCATTGGTTTCTGCTTCATTCAATAGGGAACTAATGTATGTCGAGCGTGGATCTTCTTTTATTCTTAAGTTGATTTCTTTGAGTTCATCAATGATTGATTTGATTTCTTCTTCAAACTCTAGCAATGCATATTCGACTTCAAACTTATTTAGATCATCTAAAGTTTCTAAACATAGCTCCTCATATGAGTTAGCATGATTTGAAAAGAACCTATCAGACTCCAAATGATTGGTGATGACTAGGCAATGATTGTCATCATCGATAGGACCTACTGTACCGAATCCTAGTCCTGGTCTTGATTATGAATGTCTGCTTTGGTTGTCCCATAACCTTTCAAAGTAATCTAACCTATGTTTAGACAAAGTATGTGGGATTAAACCCTTATTTTTCAAATTAAGAACACAAGGTAATACTAATCAAAAGGAAATTGTATTAGATCTTTATATAAATCATACTCAAATTCTACATCAATTTCCTAACTTGAAGATGATGCTCCTAATATAAACCTCTTTGACTTGACATCTATGGATGACTTGGGGGCCTCCATAACTACCAAACCCTCAACATTCTCTGAGCAAAGTGGGGTTAGAGCTAAATTTCTCAACTATTGCCTTACTATTCTACCTAATACTAACTCAAATACATTCATACTTTGCATGGAGGCCTGGTCTTCAATGTTGTCTGGCTCGAGTGTCACCTTCAATGGGACCCATTATGAGGGGTTGATTGGCATTCTAACCACATAAGACTCATCATATGAACTAGATTTTAAGTCTATGTGGATAGCAGGGGTACTCCTATGAGCTGGAACATAACTCCTACTCGCTAGCCACTAGCAAGGAGGTCTTCCACCTTTAGACTCCCGATCTTCCTCTACCTGGTGTGGGTCGAGCCATCCTACCCATTTGTTCATATGAAGGAACAAATTGTGGGTGGAATCTAACTTTAAGCTCTACTTCTTCCTCTGTGTCTATTTCTCGCTCACTTATATTTTCAGTTTCTTTTTCTTTTTTATTTTCCTTTTCTTTTTCTTTTTCTTCTATTTCTTTTTCTTTTGTTTTTTTAACTTTGACCATGTTTATCAGAATAGACTTTCTGATTTTGAGGAAGATAGTAGGTCGAGTCCTCATATATCTCAACCTCTCTAACAGAAAATGGGTTCAAGTCTCCTTTGACATAGTATTTGGTTCCACCTCTTTAGAATTTGATGCACTAATGTAGAGAGGTTGAAACCATCTTATTCTCATGTATCCAAGGCCTACCAAGCAAAGCAGTGAAAGATGTATTCTAATCAATTATGTAGAACTTGGCTTCTTTTTTCCAGTCATCTATCTCCAATGGCAACACTATGAGCCTAAAGCCCTCTTGCCTTGCTCATTGAATCCTGTCAACATCATCCGATTTCCTCAGAGTTTGGAGATGTCAATCCTCAGGTAGGCAAGAGTGTTTAGACTCATAATGTTCACTAATGCACTTAGTTCAACTAAAACTTTGGAGAGTCTGAATCTACCCATATCCATTATGATGTAGAGGGGATGATTGTGATTGATTATCCCCAAAAGAAGGTCTTCATCAATGAATGTAACTCTATGGGCTTCTCTTGAATAACATGCCTCCTCTCTAATAGTTATTAGCTGAGCTAAGCATATTTCCAGATGAAGAAGAGCCTTGATCAATGACTCCCTTATATCTTTGGATAAGACAAGGGCATCATATATGCTTAGCTTAGCTGGAAACTTTCTCAGGTGAGCAAGGACATTGTAGTCAACTTTGGGCTGGTCCTCTATAAGCATACCCATAGGCAGAGCATCTTGTGGAGGGGCTATATGTTCACTTGAACCAATGACTCGTTTACCCTTATCCTGAGGTGCTACCCTATGAGGTAGAACTTTGCCACTGTAGAGGTTGACTTCAATGGTTTTATGAGATGGTTTAGTGAAAAGTTTTACCTTCTCATTAGGTCCACCTATAGCTTCTCCTATGAGATCATCGGAGTTGAATGACTCTAAATCAATCTCAATAGGAAAACCTGAGCGATTAAGAAAAGGGTAATCCATTTTTAAATCAGAAGAGGAATGATCAGAACTATAGTTATTATTAATTAGATGCAGAGAGCTTTCTATAGGAATAAATTCAAGCAGATCATCAGAGGTGACACAAATGTAAGTGGAATTAGCTTTCTTCATTAATTTCTTAGATTTGGATGGAGGTACAAAGTATAAATCAAGTAAAGTAAGCAGAGTAAGGGATTTGGCATCCCCTCCACTAACATAATATGCCTGCTAAAAGAAGAGTTGATTGGAGGAATTATAGCTGCAACTATGGAAATAGTGTTGGAACCAGTCGGTGGTTGCATTAGTGTACTATCCTGGGCAAGTGGAGGTTGTCGCTGCTACTGCTGGGCTTCTACCTCCATTAAGTTATCCTTAGTAACTTGCAAACCTTCCTTGGAGTTAGAGGTTTGAGCTGCCTCAGGCACCTGCAAGGGTAGTTTTGTGATCTTATAAATGATTTTCTTGGAGGTTCGGGATAAGGAGATATCCCAACCATCCTTTGTCTTATGAGGATTGCATGTATTCCAAAGGATTACTCTAACAGAAATAAAAGGTTGTTCTAATTGGTATTCTTTGAGGATGATAATGCCACCCAACTTGTAGCTACACTCAAGCCAGTCCTTAAAAGTAATTCAATCTTCTAAGACATGGCCTCACATGTGGTGGTAGGGGAAATAATTTTGATCATGGCTCTTGCCCACTTCTTCTGGCCTCTTAGGCTCCAGTAACTAGAAATCAGGCTTCTTTAAGAGATTTTTAAAGATCTTCCTAACTACCTCCCTCTTGAATGAATAAGGCTTATTCAATTTATCGACAAGAGTAGGTAAGTAATAGCTACCTGGTGGTGGGTAGGAATATTACTATTGAGGATGCTAATGAGGAGGGGGTGGTGGTTGACACTGTGGCAACTGAGGTGGTTGATATGACATCTGAGGTGGTGGTAGAGGAGGTGAGAAAAAATCTTGTTGAGCTCCAGACTATCCAATGAACCGTGAAATGGGCCGCCTCTTTATTAACTACATCGACTTCTATCAAATGCATTGAGGTTTGGGCTTAGCTAATGGTCCTAGGTAGCTATTTGGCTTCCACTTGTACTAGCCACCTTGTTGATTAGTTTCTCAAAGGTTTTGAATGTAAAACCCTTGAGCATAAAAGTGAGGCCATGGATGTTCTTGGAGAATCTCATGGCATGTGTCCATAGTGGATTCACATTTCATACCGGTTTTGCCAGAGAATGTAATCAATAAGGGACTCGTTGGGATTTTGCTTTACTACAATGAGGTTTCCTACATTAACCCTTTGCTAAGCTCCAACAAACCTTTGGATGAAGAGGTGCTCCAACTAAGCAAATGTCTTCACCGAACTATTGTATAGTTTGACATACTAGTCAAATGCAACACCCATTAAACTGCTAATAAATAATCTTAAAATAAGGGTGTCACTACCTCCGACATTGCAACAACTGGCCCTAAAATGTACAATATGTTGGGGAGGGTTCCCACTTCCATAAAATATTTTGAAAAAAGGAGGCACACAACTCTTAGGATATTAGACCACATCAAATTCCTCTGGGTAAGTCTACCCTTTGGAATAGATGAGCCACCTTGGGCTTGTGCCAGTGCTTTCCTCACCTGTTGTTCCACCATGTGCTTATATCCTTCCTATGCATGGAGGTACTATCCACCACCTTCCTATGCAAGCTACCGCTATCTTGATCTACTAGAGAAGTGCTCTTAGGCTGATCTAGGATGTGTGCTGACTCAAGATGATTTACCTCTATCAGTATATGCTACGAGGCTGTGGCCTGGTTTTGGAGTGCATGGACGGCTGCTAACAAGTCCTCCATCCTTTTCTCCATCTAGTTGATCTGATCATCCTTCTATCTAATTTGCTGAAGGAGGTGCTGGGTTAAATGGATGACATTGTCTTCTTCTGCTGCAATAGCTTCTTGACTCTACTGGTCTCTATTGAGGGAGCTCCTATTATCGAGCATGTGGACTTCGATCGAGTCCTCCAATAAATCATCCTCATTGAGGATAAAACTAACCCTCCCTCCTCATGTAAAATCACTTCCTAGGATTTCATACAAAATATTGTGCTAAAATTTCATCTAAGGAATGATCTAACTTCTGCATACAAACACTCATTCTTGGGTAGTAGCTGTTCACTAACAAAATGCATGACACCTTCCACTGGAGTGCTATCCCTGGGAGGACTATGCTCATTAGAAGATACATCCTCATGATTGACGATGGAGATGTCTCTAGGGGATCTACCATAGAAATTTTGGAACCGCGCCTCCCATTCTCGCTACTACCGCCAATTATGTGGTGGTGGTGGAATGACTATATCGCTCTTGGGTCATCATTCCTTCTTCACTATAGTTGAAGTGGAAGGTCAAGAAGGAGAGCTCAACCTCACCTAAACTGGTGGAGTAGATGGAATGGGACCCTGAGGCTGTATCTGGATCACAAATAAATATTTCTTCTCCCCTGATGATGACTTATGTGCCTTGGCCAGCACAAGAGATGCTAGAACATGTACTAGAAAAGGTAGATAATGAGCACTGCGATGTGGTGGAGACATCGACCGCCACTCAATAGGAGCTCTCCTCCTAGGACTGACTGTACATGTGAGTACAATATTATAATTATGGTCAGCTTTGGAAGCCTACCGACTTGGGAAATCTATAAGAGCGAAGGATATCGACAGTCAAGCATACATCCTCCTCTCTCTCCTATCTGCCTGCACTGCTACACAAGCCTCTCTGTATTTGACTCTATGTATCTGATCCCCGATGCTCCTAGAGATCAAAGTCCTCAGGTCATATAATGCACTGAACTTTGAGCATCCTTAGACTTTATCTATCTAGTGAATAATTGGTCGTAATCTGGCGTAGGGCCTCCTACTCTCCCTAGTCTGTACCTTATAATAAGTTGGTGGTGGAGGCGATGTTGCAATCCTCATATAGTCCCCTTCTCCATCTGAGCCTGAGAGGGGATATTGCCACTGGGGGAAGACCTCGGAACCCTCCTCACAACATGGGATGCTACCGCCTCTATTGCCATGCTTGCTTAACCTATTGACTTTTATTATGGGTGGGTGAGTTGAGTGGGGTGAGAGCCTATCTCTGAGACCAAGATAGCATTCCCCTTTGAGGGACCAATGAGGTGTCACCCTCACAGGCAACAAGATGAACTAATGGAATAAAAGCTGACACCGCTACCACTAGACTAAAATTGAAAAGCTACCGCTCTCACTGTGGGGACCTCTACTACCTTCCTCTTTAGTGGAGGGAACTCAAACTCAGAAGGCATGTCAAAGGGAATAAGTGGTGATCGCCACCTCCTACTAATCATGACCCCTCCCTCAAGTAACTCGAGCCTCAAATGACCAAACTAAATCAAACACATAGAGGTTGGCTGATCCAGGCCAAGTTAACACTGATGGGATGGAGAACATAAACTTGCTAGGAGCCATGTGTAATGAACCAGCTAAATGAGAAAGTGATCAAAAACTCATTTGTTGAAAATATAATCAATCAATCCCTTTGGTATTCACCTTCAAAAATAATTTATAGACTTGATTTAGAAATTTGAACCCACACTCAACAAATTTAGTTAAGTCATAGGAGAGATTTTGATATGTGAGGAGAATCTTTGCCATTTAATTATAATTTAGAACCATAAACAAATTTAAGTTGGTGGGTTCATATATGTGGAGAGACCTTTGAAGATATTTATGTTGTGTATCTTGTTTAAAATTTTTGATTTTGAAAAAAACTTTACTTAGCAAATTTAGGTATGTTAGGGAAAGGTTGTGATTGTTTAGAAATTTTGTGAAAAAAAACTTTGTTTGTGGTGGTTAATTATGTGTGTGATATATGTTGATTTGATTTGAATGTGAGGCTTTTTACTTAACATATTTGGTATGTTAAGTCAAGGCCAAATGTGTTTGGCATGTGTTTTAAAATGAGACTCTCACTTAACAAATTTGGTATATATTAGTAAGAGCCAAATATGATATGATTTGTGTTTGAAAATGAGACTCACTTAACAAATTTGGTATGTTAAGTGAAAGCCAAATGTGATATGATTTTGAAAATGAGACTCTCACTTAGCAAATTTGTTATGTTAACTGGAAGTCAAGTGAATTTGACAAGTGTTTGAAAATGAGACTCTCACTTAACAAGTTTGCTATGTTAAGTGAGAGCCAAATGTGATTATGATTTGTGCTTTGAAAATGAGACTCTAACTTAACAAATTTGGTATGTTAAGTGGAAGTCAAGTGTATTTATGATTTTTTTTTATGAAGGGAAGTCTATTTAAAAATTTGGATATGTTAAATAGAGTTCAATATTTTTTGTAAATTTTGGAAATGGGAGTCTCATTTGACAAATTTGGGTATGTGAAATGAAGTCCAAATGTATTTTGATTTTGAGACTTTGGAAAAGAGGAACCTTATTTGACAAATGTGAGTGTGTCAAATAGAATTCAACTTGTTTAATTTTCCAAAGAAAGGGAAATTCTCATTTGAAAAATTTGTGCTCAAATGGATTTCAAAATATGTCTTGATTTTGTGTGGATTTCTTGCTTTTGAAATGGGAAACTTCAACTTTAGCATATGTGGAATATGTTAAGTGGAGTTTCACTGCTGTTATGGTTTTATTTGAAAATAGAATCTTCATTCAACAAATTTGAGCATGTTGAATGGAGATAGTCATTTTAAAAGTGTGCTTTTGAAAAGAGGAAACTCCAACTTTAGCATATGTGAAATATGTTAAGTGGAGTTTCAATTTTATGATTTTATTTGAAAATAGAATCTTCATTCAACAAATTTGAGCATGTTGAATGGAGATAATCATTTTCAAAAGTGTGCTTTTGAAAAAGAGGGAAACTCCAACTTTAGCATATGTGAAATTTGTTAAGTGGAGTTTCAATTTTATGCTATGATTTTATTTGAAAATAGAATCTTCATTCAACAAATTTGAGCATGTTGAATGGAGATAGTCATTTTCAAAAGTGTGCTTTAAAAAAATGATTTTTTGATCTTGATTTTGAAAAGAACCTCTATGTAACAATCATGGGGATTGCTATGAGGTTTGGTTATATGAGTTTTGTGTTTTTTAAAATTTTGTGATTATTTGTGAGTTTTTAAAAAGTGCTATTGGAAAGTGGCATTTTGAAAAAGAGTTTATTTTCTTAAACATTAAGATTAACCTTGCCTCACCAAGCTAGTGGTAAGGCAGCTCTAAATTTTTGTCATCTCCTTTCATGAGTTAATTTTATTTATTTATTTAGCTATTGGGGGAAATCCAATAGGGGTTTCAAGACCTACAAAGATTTAGGTGCTAAAACCTAGAGGATGTTGGCTGGCTTTGCTTAAGAATGAAATAAGCTAAGTGTTAGTGGAAAGAAAGATAGTATTAGACTTATATGAAATATAAGTCCACTATCGATGCTTGGAGACAATAATTGTATACTAGAGATGGAGAGAAGAACCATCCCCAGTGGAGTCGCTAGAAAAATCTATGGTATTTATTTTTAATTCTATGTGTGTGTGTATGGGTGGGATACCACACAGAATTGAGGGTGTACTTATTGAGGTGATCAAGTGTGACATCAAGGAATAGTGCACTATCTTGAAAGATAAAAATAACTACCCCATGGACCCAATCATCTAATAAAGACTCCTAAGGCATGATGGGTCTTTGAATATACCAGAGATTTTTCCCTACTTTACATGGATGAATAAAGCAAAGTTTATTTAAACCAGGTTCTAAAGTTTCCTATTGGGGTAAGCCCTCATAGTTAATTACATCCTAAGGAAGGTGAGTTCCTTAGGAATACTCTTGATTAAAGTAAGAAATTATTGTCTCCAAAGAATTCAAAGATAAGACTATCAATAAATTGGTTATATTTGAAAAGTCAAGTGGGTTAAATTAAAAGGAGAGACTTGTTATAGAAGCCAAAAGAAAATGAGTAGGGGATGCTCATGATATTAGGAGACCTAGTGAGGATTCCAATATATCCTATGGTGGGCTTTATATGTTTGAAATTGAAGGAAATTATTTATTTGAGTTGAAATTTATTAAAAAGCTAGGACTTATAATCCCACAATACAAGATTGTGGGAATGCAAGAGAGGTGAGGATTTATGCTTATAGCCGAGTAAATAGTAATCTCATCCTAAAGGATCTTTGATGAGGGCCAAAGCATCCTAAATCTAAAGAGAAAAGTGGGTATACTATTTACCTCACAAGAGAGAGTAAATCACCATTACTACTTATAACTTTGGAGCTAGCTAACTCCTACATTTAAAAACCATATGGTCAAGTCATATGTTTTGCAAGATGGTTAGGATGTTATTATTTATAAAGAAACTAAAGTCCTTAAACCCAATCGCTAAGAGACTAGAGCATGAGTGGTATGAATAATGACTTAGTCTAATAAATTTTATCAATTTTATTTGATTTTGGAATATTTATTTGACACGGACATAAAAATTTTATATGCCTAAATGCATGATGAAATAAGGTATTAAATCGAGAGAAAGAGGTGTTTTCCACCATAACAGAGACCCTTAAAGGTCAAGTATTCCCCTATCGTGCAAGGATGGAAACCCTCTCTTAGCAAGAATGAAACATAATGATATACATGATATTATACATACAACATTTTTCTAAGAGGTTGCTAAATCTTTTAATTATCTCAATTTAATATCTATGCTTTAAATGATGTTATGAGTTCTTTTAGAAAATTTAGTTATAAGTTGTGATTGGGGTAAAAATTTTATTTTTCTCTAAGATCTTAAGCGGATCTAGGCCATAAATTAAGTCATCATATATGAAAAAGCTAAGAAAATACATGCCATTTCTATTACACAATTGCAAATAAAGCATATATCAATTTATAAACTCAATGTGAAAGAATAACGTAAATTCCCACAAAGAAAAGAAAATGGATAGTCGAGCACCCTTATACATCCAGAAAGAATAATTACAATTACAAATGAATAAATGTTATGGGGGGTCTTCATATCTTCATATCTTCATATCTCCTCTATTTCTTCATTTGAATTTGCTTGGTTCAAAAGCATCACGGGGCCTCCCATGCCAAAGCCTTCTAGCCTCCACTCATCCTAATCCCCTCATAACACTTAACCAAATTCCTAATACACAATTACATTAAAAATAAGAAAAGTAAATCTAACTACACTTGCAAAATAAGTGTTAGGTTATACGTATAATTTAGACTTAACATCCTCTACATGGGTAACTAAGTCCACTTGTCCTAGTATAGATTATGCTTAGGGGTTATGTAACTAGGAAAAGAGAGCATTTTATATTTATTTTAAGCACCCCTTAAGCATAATCTCCTATATATAATTAGGCTAATCACGGCTAACATCCTATGAGCATACACCCTAACATCTAGTCTACATAGCATATATCATAAAATCAAACATACATCAAACCTGCACTCCCTAACATAAAGCTAGAAGTGGTGACTTAATCTAATGTGTATATTAAGTGTGTGGTATGTTATAACTAGCCTTTAGAGTTATCATTCTCTAAGTATGGAGGAAATTTAATTTTAAAGGGGGTTTCAATTTAAATGGTTTAATTGATTTGTAAATTTTACTTAATGCTTTCTATTATTTCATTTGTCTTATACTAAACAACTAAGAGTTATAAAGGGAAGAAAAGAAAGGATCACTCTCTTTCATATCTACCTTAAGTCACATCTATAACAAATTAATTAATCAATTCTCTTTAATGAATGGATTATTACATATTTTAATTAGTCCTAGGTTTATGTTCACTTTAAATAATCCCATTCAATAAGAAAGGCATCTTAAGATCAATTAGAATTAATTATTATCACATAACACATGTTTGTTCATTTCTTTCCATCATATATAGCATGCATATGATTAAGTCTAAACATAACTATATGCAATTTATATTTTAGCACACTTAAATGATGAAAGTAAGCAAGTGTACTTGGAATTAATTTCTCATTTGGTTGAATTATTTGTCATATTGATTTAAAGCTCTATCTAAATTCTTATACAAAATCCTAAGAAAAGAACTGTAAATCATATGACTAATCATCCCAATCACTTGAACAAAATATGAATGCATGTCTTTAAAGAAAGAAGAGGGGTTTTCTTTTAAATACACATTCAAATGTATGAAAGTTTTAAGCAAGTGTGCCGCCATTATTCTACACTAGGGGAGTGAGGTAAGAACCTCCTTGGGGCTACTTAAAGCCGTGTGTCCCCAGAATGTTCAGACTAATATACTTGCTATTTTTAAATACATATGGATGTATAAACAACTATAAGAATAGAAAACACCATGAAAAAGTAGAGTTTAATTTATTTAGTCTATTTGTGTAAATGAATTAAGCTCTATCTAAATTATAATGTCAAAGTGCATAAGAATGAAATCAAGTGCATCACCATTATTGCACTAGGGAGTGTAGGAACCTCCTTTGGGCTACTTAAAGTCGTGCGTCCCTGGAATGTCTAGACTAACATACCCATTAACATTCAAACTTATGCAAGTCAAAATATAAATGTAAGAAAGAGACTTCACTTCATACACTAAGCTTATATTCATAAGCATCTATGTATGTGTAACTAAATTATATATATACATATATATATATATATATATATATATATATATATATATATATATATATATATATATACATATATATCATTCGTTTATAAGCTTTTGAAATTACATTTGAGATTTAATAGTGTTAATAGCCACACATATTTTTTAATTAAGCCAACACATGCAAATTAAAGGAAATCATCTTCATTTAATTAATTTGAAAGAAATGAATGCATGACTACAAGTGGCATAAAATATTTTAACATGATTGGAAAGAAATAAAATAACACAAGCATCTAATTTCATTCAATCCAACTAATTCCTAAGGACAATCACATTAAATAAGCTTATTTAAAATAAACCAAAGTTTCTTAAAACCATTTTTGATTTGATTTAAAAAATGTGAAAGAGGTTTGCTAATCTTTATACCATTCCCCATATGTATGAGTTAAATTGATTTAATGAAAAGTAATTAAGTTTATTTTATGGCTTAATTAGGATGAGGTATGAATTAAATCAATTAATTAAACCCTTACTTATATCACCTTAAGTTAATTACTAATTAATGATGAGACAACATGATATGAAACCACATGAAAAGAATATTAGCAATGCTCCTAAGAAATGAAAGGGGCCTAATGCTCATAATTAATAATTAATTAAGCTAAGGGATGTAATTAATCACTTTTATGATTTTCTCACACATGTAAGCTAATCATAATTTCATTAAATTTCTTTAGGCTATTAAACATCTAAAGAACTACCCAAGATTGATTAATCAAAGTTAGGAATGAATTGATTTTAAATTAATTTAATTAAGCCCTTAATTGGTTAATTAAATCCTTTGATTATATTTTAATTAGGAGAATGAAATTAACTTAGGGAAAGATATCAAGAAAGAGGCCTCAATCTCAATTCTTAAGTCATTTCAAATAATTATGCTCTAAAATAATTAAATTCCCTTTTATTTTAATTGATTAATTAAGTGGCAAATTAATTAATTAAACTTTAATTAATTTGAAACAAATGAAGAGGATTAATAAAATGGTCATAAAGAATAAACCTAAATCATTTCCCTAAGACTTTTCAATGTTAACAGATGGCAATAAGCTTAATTAATTAATTAATCCATTGTTTAATTACTTAATTATCATTAATTAAGGTAAGATAGTAATTAAGGCTTAATCAATCAATTTTTCTAATTAACTATCCAATAAATTCTAATAAAAATAGGGGAGGCAGAGGTCATTCTTGTAAACATCTCTAGAAAGTTTGAAATTAAATAGATAATTAATCAGAGTGTAATTGGGCTAATTAAACTTTTAATTAAACCTTAATTAAGTAGAAAATTACTGTTAAAAATTAATTAATAATAATTTTCATGGATTGCCCTTTGAAATACCTTTAAAATGAGCCCTCATTTATATTTTTTGGATTTTTCTAAGATTAGTTATGAATTTTAGAAATTTTAGCCTCAAAATCAATTTAATTAAACTAAATTAACTTTCTAACTTCATTGGCTCCACGTGGCTACTGACGCGGCATTCTAACATGACACACTTTCCATGTGATGCGATGGGATAGGCCATTTAAGTTGTCAAATCGATGATTACATGATGGATCTTTGCTTGTGGACCGTCTGATCTAAGATCGGATGACCATGATTAAATCCCATGGTTAAGGAGGATTAAATCAAGGGTTTCAACATGATTTGATCATGGCCGTCTAATCCAATCACACGAAATGGACGGCCCATGATCCATCTTCATATGAGAATGATAGAGCATCCTCCATGGATCGCTGATCGAGCTAATCCACTCCAAACTCAACCTTCATGTGAAGGATCCAATGGCTAGGATGGGCTCAAATGCAAGTTCACTTCAAAAGTGACCAACATATTTTATTTAAGGATCGCTTTTGAGAAATTACATCAATTATGATGATCCAATGAGGTAGTTTCATTTGGTAGAAATGAAGCCCTGTTGGGCCACACGAGCTTTGATTTAAGGTGGTTTGCTCTATGGACCAAGGCCCTCCCTTTGAGCATTTGATCTTGATCAAAGTATGGCTTTCGTGGCTTTTGAACTCAAGGGATGATTTGTTTGGCTTCGATTAGGTGTGGTGGAGGTGTGTGCAAGTATAATTGAAGTTTGGTTAAGGGATGGATGGGTTTGAATCAAGGGAGGTATCCCTTATTTTAGTTTCACACATAGAGAAGAATGATCGATCGAGGGAGGTTTGAAAATGCCCTGAGGGATTTTGTTTCTCACTTGGGGTCTATGAGAGTGCAAATGGTGATGAATCTTGCTCAAATTAAGGGAGTATACCTCTCAATTATGTGATGGATAGATGGGATCCTCCCTAATTTTATCATTCATCATCATCGAGGCATCGGGGTCACCGCTCCAATGGCACACTATGGTTGGAGAAAGTTAGGGGAGCTCAAGGCAAGATTTGGCATGATTGGATTGGCTTAGTCCTTTGGTTGCTCAACTTGGCTTGAGATAGGAGGAGGTGAACTCCCCTTGGTCCATGGCTGGTACTATATATTCTATGGTGGGATAGGAAGATTAGGCACACCCCATTTGGCACTTTGATGGCCACCCAATTGATGGGAGAGTGGACTTTGCTTCTTATGAAAAGAATCCAATGTGGGGAGGTTTGTCCAATGGCTAATTCCCTTGTGTGGGGTCCACTTAGATTTGGGCTAGTTTAGGAGTGATCTAAAACTAGTTTGGGTCGGGTTTGGCCAACTCCTATGGTCCCATGGGTTGGTTTGGGGTGGTTTGGTTCATTTGGTCAAATGGGCTCATATGGGTTCATGTTAGGTTAGGTTGACCAATTGGTCAAATTGGGTCAAACCAAGGCTTGGGTTAGGTTTAAATGATGATTTGAAGAGTTTTGGTTCAAGTGGTTTAGATTAATTTGGCTTAGCTTTGATTTTGGCTCATTTGGATTCAAATAGATCAAATGGCTAAGTTCACTAAATTTGATAAATTTCAAATTGGGGATAGGTGTTTCTTGTTCAATTGGTTGATTGAAAATGTTTTGCAGGCTTTGGTTTGGTTTTATTTTGGTTTAATTTGAATTTTGGCCAATTTGACCTTTTAGATCAATTTGGGCAAGGTTGGGTCAAGTTGACCAATTGGTCAAATTAGGCTTAATCATGGCTTTGGTCAGGTTCAATAATTGATTTGGAATGAACTTGAGTTATTGGTTGTAATCAATTTGGATCAAATCATGATTTAACCCATTTTGGTTTTTTAGGCTAATTTGGGTCAACTTAGGTCAAATCACTTGGTTTGTCTCAATTGGTTTTGATCATGTTCAATCATTGATTATGAATTGGTTTGAATCAATGGTTTCAATTAATTTGGTATATGGTGGGTTTTAAGTTTAGGTTTCATTTGGGCTAAAGGTTGACTTGGTCAAAGGACCAAGTTGACTTAGTTTGACCAATTCAAGTTGATCACCCAAAGATGATTGTTGATCATGATATGAGGTTTGGATGGGCTTGGTTCAATCCAATTTGGGTTGATTAGAACTTGGCTCAAAAGGGTCTTTAGGTGATTTTGGGTCAAGTGGACCTAAATAAGTCAATTGGTTTTGCTTGATTCAAGTTTAGTTGAACTCAAATATGAGCCTAGGATGAAAATATAAATCCAATTGCAATTGGTTTGGAGTCAAATGAATTTTGGTTCATTTGACAATTTCAAGTCTCAACATGGGGCTTGACTTGAGTTGACTTGGATTTGGTTTGATAATTGTAGTTTATGTTTAAATTTGGGTAAGTGATTGAAGGAATGATTGATTAAGAAGAAATCCATGGTTTGGGTTGATTTGGATATCATGTTCAAGAAATTCAAAAAAAGGCTAAAATTGGAAATTTGATTTGGGTTTGGTTTGTCCATTTTGATTTATATTTCATTTATATTTGTGATTATAAATGATGATATAAATGGGTTATGAGAAAATCACTTGAGTTTGGAGTGACTTTGAAGCAAATTTGACCAAGTTTAAGGATGTAAGTCAAAAGGCTTAAGTAGGGAATTGATTTGGTTTGATTTATTTTTGGTCATTAGAGGGTAGGTTTCATTTATATTTGTGGATATAAATGAAAGAATAATTTATTTATAAAGAAATCAATTGAATTTGGTTTGAGATTTTATTAAGCTTATGGAGGTAAGTCCATATGGCTTAAGAAAGTTTGATTTTAGTTTGATTTGGTTTGTCATTTGAATTTGGATTTCATTTATATTTGTGAATATAAATGAAAGAATGATTGATTTATAAAGAAATCAATCAAGTTTGATTTGGTTTAAAGGGGGTTTTGGAAAAGCATATGAGGGTGGTTCATGGAAGGGATTTTAGAATTTGAATTTGATTTTGGGTTCTAGTCATTTGATTTGGAATTGATTTGAAATTTGATTTGAGAATAGATATTTGAGAAAATCAATTAAATTGGGGTTGAAATTTAGTTAAGGCTAAGTCCATAAGATAAAATCAAAGGCTTAGAAAGGTTTTTTTTAGTTTTAATTTGATTATGGGTTTCAATCATTTTTTGAATTGATTTATGATTTGGATTTGAATTGGTAGTTTGGTTTGAGGAAGGAAGGGATTGGGTCAAGGATATAGTAAGTTTTCCTAAATCCTAAGGCATGATCTATTCTATAATCCTTCTAAGTCTAGCCTTAGGTTAAGTGTTCACCTAATCACTAGAAGTGTCTTAAGACTAAAGAACTCTTGGTGTCTATAAGAGTCCGATCATGATGAGAAGTTGAGAACTCACCCAAAGTGAGGTCAATAGGTTTTAGGGTTTAGGTTTAGGTTTAGGGTTTAGGTTTAGTTTAGTTTAGGGTTTAGGTTTAGGATTAGGGTTTATTTAGGGTTTAGTTTAGGTTTAGTTTTTTTAAATTAAGTAAATTTAGTTTATTTAGTTTATTTTTTTTATTTATTTTAGATTATTTAATTTTTTATTTTTATTTAGGTTTATTTTTATTTTGTTTAGTTTATTTATTTTAGTTTAGGTTTTTTATTTTAGTTTATTTTTAGGTTTAGGTTTAGGTTTATGTTTATTTTTTAGTTTAGTTTTATTTTTATTTTATTTTTAGGTTTAGGTTTTATTTTTTATTTTTTAGGTTTAGGTTTTTATTTTATTTTTTTAGGTTTAGGTTTTAAGTTTTTTATTTTTTTTTAGGTTTTATTTTAGTTTAGGTTTAGGTTTAGTATGAATTAAGTGTTTAATTTTACATACACCATTAGCATAGTTAACCAAATAATTATGAGCCAATGATATGACATAAAACCACACAAGAAATTTAAATCAACAATGCACCTAAGAAGAAAAGGGCCAAATGTATTTGGCTCATGATTAATTTAAGCTAAAGGGGTTTAAGTTATGAAATTTCATAACCCCTCTCAAACATATGAATTGGATTTTAATTTTCTTAATTGTACTTAGGCTCTTGAGCACCTAAGCATCTATCCAAGATAGATTAGTTAAGCTCTGAAAATTTTTAGAATTTTATGAAATTAATTAAGGGAGAAATTAGTGAATTAACCATTAATTAAGCTTGGATTAAGGAAGGAAGGGGGTTTAAGGAATTTCTTAAGGATAGTATCCCAAAATTATTCCCTAAACCTCATATTTAGTTAATCAAAACTTAATTGACTCAATTAGAGGTTAAACCACTAATTATACCCATAATTAAGCTTAATTACATTAAGGATTTGATTAAGAATGAACATAATTCCTCTAAATTAAACCACCAATAAATTCAAAAAATTAGGGAGGTGAGTCATTCCACTAATTATGCACAAGAAGTTTGGGATTAATCGGGAGTAATTAGAGGTAATTAGCAAAATAATATTCCAATAAAACCCAAATCTAGAGAAAAGCACTATTTAAAATCCATTGAAATCATTTTTAGAATATTCTATGTTCAATTATCTATCCAATGCAATTTATATTTTTTTTTTTTTCTAGGCTTAGATATGAATTTAGGAAGTTTTCATGATTAATTAGGTGATTTAATAGCTAATTAAATGTTTAATCCGTCGATGGGCCACCGATGCATGCTTTCCATGTGGCACCATTGGATTTGATATTAAAGTCACATCGTAGCACCACGTATGGCGCGCGCTTTCCTCTTCGTCTGATCAAGGATAGGATGGCTGAGATTAAACTTGTAATTCTAAAGGATAAATGTGTGGGATCTATGTGTCTTAATCATGGTCGTCCATCCAAAATGCGTGGATGGATGGCCTATGATCCTTCCCTCTATTTCCCTGCAGGAGAGGACATTCGTCCATCATTTAGTGGATGATTTGAGCCTGATTGAGCTCGGATTGATCCCAAAACTTACCCAATCCATCTAAGTATAATGACAAACATATCTAACGATTAGAATTGTATAATATTAAACTTCACTTCATAAAGGACCAGACTATATTGAAATTATGCTCGGTTTAATGGCTAACCTCATCGAGGTGATCACCATGCTGATTCCCTTGGAGAAGCATCCCTAGTGGAGATGAAGCTTTGTTGAGAGTTTGAGGTCTTGAGAATGGGTGGATCCATGGGCCAACTCCTTGACTTGAGCTCAATTTTGATCAAGGTAGCACCTCCCTTGCCTTTGGAGCTTGGGAAAAGGCTTGGGTGAGATTGAGCTCCATGATGGAGCTTGCAAAGGAATTTGATGATATTGAGTGTAGGCTAAGTTTGATTTTGAGTGGAGCTCCTCATTTCCAAGCTATGAAACCGAGAAAATGGAAAATGGGAATTGCAGAGAGCTTGGGGAGGTTGGGAAATGACTTCTCTAGCTTCCTCTTGCTCAATCAATTAAGGAGATGGAATGAATTCAAATTAGGGGAGTATATCTCCCCTCAGCAATCGGACCAAGATTCTCCCTTCCACTACATTGACCACCTTGAGTGGTTTTAGCTATTTAGGTGTCCTTGCAATCGGTTTGGCTAGAGGTGGAGTAGGAGCTTGCATGTGCTTAAATCAAGTGGAGGAGGATTCCATGTGCTTAATTTCATAGTGGTGGTTTTAGCCTTGTTTGGTGCACCACACACCTAGTGTTCACTGATCCACTAAGAGGGTGCTAGGTTATGGAGAGGATTTGACCAAATTCCAAGTAGATTTGCCAAAATTTACCCTTTGACCTAAGGTAAAAGGTCATTTGCTTGGATTTCAATTTGAATAAGTTTGATATGTTTGAAAAATGGGTTAGGCAAGTTTCATTGAATTTGGAGTTGGTTTGATATGATTTGGCTCATGTTGACCCATTTAGGTCAAAATGGGTCAACTTTGGTCAAGTTGACCAATTGGTAAAATGGGTCAAACCAAGGGTGGGTCAAGTTCATATGACCATTTGAAATTTTGGTGACTTTGATTCAATTTGGTTTATATTTGGTTTTGGAATCTAGTTCAATTTGATCCAAGCCACACATAAAAGCTTCAATCATTTAAGAAACTATGAAAAGCATGATAATAATGCTATGTAAACATAACATAAAATAATTATATAAACTATCATAGAATAAAATAGGTGCGCGGTACTATACAACCAAGAGAGAAAAGATGGGTAGATCTAACCTTATATAACCTTGAATATGAAAGAATAATTATAATTGTATTAATGCTACAGGCTCTTCTTTCTTCATATCTCCATTTTATTTTTTTCTTTGATTTGGATGGTGCTTGCTTCAAAGGACACCCCAGGACAAAGCCTTACACCGCTCATCCTAATCTCACATAGCACTAATCCTAATTCCTATTACAAAATTACATTTATGTGGGAAATATTATAACTACACCTACAAAATAGAGGTTAGCTAAACATACATATAATCCCAAGCAGTTGTATTTATAATTTGGACTTAGCACCATACACATGGGTAACTAAGCCCAGCTGTCCTAACTTGATTATGCTTAAGGATTTATGAAACCTACAAAAAGTGCATTCACATTTATTTTTAAGCATCCCTTAAGCATAATCAGAAAAACATAATTTGCTAATATTGGTCTATCATCCAATAAGCATACACCCTAACATCCAATCTAAAATAATACATCATAAAACAAAATATACATCACATCATACCATCAATTTAGAGCTAGAAGTGGTGACTTAATTCTAATGTGTGTTTAAGGCATGTGTGGTAAGTCTTGTTAGGCATTAGTGTTGTATTTTCTAAGTGTAGAAGAATTCAATTTAAATGAAAGGTTGATTTCAATTGAAGTAATTGATTTGAGGATTTTAATTTGTGTTTTTTTGTTTCATTTGATTACACTTAGCAACTAAGTGTTATAAAGAGAGAAAATAGGATTGCCCTCTTTCATCCCTATCTTAAGTCACTTTCTAAAGTATATTAATTTGATTTAGTTCTCTTTAGTGAATGGCTTATTAAATGATTTAATTAATCTATGTTTAGGTTCACTTTAAATAATCCTATTCAAAATGAAAGGCATCTTAAGATTAATTTAATTGAATTACTACCACTTGACATATATTAAATCATTCCTTTCCATCACATGTAACATATATTTAATCCTAAGTGTGTTTATACATGCAAGATATTTTAGCATACTTAAATGATGAATGTATGTGTATGTTTAGAATTTATATTTTATTTGATTGAATTATTTAAACATATTAATTCAAAACTTTATCCAAATTCTATATAAAAAAGTACATATGAATGAAATTAAATAGGCATGTATTGTTAAACTGAGGTAATCAAATGACTTCCTTAGAGCTAGCTAAAGCCTCATATTCTCAGGATGTCTAGTCTATATACCCATTTGCATTCAAACATATGTAAATTTGTATACATGAACATAGGAAGTAAGCTCTAAATCATTTGGCTAATTAATTCAACCACTTAGTCAATTATGAATGCATGCAATTTTAATGTAAAATGGGATTTTCATTCACTAATCACATATACATATACATGTACAAAGATATAGGAAAGTATGTGTCATTGTTAAACCAAGTGAGGTAATCAACCTCCTTAGGGCTAACTAAAGCCTCAATTCTTGAGATGTCCATATTATATACTTGCTTTTATTGGACACACATGGATGTATACATAAATGAGGGAAAAGAAAACCATTAAAAATTGTATATTATATTTGATTGAATTAATATATATGAATTAAAGCTTTATCCAAATTCTAATGTTGAAATACATAAGAATGAAATCAAATGGGTATGTGTCATTGTTAAACTAGGGAAGTGAGGTAATCAAATGACCTCCTTGGAGCTAGCTAAATCCATTCTAATGTCCGAGATATATAGCCATTACCATTCAATCTTATATAAATCAACACATGTATAGAAAATGAGAACTCAACATTCATATACTTAAGTTATAAGCACATACATTATGTATTTATAACTAGCATCATAACATATTATTATTCATTTATAAGCTTTTGAAAATACATTTGGATTTAATAATGATAATAATAACATATATTAAATTAAATCAACACATGCAAGCTTACATAAAGGAAATCCATTTTATTTTACTTGATTTTGAAAAGAAGGATGCATGAATTCAAATGACATACCAAATTTAACATGATTGAAAGAGGACAATCAAATATAAGCATGTGATTCATTCAACCAAACTAGTTCTTAAGGGTATAATCAAATCAAATAAGATTATTTAAAGCAAACCAAACATTTCTTTATCAATTAAGTTTTGGATTTGTTTATTTGATTTAAAGAGAAGAGAAATCATCACTTGCTTTTAAACCCATTCCCACATTAGTGATTTGATTTAATTTAATGAAATGTAACTAAGTTGAATTTATGGGTTATTAAGTTAAACTCTTAATTACATGAATTAATCCTATATGTCACCTTAAAGTAATTAACTAAATAATTAAAGCCAACATGATATGCATGGAAAATAAACTTGTAATGATCTTAGGAAATAAAAGGGCCTAATGCAATTGGCTCATGATTAATAGTTGATTAAATTAAGGGACTTAATTACCTTATGGTTTTCCCATACATGTGGACTAACCATAGTTTCATTAAACTCCTTTAGGTACTAAACACCTAAAGATATATCCCATGATTTAATTAATTAAGGTGTGATTATAATTTCAATTTGATTAAGTGATTTAATTAATTAGTTAAATCTTAATTATTTCATTTTAAAAAAGGGTGAAATGAACTTGGGAAAGGTCAAACTATTCCTTAGTTCACTTACTATTGAACAATGATTAATAAACTTAATTAACCAATTTATTAATGTTCATGGGATTAATTAATTATTAATTAACTTAAAAAAGTAGTTAAGGTTTAATTAATCAATTTTCCTAATTAAGTGAGCAATAAATCCCAAGAAAATCATGGGAGGCAGAGGTCATCCCTTTAAATTAACCCACAAAATTTGAGATTAATTGCTCAAGTAATTAAGGGGTAATTAAGCTAATTAATTTTGTAATTAAACCTTATTTAAACATTAATTATTATTCAAAATTAGTTAAGATCATTTTTAATTAATTCTCCTCTAAAATACCTTTAAAATGAGTATTTATTTGCATTTTTATTTCTCTATGATTTTTTATGATTTTTAGAAGTTTTAACCATTAATAATGATTAATTTAGCCTAATCCTATTGGTGCCATGTGGCACACTAACACGACACGCTTTCCACATGGCATCACAAGATTGGCTTCTTAAAATTTATCAGACTCATCACCTACATGGTCGCGGATAATGCTTTCTCGTCCTCCATCCAATCTAAGATGAACTGATAAATCCCACAACTTAGTAGGATTAAATCAGATCAATCTAGTAGATCTAATCACAACCGTCCATTCGATCATCATAGATGCATGATTTAACATCACATCGTGAGGAGAATAGTCATTTGATTGATCACTTGATCCGAGCACCCGAAGCATCAACTCCAAAGGATCCCACACCTTCACACATTGGTCGAGGGGATCTAACAATCAAGATCACACATGATGCAAGTTTTCTTCAAAAGCTTCAACCCATTTTACCTAAGGATTAGTTTTGGAAGCATACCTCACCGAGCTCAAGATCGGTGGCTCGAATGAGGAAGCTTCATCTAGTGGAGATGAAGCCCATTGAGAGAATTGGATCACTTGACATTCACTAAGGCCATGAACCAAAGATTTGGATCTCGCTTTGATCAAAGTCCCACCTAATGCTCGAAGCTTGGGAGATTTGTTCTTGCTCGATGAGGCCTAGGAAGGTGTTCAAAGTTAATTTGAGTTTGATGGAGAAATGGGAATTTAGGTCGAAATGGGAGTGTCCTATTTTGGGATGGATGGGAATGGCATTTTTCAATTGAGGAATGAGCTTGGGAGCTTAGGAAATGGCTTTAGCTGCTCGTCTTGAGTAGCTAGCTAGAAATGATTTTGTGTGTGTTTGAGTGGAAATGAGGGGGTGTATACCCCTTCATCTTGATCGATGGTTGGATTGGTTTTTTTTAGTGGCCATCCAACTATCTGGGAATCATGGGTGTGGAGGTGAATTAGCTCACTTGCTTGGTTAGTATGGAGGTGGTCCAAGGAGGAATCATGGGTGTCCTTTGGGTTTCAAATGATCCAATGGGAGGGTAAGGTGATTTCACCTCCCATGGGTCATGGATGACCCAACCACCCATTGGGGCAAGTGTTCAGGTGCTTAGGTGGACCATTGGGAGAGTACCAAGTGGCCAGGAAATGAAAAAGACCACTTACATGGGTGATTTATCTCATGTGATGCCCTTTAACTAATGGGAGAATGATCATTTAGCATTGGATTTGATTTAGGTAGATTTGAAATGAGCCAAAAGTGGGTTAGCCCAAATTTCAAGTCAATTGTAGTTGATTTGGTTAGGTTTGATTCAATTTGACTAATTTAGGTCAAATTAGGTTAGGTTGGGTCAAGTTGACCAATTGGTCAAATTGGGTCAAACTAAGGGTTGGGTCAAGTTCATATGATCATTTGGGATGTTTTGGTTCAATTGGTTTCATTTATTTTGGCTTAAATTTGATTTTGGCTCATTTGAATTCATTTCGGTCAAATGGGTTAAGTTGACCAATTTGACCAAATTGGCCAAATTAGCGATTGGTGTTGGTTTTGGGTTTAGTTGACCAATTGAAGATGATTGTAGGCTTTGGTTTCAATTAAATTGGATTTGGTTTTGATTTAGGACATCTTGAACCTTTAGATAAATTTGGGCTAAGTAGTTCAATTGGGTTCAATTGGGTCCAATCATGGCTTTGGTCAAGTTCAACAATCAATTTGGAATGAACTTGAGCCATTGCAATCAATTTGGTTAATATTTTGATTCGACCCAATTTGATCTTTGGTCAACTTGGGTCAACTTGGGTCAAGAAGGGCCAATTGGGTTTGACTCAATTGAAGGTCAAGTCATATTCAAATATTGATTTTGATTTGGTATGAATCATTGGTTTCAAGGCATTTGGCTTAGTTGTAACTAGTTTAAGTTCATATGGGTTAAGGGGTTGACTTGTCAAATGACCAAGTTGACTTGGTTTGACCTAATTTGTGACAATTGATCAACCTAGGGTGATCAACAATCATGATGGGAAGTTTTGATGGGATTGGTTCAATCCAATTTGGGTAGGATTAGAACTTGGCTCAAATAGGTCAAATTGGTTACTTTGGGTTATTGGTGTTTTCTCTGGAAAAGAGAAAAAAAATGACACCACATAGAGTTTTGGAAAATTTTATTTAGATGACCAAACACGACATTAAGGAATAAACATATTATCTTGAAAAATAAATATGTTCTCCTGTAATGGATTCGATCATTTCAATAAAAGACTCCTAAGGCTAATAGGTCTTTATGTACCAGAGTATTTTCCCCTGAACTACATGTTTTATTTTATCTTAGGATCATGGTTCTTATAAAGGGAAGCCTCTATAGTTAATTACGTATAAGGAAGGGTTCTTAAGAATACTCGACTAAAGAAATAAGTGGTTATTCCTAAAGACTATTAAAAGGTAAAAGACTTTTGGGAAATTCAATTTGTAGAGGTCCAAATTGGAGAGAGTTATTTTCAAGAATCAAATGGGAAAAAGTAAGAAATGTCTATTGATACTGGGATACCCAGTAAACATTTCAACTATCCTATGATTGGGCTTCAAATTTGGGATTTAATTTTAGATTTCAAGTTGTCATTTTCTTTAAAATCTAGGGCTTAGATTCTAGCAAAGATCAAGACTAGAAATGCCTTCTTCTTTAAGCATCCACGGGGGGACCACTACACCATCTCTTGGTTGGGTCACTCACTAATCCTAGACCCCATAGATTCTAACCTAATTCTAAGCTCAAATTTACATTTAAAATTCAAAAAAAAAATAAGCCAAAAAGATGTTAGAAATACATACAACACACAAAGTAGTTTATATTTCACAAACATAGCTTAGCATTAGTTGCTTGCCCACCTATCCTATGGACTATGTTGGATTTTCACTGCAAGCAAACAATAATTTTATGATTTATTTATTACAATGATCCCTTTAACACAGTCCCCTATAAAAATAGTGTTAATTCTAAAAGAATGCCCTAACTTCGTCTAAACAAATAAGCCAGAATTCTAAAGCAATACACCACATGACATGGGAAGCACAACATAAGATTAAAGAAAATCACACGATCTAACCTAGATCTAGAGTCCATGACCTAAATGATCTAGTGTGTAAAAGAGGGGTTTGTGTGGTAAGGCTTTGCTAAGCTCCTTTAAGTTCAAGTTTAAGTTTGAAGTTTGAATTTGTTTAATTTTTACCATTTGTTGGTTTCAGTTCAAATGTTTAGTGATTTAATTTCCATTTTATGTTCATTTTATTTGGTTAAAGTTGTATAGGTTTTCAAGAATGAAGAATGGAATGATTCTATTTTTGGATGGAGCTCTTTCCATTCAACATCCTAATTCCTAATGAAGTTTCCAAAAAGTCTAAGTAAGATCCTTAAGTATCTTAATTAATCTTTAGGATATGTTTTGATTTGGTTCATTTAATTTATAGAATTTAGATTAAAGTTTGATTTCATTCAATTGAACTTAAGTTAATAAATCATGGATTTGTAGGCTTAAGGTTTAAATAAATTAGTATTTTAGGTTTGTTCATGGATTATGCTTAGCCTAAAGCACTTGAGTTAATTATTTTATCTCATTTAATTAACCTAAGTTTTAGATTCATTCATTAAATTCATTAGGGATGAGTGGTTTCATTAAATTTTATTTATTCAAAGTTTAATGTTTAAGTTAATTAATAGTTTTTTTTAACCTAAGGTTTTATTTCATTATCCTAAGATTGAATTTCTTTACTTTGATTGACTTAAGATAGAGTTTCTAAATAATTTTCTAATGTTTGATTGATTGGTTTGAATTACCATTTTATTTAATGGATTAATTAATTCTCTTAACCTAAAATTTGATTAACATTGACCTAAGGATTTAGAAATTTAAGAACTCTTAATCCAGCGATTAATGGAACCTGAAATATTTATGGAAAATAAGGTTGTATAATAATTTTATATCCCTAAAGTTTTAGCTTGATTAGAGATGTAATTAGGGTGTAAGTAAGGTTTTAATTATTTCATTAAAACTTAAATTCCTAATTTATTGATATTCATTAAGGTTTTATTTTTACTTATTCTTCACTAAATTACCTTTCCAATGAGGGTTTATTCATAATTTTGGCTAACTAGTTGATTTACTATGATTTAATTAAGTTCAGGTTGTTTAATTGAATTATTTAATTTATTTAATTATCTAATTAAGTCAATTTAGAGATTATTAGGTTCAGATAGGTTTAATTAAGTTTAATTAGTATTTTGATGCTCATTAATGTTTATTATGTTGATTTAAGGTTGTTTGATTAAAGTTTTCTAATTATTTCATTAAGGGTTAATTAATTTAATTAATTAAAAGGCTACGCATATGAAATTACAATTTTCCTTGAATTCAGAAATAAATCCCAAAAATTCACCCAAGGTGTATTTTATGTTTAATTTCATTTACACAAAGTTTCAAATTAATCGAATTATTAATTTGAGAGTAATTAGAGTTTAATATTTTTAATTAAACCTAAATTAAGGGGAAAATTCACAATAAAAATTAGGGATTTTATTTTCTATGGATTCTTCTCAAGATGAATCCATAGAGCTTTTATTTGTAATTTTTGATTCATATTTGATTTTATATGATTTTTAGAATTTTTTTGCATTTTTTTAATTAAAATTGTTATTTAACCGATTTTAAGTCTTTTGGCGGTCCCACTGGGATCACCGTCGTGGCATGGCTTGGCACGCACCATGTGGCATACATGGGTTGGTATGCGTGGCATCCAGTGGTAACGCATCAAGTTCAAAAGGATCTCCTACGATCGATCCCATGGTTCCTAAAGGGTGAAAATGATCAGCCTAGATAGGTTGTTCGATCCAAATACAATCGATGGCAGAGAGATCATCTCCTTCGATTCTTGTGAGAGCCGACGACCGCTGATAGTATTTTGCTAATTGTGATCGATTTAGATCACAAAATCAAGTGATTTTAATTGCTACATGATCGTGGATTAATATCCTAGGTTTCTATATGGTTCAATCATATTGTAGATTACATTTCCTATTAAACCTACCACAATCAAATTCTCTAAGGAAAAGGTTGAGGTCAACAATGGCATACCTCGACTTGGATGATTGGCCTTAATTGATCCTAAAGCTCAATGCTTGAACCAAACTTGCTTGCCAAAGGAATTAGGTTAATTCCTTAATTGCTCCTTAGGCCAACCCTTGATTGCTTTTTTCAGCTTGTTTATAGTGGTTAAGGACTCTTGGGGGGAAGGGGAAATTTTGTTTAGGTTCAGTTTTGATGTGTGAAGGTGTGTGTGTGTTCAATTTTCCTTGGGGAAGTCTCTCCTCTTGTTTTCCTATATGGTCGAGTGCCTTTAAGCTCTTTCCTAGCTATTCCTTGGTTAGTTTTGGTGATGGAGGACCTTAGCTAGTGCTCTCCTTTTCCATCCCACAGTTGTCCCATGTGAAGGGTGGGAAGAAGGGAGAAGGAATTTGACTTCTCCAATTTTTGCATTAGTTTTCCTCATTTGGATTTTATTCAATAATGTAAGAGAAACTTAAATGGCTTAATTAGGGATTTAAAACTTTAGAAGGGTTTAAGGAAGTGTCACCCCATCCCATGTGATTTGGTTGGAAGTGGTTTGGCATTTCCTATTTCTTTTGTCTTTTGTTTAACTCACTTAACCCAAATTGAGTTAAGTGAATTAAACATAATTCTTATGGGTCAAATGACCCATTTGACCCAACTACACCCAATAGGGAGTTATGTCCCATCACCATCCCCATATGATTTAGGACAATCAATTTAGATTTATTTTGATTTTTCTTGGATTTGAGTTCAATGTGGCTTATTTAGGTTATTTTGATTTAAGGAATTTAATTTACCTAATCTAAGCCT